>VZRS01015409.1:71251-129444 GCA_013398055.1 Ifrita kowaldi
AGTTAAAAATTGAAAACACAATGTTGCTGTTTTAAATGTCACATGTGAAAGTGTGTCAGCTTGTTCTGCTACTTTTCACAATGTTTTTTAATATTGTGACATCCTGAGCTAGTTACACTTGTGATCTTTTTGGAAAAAAGGTTGGTTTGAGTTTTTATTTTTTCAGTTGTGACTTTGATTTTTAAGTCTTAGTCTTCAACTCTATCCCTACAACAGAAACGTTTAAGGAACATCTTTTCCAGTATATAAAAAACTAGAAAGCAAAACAGGAGATGTTTCAAATCTTTTTAGGTGTTTTGAAGTGCTCAACTTTATTGGAAGCAGAGTTCAAAAAAACCACCCCTCAGTTGCTGCAGCAGTTTACAATATAAAATTGTTCAGTCTGGAGTCATGGGGAACAACTCAATCTTGATTTCATGAGAAATGAATCAAAATCATTGGTTAAGATTAGTTCTCAATGGTAAATTACAGAAAAATTTGCCAGGTCTTCAGGGTTGAAATAGGACGTAGTGTGGGGGCATGGTCAGTGGGAAAGAGGTGATGATGCAGTTACTGATGTTGTATGACAGCATTTCTTTTTCATTTGTGAAATGAACACAATTGCTGGACAAAAGAGAGCTTTCACATTTCATGTGTAGATCATATTTCTTGTATGAAGCATAGGAAATACATTTGAGCTGTTTTATAACAGAAAGTAGAACCATTCCTAAGGAAGTAGATCAGTTTTACCTAAATCTTGTCACAGCATTTTTCTAAGAAAAATGTCTATTTTATTTCTTTTCCTGTATTTGACAGAATTTATTTCTGCAACCTTTCATGTAATAAAATGTTTTCAGTCAAAAACATTTTCATAGAAAATAAGTTCATATTGCAGAAAAAAGATTTCTATCTTGTTAAGGCACACAGCTAAAAATACTTTGGTGGCATCATGTGCTGTATGTTTAAACTGTTGGGTTTTTGCCCAACACACGTCTCATTTTCAAAATGATGTGTGCATTTTGGCAGTGTGTTAAATCCACAAAAACTTAATTTGAAAGAATGTTTTCTAAAAAGAATTCTGCTAATTCTTATGCTTCTTTGATAGCTCTCTATGCATATTATTGAAAATAATCTATACTTCATAATGGTTTAATTGTACAAGCTTATTTAATTTATCTAGAGTAATACTTCCCTTAATATGTTATGGGTTTAATAGCATATATTTTATTAACTCATAACGTTTGAGATTTTGTGGTCAAGTTAGAAAGTCTGGTAATGACATCTTTAATAAATGGAAATACATTAAAACAATGCATGTGAAAACATACAACATTTATTCTACAGCATCCTGTGCCAGCAGTCCAGTGTTTTACTATAGAGTATCTGTAAAAGCATGTTTATTTTATAGTCTCTGCCGGATCACTTTAATTTCTTACTTTGTGATGTGTTTTCCTTGCCATCTTGTGAGTGATTTTATAGACCTAAACCTGTATATTTGCCATTTCTTTTCTAGAAGTTAAAATTCACCTGCAAGCTCACCTTACGTGGGTTTGCTCTCTAGGCTTGTCCTCCTGCCCTTTATTTGTTTTACTGTATTTTTTTACAAGGGAAAGAAGTCAAAATACTCTGTAGTATTCAAAATACATAAGAGTGCCATAAGAGTTTTGGGGGTGGTCAGTTCTCAGTTGCTGTAGAGCTGAGTGACACTGAGTGATCTGGGCTTGCTTTCCTCTGCAGTAACAGCTGGTTGTAGACCCCGCACAGTAAAGGAGTGACTTGTGCATCTCGTCTGTGATTAATACTGGAGCTCTAGGTTGTGATTTGAACAGCAATTTTGACTGAAAGACTTCAAGAAGTGGAGGTCCTGTGATTCTCTTCATTGTTCTGTTCAGTTGTTAATCCTTGATACTTAAAACCAAGGTTAAAACGCCTTGGCCTTGGTTTGGGGGATGACTGATAGAGGAATCTTCCACACTCAGCTGTGAACCAGAGATTTGTGGGAAGGAATTTGTGATGACCTGCTCTGATATTGCGTGCTTAAAATTTAACTTTTGCATGTGGTTGTAATATCCACGTCCATAGATACAAGCAAGAGAGGCTACATCCCTTCTGCTAGGAGTGCCTGGCCAAGTTCCTGAATTTCCTCACAGTGGTGGCGTGAGGTGTGAGGGAGATGAGCTGCTGACGCACCCAGCAAATTCGTGTTGGTGTAGGAATAAATCTCGACTGAAGCATTTGTGGTATTGGTAAGAACTGTAATTCTGCTCTGTAACTGTATTTGGAGCAAGGTCTCCTAGCGTGGCTGTTCATGTACTCAAGTCTAAAGCATTTTTTTGGGGGAAGAAAAAGAAGACTACCACTGTTTGGGCCACGTTGGTACATAAATCATCAAAATACAACAGTATGAAAGCAGATAAATGTTGAGAAAAAAACTTTATGTTTAAAATAATTAAAATTGTCTTTAACAGATGATGCTTTCTAAAGCAGTTTTAGTTGCTGTTTAAGCAACATTTCAGTCTTCAGATTGTAGCTAGATAGTTCATCTCCTCAGTTCTGCATAGGAATGGGAGCCTGACTACAAAAATACTTTTCTGCTCATGTTACATTAAATGACTTGTATAGTCAGATCACGTACATACTGAAAATCAAACTCAGTTTTGAATATTACTGGTAGTACTAACTAGATGTCAATGGTACATTATTTTAACCTGGGAGCATGGTGTCCTCTAATCTACCTGAAGCTCCAGTAACATAGCTCTTCTTAATTTTTGAAAGAAAAAGCAATGGTGAAATTGAAGTGCAGACTATAAGGGAGTATTTTTATTAAAAGTACACAAAAAATGAATTGTAGGTTAGAAGAGGCAGGAGCAAAAGACAACCTTTACAAACTGGAAAAACTCTAGGTCAGAGATTTTTTGCTTTTTTTTAGGTTTTCCTCAAGTCTGTAATTTGGCTGAGACTAGTTAGGGATTTTATTTTCTTGTCCACCCATGAATGTCATCAAGCATTTTCTTTTAACTTCTAAAAAAGTGGGACAGGGTGCAGCTTCAAACCTTAGGTATTGTTGGAGAAAGTGGTTTGTTAGGCCATCAAACAGACAAATCCATTAAGAAAGTTAACTGCCACGTTGTGGCTGTTGAAGCTATGTCCATTTTGAGTATTTTTTCCCATTATTTTGTGAAATAAAGGGGGCACCAAAATCTTTTCTGAGGGAGAAAATAAGGTGTAACATTCCTTGGGATGGTGAGGGAAAGAGCAAGGATGTGTAAGAGGATGCAAAGCTCCATGAGAGAATTTGTTTCCAGTGTCAGAGTGCCCGTGACAGGTAAGGAAAGAGGTCAGAGCTGTTCTTGCAGGGGCTGGTGGCACGAGTGTGTGGGTGCAATTTTAGTTGGTTTTCACTTGGTGACTGGTACTGCTCCTTAATTACTTAACCAAATCATTCTTAACCAAATCATTCTCCCTTGAAAATTGGTGGTCCCTTTGCTTTTTTTTTTCCAATGGCTTACCTATTGCTTTTGGAGGCACTTTGTACCTCAGCCACAGCTGTGAAATCTCTTGAGAAATTTCATGTTCTGGGTTTTTTGTATCATAAAAAGCTGTGTAAAAATTCTTTTGTTACTACCTTACCTAGAATTTGGTATAACTTGAAGAAGATTCCTTGTTTTTTCAAGACCCCATGAATAAGCTCACTCCATCCCATAAAGACTGGAAATTTTCAGCGCCTTTTTTTGCCCTGGAGTAATACTTAAGCTAATTGGAGAAATATTCATTGATTTAAAAGGGAGAGGAGTAAGATATTTGATGTAGTCACAGATGCTGCTACTGTATTGTCTGTATTTGTTTTGCTCAGTATTCTTACTCTCATTAGGCTTTTCTTCATTTTCTTATGCTTAGAGCTTTTTTCATTTTCTCCTTGGCCCTTTTGAACTTCATTCTTTATCACATGCAGTGTGATTTAGAAAAGTATAATGCCACAAATACATCAAAAATTTACTATATAGCAGTTGCATAATGCATCAAAAAAAATCTTTAAAGGATTACTTGGCTGAAGGAACAGTGTGTGTTCGCACCTACAGTAAAGAACAAGCGTGCAGCATGCTGCTTGCCCTCTCCTTACTGCAGAATAATGAATTACAGGACAATTGCAAATTTAATAAGGTTAATCAGTCTTGTATTTGTTACCATTTCTTTCTGATTGCCTTCTTTTCGCATTGCCTTTGTTAAGAAGAAGCCTCAGTAGAGTTTTACAGGTTTCTGAATTTAGATGAAAGGGGTCTTGTGTCTGCCTATTTGCCCTCAGAGGAGCCACAGTGGTATTAAGTAACAGCAGAAAAAGTAAAAGAGGCATCAACATCTAGCACACTGTGTCCCATAGTCCTCTGTGTGCCTGTAGGGAATGCCAAGAGTTGGTATTTCAGCCTGAGTCTTTTGACCATAAAAGGCTCATGCAGATGTTCATGGAGAGAGGTGTGTGCACTGCTCAGCTGGTTTATCCATCACTTCCACCTGGGCAGGGCTGCTGCAAGAGAGATGCATCTTACTGTGCCCTGCCTTTCCCCCAGCACTGCACCAGTGCAGAGCTGGGTGTGTTATGCTGCTGTGCATTTTGGTGATTGCTGCTCTACTAATGTTTCAAGCAAGAGAAGCAGGAGGTCTGGTCAGCTGTTCCGGCACACTGAGGGCTCACAATGGCTGCTTGAGCCCTGTGTCTCACCTGCCATGGCTGCTTTAGGGGTCGTTAGCAAAGAGAGCCCTTCAGCATACAAAGAAGTGAAAGAGCTTGGCTACAGAGGGAGCCCAGAGGGAATAACTTCATGACACCAAAGCTGGCTTTTGCAAATATTTTCCTCCTTTCCTCCTTCATCTTCTTGGTTTTCAGTTATAAGTGAATGTCTTTGTGGGAAATTGTGAAATGTCCCAGTTTTTCATTTGATGAAGTACAGACACAATGAGAAGTGCTCAAGAAGTCAACTTGGAAAAAACAGTGTAGTCCAGCAGTATTGAAGGAAGAAAGATTCCACTGACAGTTAGGTGGCTGACAGCAATCTTGTATTTTGCTCTTTCAGTCCTAGTGAGAATGCCCTCCTCCCGCTCACACCACCACCCCTGTCTGCTAGGAGCTTTAAACACACTTCTTCACAGAATTGCATGCCAACACATCTCTTTTAAACTGTCTTCCCCTCCCCATCTCCCAGGTGCCTCTCCTAAAGGAAAAGATGGTCATGTCTTTCTATTCCCTTTTAAAAATGGCATTTCACGCCCCTATTCTGGTGTCTGTATATACACCTTGAGAAGCAGGCCTAAGGCCTACTGATAGGCTTCAGATGACCTTCTCGTGGTCCTGTCTGTTAACTATCTTCACAGACTCCAGTTTCAGGGGACGTTTATGGTGGACACAAAGCTGTGTTAATTTGTGGGTTGAAATAGGCAATTGAAAAGTTGGTGTATTAGAACGTATTATGCTGGGGGTGCAGACAGCCTTTGTGGCCTCCCATGAGGAAGGAAGACTTAAGTGATGACTACCTGGAATGGAATGCTCACTTTTAATGAATATGCTTCCTTTGTTCAGGCCCCGAGGTTGGATGTCTGCTCCGTAGGCTCTGGTTCTTTGATTAGATTCACAAGATCCCTTCTTCTGCCCTACACTTCATTATGAGTCACCAGAAATGGGACACGAAAGTGCTTAAGAAAAAATTGAAGCCAAGTGACTTACTTGATCAGTGATTGAAATGAGAAACTGAAAATACACATTTGGAAAGAAAAAGTCCCTTTGCAACTCTGTGTTCCTTCCTGTCTATTCTCTGCACAGAAAAAACCTTGTTATACCTCTTTGTAGAAGAGAGACAGTGCATCAGGCTGTTTTGATCACTGTACTTCTTTGAACCATGAATTCTTTGAGTTGTCATCCACAAGTGCTTTGCAGCCCATCATTTTCTGCAGATTGTGTGCATTTTGTGATTATGGCTGTGAAGAGAAACTGTGAGGATGGGCTCCTTGCTACGGCCATGCCAGGGAAGGACATGCTGTTTGTGGAAGGAACCTCAGGCTAAATTCATCCCCATGCATGCAGAGTTGGTTTGTTTGTTTTATTTTGCAAAGAAGTTCTTTCCTCCCACTTCATTTTTAGCTCTCTATTTACAGGGGTGCTGATGTGCTGGAGAAATGTATTTCAGTTTTCCACATGTGTATAAGCACACACACTTGCATGCAGTCTTCTATTTTCATTCTCTTGTTACGCAAGGGTTTAAAATTAGTTGTATTTGTGAATTAATATAGTTCATTGGAATACATTTCAGCTATTTTTACTCTGCAATGAGCTTTATCACCATGCTATCTGAATAGCTCACAAACACTATTTTTCCTCTATACCCTGTTAACAGTATAAAATATTCATAGTCTTGATGATGTGAAATCTGACTGGGAGAATAAATGGTGTGTGGTAAATTAACCGAGGTTCTCTGCTGATATATGGTGTAATATAACGCCACCAAAGAGGAAAAATATCTGGGTTTTGATAGTACCTCGTGACAGGCACTTCGAAAGGTGGGATTACAAAAACCAGCATTGCTAGTGTGTATTTTGGGGCAACATTCTGAGGTTTTATACACACAATTCTTCTTTCCTTTCCAGGAGTAAGTGAAGCAGAAGCTTCACTAGAACACTGCATGCCAAGATGAGGCTCTGCCTCGGGATGCCAGGAAGATGGGTGGAGCATCCTGTGGTCTGTGTGCCTCTGATTACCACTGTGGTAAAGAGCAAGGCTGGATTTAGTGCACAGGATTTCTACCCAAGACTCAAGGTCTGCCTCGTTTTGGTCGCATATATAATCAAAAACTTTCTTTGTCTCACAGTATTTATAGGAAGGCTTTATTTCCTTAATTGCAGTTTCACTGTAGTTTATAAAGAAGCATGAAGACTCATTGTTTTTATGATCTGTATATCATGCATTAGTCAAGGCAGAGTGAGCTTCAAGGTTAGTCGCACGGCAGTCGTCATCAGCCTGTGAAATTCTCATTTTGAATGACAGCTTTAATTTGCACTTTAACCCTACTGTTGGCTTTAACTTAAGTCTTATTCCTCGTTCCTAAAAAGTCCGGCCTCTTCTTTTTCATGGAAGACCATTATAATCTCTTTTTATAATACTAATTTAAAGGGGGAGGAGGGACCCTCATATGTCTGGAGGGTCCCTCTTATTTTATTAAGAAGCTTTTGGCTTGTTCTGAATTACGTGTGAAATATTTAGCTCCTTATCAATCTGTGTTTCAGAAGAAGATTCCACAAATCTTGCAGGCTATTCTTGTGGAATTGTCAGAAAGAAAAAAGGCTGTAATATGTTTTAAATGTATTGTTTTCATTTTCATTGAATGTTTCTCCTGTTAAAAGATAGAAGTGCTCATTTTCTCTTCCATATAATATTCATTATTGCCTGTGTTCAGGGCTAAGTGCTTTTCTATTCATCTCTTCTGTAAACACTTCTTTAGAATTTCACTTCAGAAGAAAAGCCTTCACAGCCTATAATCATATTTATTGCCTCTTCTTTCTCTCTCACACTGTTCCCTGTGATTCTAAGCCATTCTCTGGGCCCATCAGAGACAGCATCCCTCTTGATGGGACCATACCACTAATTTTCAAAATGTCATTGTATTTTCTGTTTTGTTTTGTGTTTGTTGGATTGTTTTTTGCTTTTCCTTATGCTTTGGAACAGTCTGTATGTTTGCTTCTTGACAGCCACCGAGCTGTCCACAGTGATGCTCTGGTCTTTATTCCACAACTAGTACACCAAACTTGTATGAATAATTCACAAGATTTCTTCTAGTGCCCATTACTCTGTTCTTGTCAACAAAGACTTTCAGCTGTCAATGTTTTGTACTTTCAGTTAATTCAAGTTCTGTAGTTTTCTGTTCACTTTTGTTTCAAGTAAGCTGAGTGACAGCTGGCTGCACTGTACAGTGCTAGAACATGGGTTTGGGACTGTTTCACTGTTTACCTTTTGCCACACAGAATATTGACCACGTCTCAAATCACTGATCTCTTACCTCGCAACTGGCTGCCTTTTTAATAGCCTCTTGTGCAGGACTTATTAGAGGCTTTTTGAAAGTCCAGACAAATCAGATTATGCCAAGTAGGTTCCTATAATTTTAATTGCATTTAAATTAATACTTTTACTTTTTACTGAATATCTATCACATATCTAAAAATTAGGTCAATCATTTCCCAAAAGACCTTTGATATACAACTGACTACTTGAATTAAAGGATTAAATTGCCGAAGAAAAGATGAAAATCTTTCCAAGAGGATAATTGAAGGACTTTAGTTCAAATACATTTTAAAATGTACTTAAAGGGAGAGGAAATGAGTAAGATAAAGAGACTGGGTGTGAAAAATGTTGTGAGTCCAGGTGGTTGAGCAGCTTCATTTGAAATTACTTGAGGAACAGCTTGAGTTTAATTTGTTTCGTGCCAAGGACCAAAAAAACCAGTGAAATAAAATATTTTACTCATTGAAAACTATCTTAATCCCTTGAACTGCTTAGTTCAATCACAAGGAGACATTATAGAACTGCTGTGTCCCCGACTTGCTACAGCAGGTGACAAAAGCAGGAGGAAGTGTGAAGACGGCATACTCCCTGTGGAATTATTAATCCGTTTTTTAGCCCGGACGCCAAGATCAGTGCCTGGCACACAGCACAGGGAGAATGTCACATGCACAAAGGCTTGAGAGCAAGGCAGAGGACAGCCCGCCACGTCTCCTTTGCCTGCTCTCTGCCTTCTGTCGTGAGCGCTGGAGCGGTCCCTCCCATGCCCTCCGGCCCGATGGAAGCAGGGGCAGGACCAGGGGACCGGCCCGCAGCCGGGGAAAACTGCTGCTGGGAAGAAGGGCGATGTCCCAGAAACAGCCTGATGCTGGAGCTGAGCGTCCTCCTCAGGTCCCACCTGGTGCAACGCTGAGGAGAGCATGCAGGGACCCCGGGAGGCTGACACGAGCTCAATAGAGGCACAGGAGACCATCACCTGGGCTACAGACTTCCTTATTGGAGACAGCACTGCATAACGTGCTCTTTTTGGGTTACACACATGCTTTTTGGGCACACACTCGCTGCCAGAGGAGCTTAGATCTGGACAGCCAGGGTTGGCTTCGTCTTCCCAATCTGTTCTGCAGAGCCCTCGCTCCCTTCTCCGCACAGAATTGAAAGCAGCGAGTGAAAACGCTGCAGAGAGGTCTTGCAAAAATTGGGGTTTTTCTTGCCCATTTAGAGTCCTTCATTCTACTGCAAAGAAAGAATGAATGCAGGTTCTTAGGGGGAGCCCATCTCCCCACTACAATTGCTGTCTTGAAGGTTTTAAGCTGCAAAGGGAATTGGTGGAGGTTGTACCGATTTGCAGGATGATGGCTGGCAGAGGAGACTGTCGTGTCATACATCATTTCCGTTGCGGAGACACAACAACCTGTCTCGGCCATGCAGTTGCCAGATTCCCACATATTTTCAAAAGAGGTGATTTCCTGTGTGTCTACTGGGAAAAAAAATATGAAGATTTGTCCCTAATGAGCTAAAAATTGTGAGAGATAGGGACTTCGTGTTGGTGTAGATCTGAGCAGTGTATCACTTAGTCTTCCTCTCATTCTGATCCCAGAATTAATTCATGTGTTTCTGTGGTTCTTTCCAGCAGGGATTTCTTGTTCTAAAAAAGTGAGACTACCCATTGTCTTGATTCTTTCCTATTTGCCCATGCTGTGCAAATTTTAAAAAATTTTTTAAAAAAATTTTAAATCCTACTGCTTTAATATACCTGCATAGTTTAGTATAAGGAAGGTTGTTTCTCATTTCTGCTGAATGCTGCTGTAGCCGTGACTGCTGATGTCCTGATCAACTTAGTCTTTCATTTCGCCTTTACAATGAAGTTGGAGGGAAGAGGGAAAGATTGAATGCACATGAATCATTTGGTAAAAGATCCTGTAGGTTAATAGCTCATTACCTTAAGTCATTCAAATTCCATCTAATTCATTTCTCAACATAATTACAGAGCAGACCAACTTTGATAAAACCTCCCTAATATATAAAGTGCATTTGTTGTTGTGTAGATAAATGTGCATCTGCACACTGAAGCATTTTCTTATCTATGTAGAGTGCAGAGTATTCATTAGTGTTCCCCTTGGAGCTTCCATCAAATGGACACGGTAGGAGCTCAGGGGGAATTTCCTTTCCCCTTCTGGCACAGGCAGTAAAATCTGCACATCCCCTAAAACCTGTGCTAGACCTTGAACAGCCCCCAGAGATCCCTCTGCTGTACTGTTATCTGTGGGACTGCTGCTGTGTTTCCTTGCAGCCTGTCCTTGGTACTCACAACACCCAGGAGACAAACGTGTTCTACAGCCAGCGGAGGCTCCATGCAGCAGAGACCTCCCGATGTATTTATTTCTCACTAGTTCTGAGGACGCACAGAGCCTGGCACTGTTATAAAGCAGCGCCTCGGGCCTGCCTGCCCTGCAGAGATCCTGGCCACAAGGGTGGCTCAGCCCCATCTCCCACAGCCCTGGGAAGGGTTTCACAGAGCCTGCCTTTCCTCTGCTCCCAAGAAGCTGTTGCTCTCTGAGGAGCTTGGTGTGGTAACAAACCCACCGGTATAAGACTAGGTGCAGATTCTTTTTGCAACTGTAGCCTAAGCAATTCTCTTCTGAGATCTGGGAGCTTCCTGTTCTGCTCTTTCCTTTGACAGTGCTGAAGCTACTCTTTTTCTGTACATGCTAAGCCTCCGCAGAGGGAGCAGGCAGATCTCATGGCAGTGCACTTTTTACATTTCACATGAGGTTTGATTTCTTCTCTGTGGTTACACCAGATGCAATTTTGTTTGCAGGATACTATTTTAGTGGCTGTTCTTTTTCTGGGACTGTGTAATCATATGGAGGCAGCTTTTGATCTGTTTGGTATATAATTAAGCTCTATCTATTGCTGTCTTTTTTTGACAGAATGGCGAGTAAATGAATGAATGAAAATGTGCTGGGGAAAAAACCAACTTTTTTCAGTTGAATTATAAACCCTAAGAAAATCAGATGTAGAAATTAAGTTTTGATATAATTTCTATTATTCTTCTCCTAAAATCTTACAGTGCAGTACAGTATCCATCCATACAATCTAAGGAAAGAATAAATATCTTAAAATTGTTGTGGGTCTTAATGGCAAATACGGTAATTCTAGGGCTGTAATTTTGTAAGGCTGTGGAGTTGTATGTTTAATAAGCATCTATTTAATTATACATTGTGCTGGGTCTTTGAAATACATAAAATATGTATTACAGAGCTGCATATTAAAATTAATCTTTAAAATGAATAAGCAGTTAAGCTGGGGAAGTTAAGTTTCCCAAAGTTACTTTACTGTGTTACCTGCCAATTCAGTAATCACAATATTACTCTTTAACAAATAGAGCAACTCAGTCTCAAAATGATGCATGAAATCCCTTCGTATTTTAAAAATGGTATATCCACATAATATATCCATCACTCCTACTAGTTAAGCAGAAGTAACTTCCTGCAGCTCAAATGAATATATGTATGCAGGCATAAAACGGCACTGAAAGTAAGAAATCAGAATAATCTAAATCTTGTGTACTGTTTCTTTCTCTTCCTGTGCTGTTCCTGTGGCACAAGCCTGCTCTAGAAGGTATCCAATTACTGTGCCTGCAGACTGATTCATATGACTCATCCAGTGTGTCAAGAGGCATCCACCCTATTGATGCAATTTCTCACATCTCTGCTGAAATTAAGCAAGCACAGCTGCAGCTTGTCCTTTAAATATTCTTAACCTGGTTTCCATTCAGATTTTGTACGGATGTAACTATTTAAGTTGGTTTACATTTGTCACATATTTTTTCTGAGCTATCTTTTGACAGAAATAGGGGAAAAAAGTTTTAGTATGAAAAAGGAAATGTTTCCATACGAGAGGGAAGTTTTTATATGCTGTCTCTCTGCTGGTGGAGGGAAAAAATCAAACCAATATTTGTCCTGTAGTCAAATACTTATAAATTTTCAGAACTGATAGCATGGCCCACACTGCCCAATAACACAGGTATGGTTGTACAAGCTTTTAGTGCAGAGCTGACGTATATACACTTATCCTTTTAAGTAAATGCTCTTGTGCTGCCTTCCTACACTGAAATATGCTGCAATAGCAGCATAAAGCACCTAACAGATGTGTCTGCTTTCAGACTAGTTTACAGCATGCTGTACCACCTCAGTGAAGTAGCTAGCTTGTGTCACCCGTCTTGCCAAACTTGCACTGGTCTTATTTAAGACAGAGCTGCTGTTGGAGCCAAATCCTATTCTTGCTCTCACTAGGGCAATTCCCCTTGGGGATTAATTAGAAGGGCTATTATTTATTTTATAATTCTGGATGATGCATTGAGATTTCATACTGAATAGCATTAATTCAAGTATGTGCAATCAAGGATACAACGCATTTTTATAATGCTTTGTTTGATTCTCATTGTTCAGAGAAGGTCTTGAGGCTGTTGTAAAGTGCCTTCCACCACCACCCTTTTTATTTTACTCCACACTAACTTATACAAGGTAAGCTTTGGCTATGCAAAGAATATAAGATTCTGGTTATCCTTGGTACCTTTTTCAATCCACAGCCCAAGATAGAAGATGACTAGTTTCCCATGTGATCTAAACCACTAGCACTTATATTGGATTTTGTATTTCATAGTTTTCCATCAGGGGAAAAGTGCCAAAATTATGCTGCATATGCTTGGCTTCTTGTCTGTCCTTGAAGTGGCAAAACTCTGGGAGAAGAGACTGCCCTTAGCCAAAAAATGATCTTTTCAAATCAGAATTTCTTGGAATTGTAGTTTGTTGCACCGCTTTTATATAAATACAAAATTTTTCAATATATAAACATCCTTGCTTTTTATTCGGTGACACCAAAATGACAAATGCATTAGTTCAAATGCCTTATACCACCCTTCTCACAGTTCCTCATCTCCTATGCTGTGCAGGTAGTATTATTTTTAAAAACAGATGGGAACTCAGGAGGTGACTCTGATCTTTCACCTGTACTTTAAAGAGATACTGCATAGTTCTTATCTGGAAACCCCTGGTGATTTTTAATGGAGTCAGGTTTAGGAACACTGAAGGAAGGAAATATTCTAATTGGTTTTGTTTTTCAGCTGAAGAACAGTTTGTTTCTATGTTAAATGAAGTAGTGAAAACAAATAGCATGCCATCTGGCTAGCCTACCTGGGTACTTTACCAGGAGGTTTTCAGATGTTCTCTCTGCCAGTTTTCAACTTCTTAAGGCCTATGTTACTGACGTACTTTCTTTACACAGTTGTTCTTTCCTGTTTAGGAATTATCCTGTTCCTTGAACCGAATTAGAATTTTCAAAATCTTACAGTCTTTCGCAAAGATTTCCCCTGTCTGTTGTTTGAATTATTTATCCTCTAAATTAAAAAATCTCTAGTGTTTCCAGCATTCACAGTAAACCAGTTATACAGAGAAATAGTCCTCCATGTTATCTGTGAAGCTGATATTCTCAGGGGGCAGGATAACACTGATGTACCAGTGAGCTCTCATTCTTGGAACAGATTGTGACTGAAAGGAAGGGTTTAGCAGCTTTTCTAGTGCTTGGAAAGATGTCATATGTTTTTCTTTAGATCACTTTTTTTCTGCTTCAGTTTCTCAAAGCAAGAACATCCTGCAAAAAATAAAAACATTTAACATAGCTGGGAAAGTAATGGAGTACAGACAAAAGTAATTTCATAAAACCAAAACCTTTATTGCTGACTGCAACTTTAAATATTGTTTTTTCTTAGTATGAAACAAACATATGTTCACAAATAGCTTTGAAAATAACTGTGAGGATATAAATGTCAACAAATTTGTGAGGAAGGATTCATATGTGTTTCGGGTTCATCTATCTGTTGTTTATGATGAAGGTACACATACAACTTTAATCACTACTTAGAGATGTGGTTCTCTGAGCATGACGTAGATAATAAAGAGAATTCCTTGTGCCAAACAGCTTACAATCTAAATCCATGTAATTTTTCTCAACATGCAATCAGGAAATAGAGATGCTATCATGGGAATTAACTGATCTGTCACACAGTACAAATAGCATAGTTATGTAAGACTGAATGGCTGGCAGATATTTATATGAGCATGCTTTATGAACTAACTTATCAAATAATTTGGAATAATGCAGATAATTTGTAGGCACCCTTCCCATCTGATACTGAGCATTCTAAATATAGCTAGCAGACACAAGTTTAAAAAAAGGGATAACTTTGAGCCATTAAGAAGTCAAGTGGGACACTTAAACACACTTTTAAAACACCAGGAAATTAGAAATCTGTGGACAAAAATAAAGAGCAGTAAAAGTTAATAGCAAATTTCAGAAAGCATCTCAAGTAACTCCATCAAATATAGAGGCAAGGTAAAAAAATAACAAAACCCCAAAATCACTTTCTTCCTTAAAAAATAAAGATAGATTGGTTAGCGAGTAGCAGGTTGGCTAAGTAGTTGCTTTGTCTGTTTATACAGGGGAGGCAGATGGAGATCTGCTAAATGTGGGATTGTTTCCCCAGAGGCAGTAACAGGGAAGCTGGAAAACGTACAGGCATATAAGATATCTGGTTATAAAATGTCAGATTTCCTTAGAGGAACCAAAACTTGAGACATGCATACAGATGTGAATTTTAAATTGAGTAAGGGAATCAATGAAGTTTCAAAAGTCTTAAAAGTATACTTGACCCAGAAACAACTCTAAAGAATTCCTTTATGGTAAAAAACAAACCAAAATCCCTCAATGAACAGGTGACAAACAAGGAATTGCATGCCAGTGGGAAAAACTCTTAACAAAGTCTTTTGAAGAAAGGTTGTGAGAAAAGACCAAAATCTCAGTTTGGTAAGGGTCTGGGACGTGGATTCAGGCACAGAAGATCTTAATTCAGTCATCAGAGGGACTTTCTTCACCATACTTTTTCCATGCATAAAAGTTAGCGGCTAGGTTTTTAGCTGTGTTTTATTAAAATTCTGTTTATGAGGCTGTAATTTTGAAGACCATGGAAATAAGTTGATATCTTCAGGAAAAAAAAAACCAAACAAGGTGTCATTACTGTCTTGGAACAGGTAGGGTGCAAAGCAAACACAGAGGCTTTCCATATTCACTTAAAGCCAATATGACTTCAGAGAATCTGGGGCAGCTGCTCTGGGAAAGAAGATGTGTTGAGGTAATCACTTCGAAACATCTCCCATTATAAAAAAATTGATCCTTAATGGAGGGGAAATATTGAAATTACTGTACCTGTAGTTTCTGTGTCTACATCTGGTCTCCCAATTTCTGAAGTGTCTTTTACTGAAACACTTCTCAGCAAAGCTAACAGTTAATAGGTTACTACTGGAAAAGGCAGTTGAAAAGAAGTCCTGGAAACACAGTTTATTTCCACAGAGGGATACTTGTGTAATGTGCCTTGAAAGTATTTATTCTCATTATTCCTCGCATTATTTGCCATATGGGATCACCAAAAAGGCAAATCAACATTTGGAGCATTAGGATACTGTTCTCATATTTTGCATAGACCATAAATAAACAAGAAGCCTGTAGTCATACCTCAGATGCCCTGTGGTGCTTAGAGGCAGCTTATTTTTGAAATGGATGACAGTAAAACAATATTGAACCTTAATTCCCAAAAAAGGTATAACAGTCAAATAGAGGAAGACTTCCTCCAAATAAATGGGAGGCCTTTCATCTATATAAAAAATAGCTTAGTGTGGAGAACACAGCAGTGTCCTTGTTTGCTGGGGACTGAGAAAAATTTACTTACATTTCTGGCACTATGTCTCTTACAGCGTGAGTCACGAATGTGAGGGTTGCTTGAGGCTTCCCAGTGGTGACCTCTCCTCATGAAGTGATATCAAATGTCACCCAGATGTAATATTACTGTTCCCTTTTGTAGAAAATATTTCCCAGCTCTTGGGACATCCTGAATTGGTGTTGGGTTGTAGGCATTCCTAAGAGGTTTCTTTGTATGCACCATTCTGCATGGATCTACTCTTTTCAGTGACAAACTAGTGTCGCATTAAACGTATGTTCAGTGACAGATGTTTTAGAAATGCCATCTAAGTTTGTTTTGGTAGAGCCAAATTTAAAGTTCTGAAAAAACCGATGTGATAAAATGCAATTCTAATTCATACTCAGCATGTTTTCTTCATACCCTGAATATTCTTAGGATAAGATCCCACCTGTCTGGTTTTATATGTTGATTTATGCAGCTTTCCAGAAGAAATGCATCAAAAACCTCTCCTTTCCACGAGGTTCCTCTGAATTTACAGACCTGTTATCTCCTTCTAAGATCTCCCAGGCTAAACAGTCTTCCTGTTACTCACACCACTTTTGAAGTTGTTTTGATATTCCACAACTATTCCGTAACTTCATAACTTCCAGTGTGCTTCCAGCATTTGATAGAGATGAAATGTGACACTTTGATAATACAGATCACAGGGCATTAAAAATTTTCCACCTTTCACGTACAATCTTCTGGCCCACAGGATTGGATAGGGAGATGGAGTCAAGAATAGTGAGTTGTACAGTGGAAGACAGCTCTGAAATGCATCATAAAGATGCGTACAATTGTGGGTTAAATGTTGCTGTTTCTGATGAGAACAGCCCTTTCAAAGACAGACCCAAGACATACTTTTGCGTTGTGTTCGAAACCATATACAATTATCACCCACCATTACATCTCTCTGTAGGGAGCTGATGGTTAGAACTCACTGAAATGTCTTGTTTGTTTCTTTGTTTGTTTCTTTGTTTGTGTTTTGAGGTTTGTTGTTATCATGAGCCACTGAAATGTACTTGTTCTGAAGAATGCTAGAGCATTCACAGGGTTCTTATACATTTTCATATTAACAGCAAATATGGTGCATGGTCATTTGCAGACCACCTTTCTATTTGAGATTGAATAACATCTCAATGGCAACTACAACAGTTGCTTATGTAAGTAAAATAATACTGCCTGGATATAATATTCTCAGTTCTTTCCAACAGGACTTGAAAGTTGGATATGAAGAGAAAATTGGTGAGTTTTTTTCCAGTCAGAGATATTTTGAGATTTCTGAATATGTTTTGGAGACTGTTGTGCTAGTTTACTACAAATCTGTCTCGAGAAGGGCTAAAAGATAAACAAAAGAAAATATGAAAATGTTAAATATTGCTAATGTGCAGTCATACATGTATGTGCCTTTTCAAGATAATCAGTTTGATCAATTTATTGTCTGACTGATCCCAAACCCTGTCTGTGCATTTTTGGTGTTGTTGTTGTTTGTTGCTGAAGCAGTTGTGTACACTCAAAATTCCTCTACCACTGGTCCAGCATTCCCAATCTCAGTAGTGGATTTTTCCTACCATGCCATCTATTCTGCTGCTACAGATTCAGACAAGCTCAGGACTTCTGGGGAAAAAAAAAAAAGTGTCCTCTTTTCAGCTTCTCTTTCTCTCTGTAGGAGACCAGCAAATCTTTCAAAACCACTTAGGTATGCTTTAGAGTTCAGATTTCTTCTGAGCAAGAAGTTTGTGGTAGGTAAAACACCAGAAGAAGGGTTATATTCATGTTTTTATGGGATGATTAATTCAAACTCTCAGAATTTCCTGTCCCGAATGCTAAAAGAACTTATTGAACATAAAACTGTAAACAAGGTATGATGCAATCCTTAACAGTATTAAGTATCACTGCTCTTCTCCAAAAGCTGAAATTAAAGTTCAGCAAGAAGTTTTTCTCTAATGTTAAATGTTCTTGTTTTCCTTCCTGCAGAAGAATAACAAATTAAATACCGCAGGATCCCCCATGTTTGCATCACATTCTGCAGGAGCAGTGTTTGAACTACAAAAGCTAACTCAAATTATAAAAATGCTGTAAAACGTTTATACTTAAATTTGCATCAATTTTGGTGTTTCTACCATTATTATTATTATTTTTCTTTTAAGTACTTACAAAACCTGACCTTTTCTAGTGTAATATTTGTATTTAGGATACGGTTTTACGTTCTACAAAACAGAACTGTGGAGTAGCGGCTATTGTTTTGAAGCCCTCACAGGTGGGCTGGCAAAGCCAGAGGGCTGGGAGGCTCGCTCGATGTCTGTGTGAATTTAGGGAACAAAGCAAACCCTGACGACCAGAAGCTGGAAGAGTAAGGAAAGCAGGAGACACGGCGGTGTTCCAGCTGGTGTTTGGGGATTGTTTCTCACGGCTGTCGCCTCTGGGACGAGGCTGTGCTGCCTGTGGCACGCCAAGTCCCAGAGGCTCCGGGGAGCACTGAGGTAACAGCGTCCGGCCGGCGCTGGGCTCGGCCACGGGGCGCGGCCAGAGCCGGAGCCCCGGCGCACCCCGTCCGCTCCGCGGCCGTCGCCGGGCAAACTTTGCCGGCCGGAGCCGCAGGTAGCGGGGTCCCCGGGGTGTCCTCCTTCCCGGGCGGGGTGGGGATGGCGGGGGCTTATCGGCGTCTTCGCAGCATCGCTTGTTTGCAGAAAGGATAAAGCGCATCTCTAAATAGGTCAGGGGCTTCGGCAGCGCCTGGGATTTGCGTAACGATTTTTGTTACGTGGGAAAGGTGCGGGGCTCCTGCTGCCGGGCTCCGATGCTGCACCGAGCGCTCCTTTCCTGGCACACCGAGTGACTTTAAAAAAAAAAAAGTAGTTGCATGAGCACAGCGCGGCTTTCTCGTTTTTTAAAACCCGACGACTTCGGGAAAGTTGAATTTCTTCAGCAAAGGAGGAATTAACCCACATGAAGGAGTTATCCTTGATGAGCTAGTTACGCATGGTAAGTGTAAGTGCTTGGCATCACGAGCCCGTGGATGCTGGTGGTGTCACGGTGGTGGTATGCTTAAATGTTGAAGTTTATGTCCTGGTGACACTGTTTCAAAATATGTGGAGGAGATTTAGGTCCGGGATTCTATTTTCTGCAGCTACAGGCAAGAAATGCCCTTGTTTCAGAAGAATTGTCAGGTTATTCATGCATATGTGAAGGCTTAAGTTTGTTTCCTCTTGTTTTTGACTCTTGATCAAACTTGGGAACTCTCTTCATGGGTGTCAAAGATTGTGAGCTTGGCATTAGGTCTGTATTATTAAGTTTGAGAGGAAAATCTATAAATGGAAAAGTTAGAGAAGTGTGGCACTGTGAGCCTTTAGAAGTTTCAATAAATCTTCAAAACACACATTTAAATGCAGCTATGGGAGGAGGGAGATGATAATTTTATTTCCCATACTGTCTGCTGCTGCCGTAGTGATGCCTTGGACAAAGTATAAAAATGAGATGCAAAACAAGTCCTCTGGCTGTCAAGAACCTGTATGTTTTCTTATCTGAATGAAATGTAATATGAAACAGTAGTGTAAAACCCTGAAGTCACTGGGGATGCGTCTGTGTGATTGCAGTCAGTGTGGATGAAGCAGTGCTGCTGCCGGTCCAGAACGAGAGGCAATGGCAGGATACTGGTGAGATGCCCAGGCTGGTGGGTTCAGGGAGAACGTGCTCTTCGAAGCTTCTGCCTCTTGTGGCAGCATTGTGCTCTCCAGTGGATGCAGCGATCCCTTGCCCTGTTACTGCAATTCTGAAAACAAGGAAAAGGTGTCTCTTTGTGTAGTCCGGAGCTGATACTACGCTGGTGTGAATGGGTTATGCTGCTTCTTCTTTTCCAAAGAAGTAATCTTGCTACTCGTTTCAATTCACCAGGTCAGTAGACTGCTTAGGGGGAGGGACAAAGTTTTTCTTCTGTTTTGTTACTAGGAATTCTTCTATAGTTGAAGACTTTTTTCTGGTGTTTGGTCTTTATCTGTACCTCCGACCTTTTTCAATGGATGGGAGTTCATATGCTTGTGTGAACTCTGAAGGCAGAAGATAAACCAGGAGTTATGAAACTGGTCACATTAATAACTTTTTTTTTTTCCAATTGTTTGGCTTAACCATCCACAAGGTAGTAAGACATTAGAAAGGAAGCAATACTTTTACAGGACATTTTCACTAAGTTATCAAGGTCTTACATTTTTTTCCCCAGTGAATTATATACGGGATGCTTGGTTAAATCTAAAAATATTTACAGAAACTAGCAGGTGTCAAGATACTGTGCTGACTTGCCTCTTCCTGCACTAATGGGAGCTGTCCATTGCTCCTGTGCTCCCTCTGCTCTGCACACTCTCTCACAAGGGATCAACGTACTCACACCAGCACCAACTTCTCTTAACCGACTCTTCTTCACTGTCTGCATCATTTTTGTTTTTTCATCTTTTGGATTTCCTCAGCTAAGTTTTAATAGAGAGGATATCTTCCTCCTCGAGTACAGTTGCTCAGAGAGAAGTTGGTGTAAAAGCACCAAAAGGCCTTGTGGAAGATAATCCTTTGGGGGAGTGTAGGCTTGTTAGTTAATTAGCTCTGGAAGTCCTAAGATTTTGAACAGCAATGAGGACTACTGCATAAAACATAACAGATGCTTTACAGTTGTTGCAGTTTTTCTCTCCAGGTTATCACAAGGAATTGTGGTTTGAGAATATTTGCTCTCTGAATTTGAGAATTTATGAAATGGGGCATTCATATTATTTTCAAAATGAGCATATGGTACAGTTGTGATAGTCTCAAATCTCAAAGCATTCATCAGGCTGTGTTGGGATGTTAGAGAGCACAGAACTGGAGTGCAAGGTTCTCTCTAGTGTACTGAAATACACTGCAAAGCTCAGGTCATCTGTAGTTAATGGGAAGAAAAGATGACTTTGCAGTCTGAATAGCTTGCTTTCTGAAATTCTGCTCTCACTTTGTAATATGACTTAAATCCTCTGGAATTCTTTGAATGACAACTTGCAGCAGATAAATATTTTGGTTCTGTAACTTCTGCATTGCATTCAGAAAATTGTAGTACTTAATATATATCACCCATCAGGATACAACTGTGAATGTTGTATCTTACGTGATCCTGAATTACCTCTGATGCAATGAAGGTAGAGGCAGATGTTAAATGCCATAATACCCAGTTAATAAAGGGGGAATTTCCCCAGATCCATAGAATGCACTTGCATATTTTATCCTCAGGCTGATGAATGTACAGAGCGTTGAAAGAATTACAGGAACTTCACTCTCCTGTGTGACTGTAACATCCCTCTGGCTGCATAGGTTACTAGATTTTCACCGCATACTCCACTTGCCTAACTACAGATGCAGCTCAAATGTTGATTGAAGGGCTATTTTCTATTGCTATTTTGCCCACAAGTGCAAAAGGTACAGGTTCTTTTCAAATGTAAAATTTGTCTTTTTACTGCAGTTTCACAGAGCATGCATAATCATACCATAGAAAGCTTATGGTTTTCATTATTTAACAAAGGCCAGTGTTCTAAAAACAAAACATCTAAAACATTTTGAAAACTTGTGTGCTAAGGATTTTCAAAAATGTTTTTTCACAAAATTAATATGTTTTCTGATTTTATGTAGTGCACAAAGCAAGCAGGGTAATTATGGCAAAAATTGTCTCTGCACTGTGCAGTCATTTGACGTAATTCTGTATTGTTGGAGAAAGTGCTGCCAAAGAGTAGCTGGTATTCTAACAGAGTTCCATTCAGTGAGAGCACTGAGTATTATTAAGTAAGCATTGCTTAATTTATGTTATCGGTAGTATGTTGGTAAAAATAACAAAATACTTGGTACTTTGTTCTGGTATAACGTATCTTTTGGTGCTAGGAAGTGAGGGTCTTAGTCTGTTTGCCACAAATCAACCTGTTTTTTCTGATGCCCTGCAATACATCACATGTCATGAAGTTGAGCTAATATTTCCAGTAGTGATTAATCATGCCCATTAACTTATACATTTTTATTGTTTCCTTTCTAAGTGATTGCTCTCCTCAGATCATCTGCAATAATTCTTTTGATTTTTTCAAATGTGAAGCTTAGATTCTTAACACATTGTGCATTTTGCATGCAACTGTGATTCTTCTTATATATTAGCTAAAGCTGACATTGCTTTCTATAAACATATTAATTGACATGTTAAAAATTCATTAGACAACCTGAGCTTCCAAGGCTTGTAAAAATAGAAGCCTTGTAAACCAATCTAACTATATCAGTGCAGCCCCAGTCCTTTGCTTATCAATATTGGTACCTTAACAATTTGCTGCTGATGAACTACCAGACAGATCTTGTAATGACAGGTGATGCCAATACACAATGAGGCATGTTAGAACTGTGCTGTTTACATTATTGATGATTGTTTGAATATGAGCAAGTTAACCTGTTAGGAAAACGCTGTTAATGCTTCATTCATCAGTGAAATTATTCAATAAAACTTTTTTTATTGACAACTTTTTTTGTTATTAAACATTTATAATAAGGAATTTAAGAGGGGGAAGTAGCTAAACATGAGTACAAGCAGCAACTTTAGACAGCTGAAGTCCTTTTTACCTCACTTTATATATCTAAATTCTTTTCAATTACATAGCCATCTAAATGTTTCACGAGTTTTAAAATGTGGGTTTGCGTGGAACACAGGAATGGCATTAAATAGGTTTCAATTTACAAATAGGTGAAATGCACTTTCTTCTCTTTCTTCTGTGGTAGAATGTGCAGGCTCTGCATAGCTATGCACCTCGGTTCACAGTCTTCTAGACCTGCTGATTTTGCTGTGTGACAGGATGATGGGTTGTGGTATTGGTAAAATGCTGCGATTCTGAAATATAGTGGGCAGCTTTTCATTATTCTCGGCTTTCTAGTGGCAAACTGTTTGGTGCAGACATGCCAGTGCTGAAAGCGGGGCAAACGTGGGGCACACCTGCGGAGAAGTCAGTCATTCTGCATGTGAGGTGGGGTGATCTTGTCTCCTTGAGCACACTGATTCACTTTTAGAGCTGTGTCACAGACTCCTGTTGCAAGCAAACCACAAGGCTCAAAGCCAGTCTGCTCTGTTATAGTATCCATTACTTGCACCTGTGTGGCAGGGAAAGTGATCCTTAAGACTAAAGTAAGTCTTGTATGTAAAGGAAGACTGTGTAACTACCTACTATAGGCACTGAAGAACAGCGAGTGAAATGAGAGTGTTCAGGTCAGGAGAGCAAAGTAAAATTAACTTGAGGTGAAGCTTGAATTATATTGTGACTTTAAAAAGAAAGCTTTCTTCATTTTGCTATTTATTTTTCCGTGCCATGATATATTTATGGTTTATGAGGCTTTTGTTACACCATGGCAGTCAACCTGCCACCATTCTACAGCCAGTGTGGTCTCATACTGAATAGTTCCTGACTGAGGTATTTACTGGTGACTGGTGTAGTGCTGATTCCTAGCAGAGGATGTGCTCCACTGAATCTTTAACACTTCTGAGCATTACTGAACTTGTAAGATCTAATGAGTTTATAGCATAAGTAGTTATGACTGTAGGCCCTGTTGTTCTTTCTATATATACTTGTGCAGGTACCAGAAAGCTAAATATGTGGGAGCAGACTTTGTTTAACAACACACACTGTTGTATTTTAATTTGACACGTCTCAGTACGTCCCATTTAGATATAGTAGAGTATCAGGTCTCCTTAGTGCTAATATAATTTGATACAAATTCAAAGATTCATTAGGTTAAGAATCAGTGATGTAGCAGGCAACATTAGTATGGTCTGCTTCAAAATGGAAACAGAGGGGGAAAAAAGCTTAATGTGATTCTCATATCATCTAGTTTACACTTTACAGTGTTCAATTGTATCTGACATAATTTTGATTAAAAAGAAACTTGTTTTCCTAAGCCAGGAAAAAAAAATGAGCATAAAGACTCATTATCAAGGTGTATTCCAGAGAAGATGAATTTGGGTAACATAGTAAGTAAACACCCTCAAAGTTCTTCCTCTGCCCTGTACAGCAAGACTTTCAAAGAAGATGCAGGAACCTCCTAATGGGATTTTATAACGAAAATGCTAATAAAAGCTAGCAGAGGAGTACCTAGTCTCTTTCTTTGCATGACTGCATATGACCAAAAAAAGTAATTGCATAATCTTTCTTCCTTTGGCCACCTGCTAATAACTGGACGGTGAATCTTTGACTTGAAATTGCAAGCGCATGTGCGTGCCTAGGTGCACTTCATCTTTCTGTTAAAATGAGATTATTTAATACATTGCAATTAAGAAAACCCCTTATAAATCTGCATAAAAACTTACGGAAAAAGATTCAGCCTTTGCCTGTTTCTGCAGTCTGTTGTCTGCAATGCAGGTGCAGTCTGTGCCAGACAGATGCTTAACTGGTAGGTTGTGGGATCTGTGCATAGTCAGTACCATGTTTGATACTTATCTTGGTCCCTTGTTGATCAGAGAATCAGAATATCAATATTATAAACCTCAAACAGCATTCTGAGAGCTTAAGACTTGCAAAGTTAAGAATGTGTAAACTAGGAAATGCTATACGACCTTAGCTGGGTCTGTTGGTGGGCATAATCAACAGTAACTTGTTTTTTTCTCACCACACTTAGTGCACGGCATGGGTAATATGAGCTTCAACAATAGTAAAATAAATTTTAAAAGATCTTTGCAACACTTCCATGATAGAAATAAAAGAGCATCCTCCTGGCATAGGGAGAAACTTCAGCATATAGAGGGGTCTTCAGCAATGTTAAATGCCTGGGCTGAGTCCTGGGGTCTGGTACGTCAGCGCTTGGAACAACGTAGTGTGTGCTCACAGCAGAACCATTGCCTTGAATGGCAGCAGGAGCATTCAGCGCCTCTATAAACTGGAGCCTGCAGTTATTCACTCAGGCTCCCACAAACGTCGTGTGCTAGTAGTGAGTGATTTAAGCAACTTGCCAAGCTTTTCTAGCAGCTTGGTGGTGGAGCCCAGGCTGCAGATAGATTCTGCGCTGCAGCATGTAAGTGCCTTAACAGTGAGAGAATCTTTCTCTCTTGCAGTCTCCTGCTTTTCTTAAATTTCTACAGCAAATGGCATTGGGCTTTTTTTCATTAGATAGCTGTTCTCATGACTTTGATTGTCTTGACTAATCTTCAGGCTGTGAGGGGAGGGAAAATATGATCTTGTAATTTAAAGAACCTATTAGTTGGGTTTCTTTAAAAAACAAGCTATTCTGCCCTAAGGAACCATGGTAAATCTTTAATTTTTCATCAGTAAGTGCTTTTCAAATTGTTAAAACTAGGGCCTGGATTCTGGAGCTTCTGGAATGATTGAAGAAATAAATTTTGTGCTGCTACGTGGAGCAGCATTAGAGGCTTGACGTGCTTTGTGTGTTTCACTGGTACTTGCTCAGGTATTGTCAGATGCCACTCCGAAGAACTTCACATTCTTTTAGACAGGTGATATCAGAAGCAGCAGAACCTTATTGTCAGGTTTGAGAGCTAAAATGGACTTACGACACTCCTAGTCCCATAAGTAATGTGAAAATATTAAGTACTCTAACATATGGGTAGGGATGTTTAGTGCTATATCCTTGTTCTATATAGGATTAAACTTCTGAAAATGAATATATGTTGGCTGTACATGTCTAAAATAAATTTTAAAGATGGAAGTCATTCTTCTTTTTAAAATGTCTGAGATTCCTGAAGCTTTAGAGAATAAATCCCATGGGAAGTGGCTGAGGGAGCTGGGGTTGTTCAGCCTGGAGAAGGGGAGGCTCAAGGGAGACCTTATTGTTCTCTACAACTGCCTGTCAGGAGGTTGAAGCCAGGTGGGGGTCAGTCTCTTCTCCCAGGTGACAGGATGAGAGGAAATGTCCTCAAGCTGCACCTGGAGAGGTTCAGGTTGGACATCAGGGAGAATTTCTTCACTGAAAGGGTAGTTAAGCACTGGAATGGGCTGCCCAGGGAGGTGGAGTCACCATCCTTGGAAGTGCTCAAGAAACAACTGGACACGGCATTTAGTGCTATGGTTTAATGGACACGGGGATGTTTGGTCAAAGATTGGACTCGATGACCCTGAAGGTCTTTTCCAACTTTAATGATTCTTTGTTTCTAGGACTTTTACTGATCTAGGTTTGAATAAGGCTAAGTCCACTATACTCAGGGACCCCTTCTCTACTGCAGGCAGGTGGCAGATGCTCTGGAGCAAGTGATATTCCTGAAAGGCTAGACAAGAGCCGCCTACACTGACATTTTCTTTCTCTTTCAATCAAGTTTGAGAATGCATTTCAAGCAAACTCTGCGATCTTTCCTTGGCATGTGGGTTAGTCTCACAATCTCACGAATGTTACAAAAATATCTTAAGAAACCAGACAATGGAGCTTTACAAACTTCAGCATCAGAGAAATTTGCATTGATGATCAGCAATAACAAATTTTGACAGAAGTAATGTCAAAATCCGATTATGTTGTCAACTTCATAATTTGGTTATATTGTCAACTATGTTAACTCAGTAGATTTGTTGAGTCTCAATTGTCCCCATCATAATTACAATTTATTATGTAACTCAAATCGGATGGGGCAGTGAGAGGTTGACAAAACAGGTGTGGTGTAATTCTTGTTTTTACTGCTTTCAGTGAATTAGCATTGGCCAATATTTCTGCATATAACTTGGTGGTGACTTGTTGTTAAAGTGTAAAATATATGGAAAACCTGTGCCATTCAAGGAACCCCATGGACCTCTCTTATGTGTTATTTGTACTTCTTAGAAGCTTTTCACCTTTTTTCTCTTAACTGTAAATTAGAATATTGATCAAGTTTCTGTATCACAGTTTTTTTAAGAAAGGATCTGACTTTTTTGTCTTCATTTTAGGTTGGACTTCTAGATCTTGAGCAAGGATAGGAGAACTTCCTTCTTGTTCAGAGGGAGAGATTTATACTAACCTGATTTGGCAAATGTTTAAAAAAAAAAGGAAGCACACGCTGGCGTTAAACCCCAGACGACACAACACAGACGGGCTGCAGGGAGCCTGTGGCTGACAGGAGCGTGTGGGGTTTGTAATCTCTACGTGCAGCACCACGGCTGCTTCCTGCCTCATGCAGTTGATCAGAGGGCTGTTTTGCCATGTGGTTGTGATAACTATGGGAATTGTCACGGGCAGTTAGGAGCCAACATCATGTTTCATGCTGAGCATGGGAGCTTGTCAGGTTTCTTTTGTATGCTTCAACCATATAAATGCCTTTGTAATGTCAACATGATGGTGTGGCTCAGGTTTTTACAGAGCTGGAGATCACATTTTGTGTGATACTGAATCAAAGTTTCGAATGTTTCTGATTATGGGTTTTTTTATCTCATATATATATATATATGTTCTTGAATCGGTTCCTGTTATTTATTGTTGCTACTGTTGTATTGCTTCTTCCATCTTATGAGAAAACTCAAATTCCTTTCACATCAATGACTTTTTGCAAAAAACTGATTTCTTTTCAAATTTCTTATAAGGTTGAAATAGCTGGCTCTGGACCACAGAAGTACTTTACGTTGTTTAAAAGGATCATTTCAGCTTGCATTTCCAAATAGTTTATAAAACCCAGCATTGCTGTTTTTTAAGAATTGTCAGAATGTCTCTAAAATGCTTGTGACTAGGATTTGTATTTCATGTTTTTCCACAAAGCCATGGGCAGAACTTAATTCACTTACCAGAGTGCTGCCAAATGCTTCTCAGAATTAGCAGTGAAGATTAAAAACTTATTTGAGATGGCTTTGGATCTTTCAGGTTGCCAGGAGTGTGAGCTGTGGCTTTTGTAGGCTGACCTCAAGCAGCCCTGCCTGGACCCTGTCGCTTCTGAGCATCCTCTACACCTGCCTCTGTTGCATCCTCTACACCTGCCTCTTTGCCTGAGTTGTCCCCTCAGGCAGCTGTAATGCCTTAGTCTTTGGTCTTTCCTTCAGCAGCTGTATTTCTGGGCTCTTCTAATTTCTTGGCCCCTGTGTTGCCTTGTTGAACTTAGTATTTGACCTAGCTGTATATTTGACCCATGCTTCCTGATTGCAGCCTAATGCAACAGTTTGCAAGAGTGGCCAGCAACTCACTGGGTTTCTTGGAATACCTCAGTAAAATATGAATCGCCTTATGGATGGTGCCCCATTTTAAATAATTCTTTTGGGCCCCTTTTCCAGTCAGTGAAGCCTGAAATAAAAGTGTAGTTGTAAAAAATTCACATACCCTTTTTTCTTTTTTAATCAATAGAAAAAAGGAAGAATGCTCTTTAAAAATAAAGCTCACTTGTCAAACTTGTGTATAATTTAGAATGCAAAAACATTTGCTCTTCCTTTTTTTAAAAGTATTTAATGGGAAACCACAGTTGGGAAAATGGAGTGTAAGACTAATCACTTGACTATTCCTTGCAGTTACACATCGAGACTGATGAATATGTATATTTTTTAAGAAATGTATATTGGTAATGATTACTTTGAGATTCATTCTCTTGCATTTGATGAATTGCTTTAGTAGCTACAATTATTAGATCTCTAGAAAGAAGGTGAAGAAGGAATAAGAATTGAATATATATCTGTTCAATTAAAAGTCTTTTAGAGAAAAAGCTCTTGGAATTAGAGGACCATCCTTGTGCTCTGTTTTTATATGGCTTTGGTGTAATAAGTTTCTCACCTACTAAAGGATGCTCTAGATGTCACAGTAATATTATGTATACTTAAAAGCCCTCTTGGGTTTTGAGACACATGTTTCAGTTAACACGTCTGCATCAGATTTAACTCTAACCATTCAAAGAAGAACTTTTACAGCATAATTGCATTGACCGAGAAATCTGGTATCAGGAAATAGATTTTTTTTTTTTCTCAAATGAGCATTGCCTTAATTGGTAAAGGAATCCTCTAAATAGCCTGACGTGTTTGCACTGAAGTTTAAGGGCTCTATTTTGATACATTTGATTAATGCTTTGCCTTTGTGTATGTAGAGATTTCCTGGGTTGTGAATTTCTGTGTTCAGAAGCATAGGAGTTTATTCTAGTTAGAAAAAGAGTGAAGTAAGTTGAAAGACTATACAAGACTGTACTGCAATACAAGACAGAATGATCTGTTACTAAAAAGAAAAAAAAAAAAAGTGAGTCAGGGTTTCATGGGGCTTCCCTGCTAGGAAATTAAATATTGATGTTTTTTCAGGTAGCAATGCTCAGCCCTTAGAGAAAATACCTATCCGCTGGAAACGTCTTTTAATATTTTACAATATATTATACAAAATATGGCTAATTTTCGAGTTCTCTGATATGCAACAATGCAAAATTTTATGCTTAGCTGACTCTTTAATTAGCTCTCATTTTGTCTCACATGATTTATAGCTTCATGACTCCTATGTAAAAATGATATATGACTTAATGAAGCAGAAAGCCACAATGGGTTCACACCTCTAGTTGTTTAGTGGTTTCCTGGAGGTAGGGGAATTGTCGTGTTGCAGAAGAAGAAGAAGCCGTAAGCATCTCCTTGTTTATTATGGCAAGGATGTAAAAGTCCATGTTGCTGTGACTTACAGTTGTTTGCCTCCTTGTCACATATACAATTCATTCGAGTGAGGAGGGGAGGGAATGTGGCTCTTCCATAAAGCATAAAAGTAGCAGGTAAGGTAAGAAATGCAGATGTAATCTTTCTTGCTCAAATTTAGTTTAGTGCAGCTGTTTGACTTATTTGGAATCTAACTTTTTCTTGATCCTAGAGAAATGGTGTTTCAGTGCCATTTAATTTCAATAATGGGCTGTAAAACCTTTATTGGCCAACTATTTTCCTTAGCTGAAGTGTTTTGGGGAGGTTTCTTCCAAATGGTTACTTTGACCATACAAGTAACTTTTTTGAAGAAAGAGGTGATTTTTGCTGTATTACTCTTACACCTGAAGTTTCTCTAGCTATGCTTCTGTTAGTTTCACGTATTTGTCCTTACAGCATCTTTGATATAGGGGTTCTGATTTTCTTAATTCCAATATTGTAAATTCAAATTAGTTAATTCTGGATTCTTAATAGTTCAAGTCTTCTTTAATGGAAAGGGAAAAGAATCAGGGATATCAGAGAAATGAACAGCCTTCAGTCTTGTTTGGATCTCCAGAAACAACATGGTGTCTATTTGGGGCAGCAGCTTTCAGTAATTACTGTGGGGAACCCTCTGAAATACAGGAGTGGAATGAAGCCCTTTTTTTGTACTGTGCAGCTGCATGGTAAATGTTAAAGAATTACCACCTTCTGCCAAGAGTACGGTAACATTACAGGTATGTTTCTGGCACCAGTGTCTGACACAAACAGACATTTATTTCTGAATCTGTTGTGATCTATATCCATTTCCTACATATTTCAGGAAGTGACCAGTCCTTATTTAGCTTATGGTCCTATCTCTATGGAGCCACAAAGGCTAGGGCCTTTCCTGGCTTGCATCTGAGGGTTGGGGTTTGCCCCTAGAGTTTTGTAGATACATCTCCCTTCCCTCCTTCCCTCCCTCTTTCTCTCTTTCTTTTTTTCTTCTTATTTTTTTTCCCTCTTGTGAAGTTTGGACTTACTGTTATTAATCTGCAAGAATTGTGTGATAACTTTCCAGTTTATATGTGACCTACTGAGTTTGTAAGTGAAGACCTACTCCCATGATGGGAGATATGGTTTCCAACATAAATTCTGGGGTTTGTGAAGAGTAATGTTTTGCTGTTGCCAGGAGTTTATTGATTAATTAAGGATTTGTAGAATTTACAAGTTCTTCCTTCAAATATCTCGTTACTTTCTCAAATTCATAAAAATTTTTTTAGTGTTTCTGGACTTCACAGTCTCCTCTGGAACCAGCAGTCTTTGGGACAGCTGGTCCAGGAATTTTTAGATATTTGGGGAAAAAATAACCCCACTCCCCCTTTTCCCAGTCTCCTCTAAACACTGGCAGTGGCTCTAATTGTGCAGGTGGGCTGCGCAATTGTTGCATTTGGCTTTTGGACTCTCATATAGTCCTTTTAAATGTTGGTAGAAGAAAAAATGTGCTTTGCTGTTGTACAATTGCAGTTTGTGCTTACTTCATGTTTGCAGTTAAACACAAATACAGTATTCAAGGAAATATGCAACTTTATGAGGTTGTGGTGGAGTTTGAGAAATTAGTGTAAAGTGAAGATTACTGCTCTTGGAGAGGTAGATCAGTCCTCTGTATTTGGTAGTGTGTTAGGTTATAATTTCAGAAGTGAATTTTAGAAGCTTTCCCAGCGCTTGTGAAATGATTGCATTCTGGGAAATCTCAAACAAGCTGTGGTTTCTGCTGAACCTTTCAAGGCAGCTGTTTTGTAATGTATGATGGGGGTCTTGCTCAAAGTACAGGGAACATCAGAAGGGCCATTTTCAGAGTAGTGTAAGGAGTACACATGGCGTTCACTGAATAATCCTGGAAGTGCTTGCTGCCAGAATGGAAAATTTCATAGTGCAATGCCCCGCATGCCCTATGTTCTATGTTCTCACTCCTCTCAAATCTGGCTGGAGGCTTTTTAAAGGATTTTGTGTCAGCGTGTGACTCTGTTGTAAACCAGAATTTTGGCAGTGGTGGTGGATCCCGATTCTCTGTGTGTGTGAGCTCACTCATCACCACGAGGTAGGCTGAGGTCACCTACAGAGAGCAGCTGTGTCTGTGAATGAGGGCACACTAAGAAAGTGAACTTCGGCCTAGTTAATGACCTAAACTAGAAAGAGTTTTACTTAATATGAAATACAAGCACCTGTGTTGAGGTATTTTAAGTAAACATGTTCATATTCATGTAAGTTAATAGCTACAGATGCTATTAAGATCATCCAGCATCTTAATTTTTCTTTGGGAATGTTTTATCCAATCCTGAGTCATCCTGGCTTAAATTTGAATATGATCAGTTCTATTTTGCAAAGTGGTATGTTTTGTAGGCATTTTTGTAGGTAAGAAATATATATGTTGGTATATATATGAATATAAAATGGTGACACTGATAATACCTTTATTTAAAGGTGTTTGCATACTTGACGTCACCATGAGGTTATTACTGAACTATTCAACGGTTTTTATTCCCAACTCTGGCATTTTTTTGAGGTACAGATACATTGATGTACTTGGCTCCAATCGTGCATGTGTGGCTCCCTCGTTTTCTAGGGACATTGTCGCATGCTCACTGATCCACCTGTGCAGAAGCATTTGTGAGATCAGAGCCTAAGCATATTACTGCTAAATGTAATTAGATGCTGGATTCGCACTGGAGCGCAACTGCTTCCAAGTGTCACCCAAGATTAACTGAAGAACAGGAATGGTTGAGGACACTTTAACTACTGAATACTTGGAAAAACATTCAGAGGAGGCAGACTTTTAAAATTGATACCTGAGGACTGTGAGCCATTACTGAATGTGTAACTCCTTGTGAAAAATTAGTTTTAAAATGTTCCTCTTTGCTTAGTCTTCTTTTAAATTTTTTTTTTCCTGTGAAATATTTTGATCAAAAAGTGGTATCTATGTATTAGCATATTGATTGTTTTGCTGCTGATTTTGCTGAGTGGTGGTGTCTGTTAATAAATCTTTCTCCTTTGTTAGCATAAGAAATTTGAAATGAGTATCTAAAAGGCAGGGTCAGTATGATCAAATCAAGTATTTCCCCACTTGAATGAAATATTGTATTAAAATGGCAAATAATGGATGTCATAGTGGCACTGTTTAGGCTTGCTATGTTTTAGGAACCTTGGGATTAGTGTTTATCTGTCCCATAAAGGACACAAATCATTTAGATTAGAAGTAATCTGATTGTATTGAAGAACAAATTATAGCACAAAGGCCATTCAAGTGGGTTAAGTGACCAGGGTTGGTAAACACCATATGACTGCTGATTGGTCGATGAAAGAGTATTAACTGAAAGATAATGATGGATTTTAATCCAAATCTCTAAAGCACAACAGCTGTAGTTCCCAAATGAGTTCACTCACTGACAGTTTTAGGACACTGATTTATTTGTTCCTATTTCTCTTGTACAACAATTACTTTGAAATATAACTTATTTTTCCTGTATAGGATATAGCCATTCCACACAGCTTTCTTTGATTATATTTCTGTTCTACTTTCAGTGAGTTCATTACAATTTTTCTGCATTTTACATTGGAGAAATTTCAGGTATTTTATTTCAGTCTTCTGCAATATGCTAAGTTAAATTGTTTGGGTGATGTGGTTTAGGACATTCAGCTGATGTTCTTTCTTTTCATGTCTTTTATGAACATAGTATGAAGTCTAGTTAAGTATTAAAAAAAAGGCACACTGGTATTCCATATGAACTTGTTTCTAGAATGCTTACTGATGTTAATGCCTAATGCTTATCACTGAGAATAAATTATCTGAATTTGTGTAGTGTTTTTTATTTCAGAGTGCCTATATGTGGTTTAAAAATGGAAAGTGCATTGCATAAAAATGATATGATAAAAATCTTATGATATCCTAAGAGTGAGAAGTGACAGCTGTTTATTTCTACAATGTAGCATTGTTTAGGATGTGCAATGAAAAATGTAGGCAGACTGTATGTATTAATGATTTCAGTGTTGGGGCAATACTACCGTTTTTTAGGTTGGTGTTGCAATAAGAACTTCGGTGGGAAAGTTTCACATTCTCTCAAGTTTTCCCCCAAATTTGTGCTTGCCCTGAAGTCAGCATGTTCATTTAAAGAATCAGATGAATGTCTTCAAAAAGAAAGTAATTTAACTTTGTGTTTTCCTGGTCCATCTCTCTACTTGATTTTGGAAGGTCAACAAGAAACCAGATGAAGTGGTACTTAATTATTGTTTACAGTCTAAATGGCCAGACACATGAAAAACAGTTGAAGTCTTTCAGAATGATACTGTTTCATCTTGTCTGTCTTTGTATCTAAAAAAATGTGTGTGATAAAACCATTCCTCTATTGTTATTCAGGATTTATTCAGATAATCTCAATAAGGTATGCCCTCATGCCAGGAGCAGGCATTAGATCAGCCTGTGTACTGTCCCTGCAGATTGTTTTGAGAGCAAAAATGGAGTCATTAGTACCTAGGTCATGTGTTTTCCTTTTGGTGTAGACATGCCTAATGCTATAAATAGTGTAAGTAGGTATGGAACTTCTCCTTTGGATTAGTATAATTCAAAATATAGTTAGGAAAACTGCCTGATAAAGAAGTTATTGGTAAAGACCTTTGCAAAATTGGGAGGATATTGGTCACTTCATGCTGACAGGAGACCTCGAATGGAATTATGTTGCAGCAGCCTGAAATTCTGTTAGAAAATCATGACAAAAAATTTGTGACCTACCTGTACTTGGTTTTGAGCCTATAAAGTCTCTTATTTGTTTTCTTATAAATGTAATAGATACTGTTTAGGTATTATAACACAGTAATTTTCTCCCTGAAAAGCTGCATAAAACAAACTTCCAATAAACAGTAACTATACGACATAACTTGAGAGTTAAAGCTATTTGGGTATTGGCTTGTGTATTTGGATAACTACTGTTACTTCATGGGAAGGACAAAGCAAGAAAAAAACCAAGGAAAAAAAAAAAAACAAGAAAATCTGACAAGGTGCCCATAATATGTTTTATGTATGTCTTTTGTGTATATGCTTGGCCCAGCAGTAGCAATGGAATATAGTGTCATGTGTCATTCTTGCACAAGCAGCTGTGCAAAGACTTTGGTCTGCCCAAAGTTAGGACAGGAGATGGGATAGAGGAATCTGCTAAGCAGTATTTCTCATGTTGACAGACTAAACATGTCTTACAGCTTTTGACATTTTGAGTGTGGTTAATCCTTAGATGACTATCTGTGAATTTATGGAGTTTATGAAGCTGGGCAAATCCAAAGGTGGCCATGAGGTAGCGTGAGGTTCCTCCCCTTCTTTGTGCCTTTGGGAAATTTTGCAGTGTGAGGAATGTTAGGCTCAGCCACAAGTATGCAACGAGTCAAAAAACCTCAACAAAATGCAAATGGTGGCTGTGCCATGAATTTCCCCTGAGAATCTGTCATGACTGAGTGCGACTCTTGAAAATCTTTAGAGAACAAGATCAAGAGTGATCAGTGTGTAGTTGTACTGTGGCTGAAGGTTCTGCTGTAGCATCGGTAGTTGCACAGAGTTAGAGTGATAGCCCTCTCTATTAAGATACTTCTTTCTCCCTGTTGTGTATTTTATTGTTGTGTTTTGGGTTTTTTGCATATTTTTTTCGGAGAGATTGTTAATATCTCAAAAGGAGGAGACTGGCATTAGGGTACATCCCCATTTCCTGAAGAATATTTGTTGATCATGTCTAGCACAGCTACAACTGCCAGCTGAGCTCTGCCCCATTCCAAAACATGAACAGGACTGAGGAAACTGGCACTATATCAGCCTGGCTCACGAAGGGTCTCTGAATTGAAAGATCTTATTATAGGTTAAAAATGTTTGAAAAACAAAGCTGCTGTCTCACTTCTCAAATTGATTCCTGCCCTAAATTTGGGGAAGAGTCTTTAAATGTTAAACACAAACAAAAAACCCTTTGAAAGTTGCTTCTGTAAAATTTTGAGTTCTCAAGTTTTCAATTTTTCTGTTTGTGATGCTTGTTTGACATTGCTGAAACAGATGCTTATGATGGTATTTAATGACAATGCAATTTCTGAAAATAACATTTTGACAAAATTGCTTATTTTGTAGAGAAAACTGGCCACAAACCAGGATTTTATGAGGGAAAGTAAAAAATGTATTTGGGAAATTTGTAGCTGTATACATTTGGAAATTTATTCTGGAAAGTAAGTCCTTAATATCCATTCCTTTGTAAGGATATTTTGTGATATCTCTGAACTCTAGTTGCTTTCCTGTGTGTTCTGCTATGGCAGATGAGTTTGTTACTGCTGACGGTTGAACTGGGCTTCATTCATTTGTTAGCCAAGGACTGATAAATACTTAAAAAAAAATAATGTGGCATTTAATTGACTGTTTGGCCTAATGATTGAATTGGCCATTTAACATAAGCTGAATTAATTACAATAGCTGAGAACTCTCACTTAATTGCCATACCTAATGAAGCATAATTAAATAAAAAAATTTGATTTGTATATTGCTTAGAAGTGTTTTGTTGAATGAACTAGTGATTCCTAGCCTTCCTGCCTTTCAGGGATAAGGGAGCATTAATGCTGCAATTGCAAAACTGACGAGTGTCCATCTGGAGTTCAGAAACCTGATTTGATTACTGCTCATGACAAGTTCAGGCTGAGATGGGTGCAGAGAAGGGTTCTGGCCAGGGAAAAGGAGATCCTGTTTAGTTATGGGGAGACTTCCTTAGTTTTGGAAAATAAAGGAATTATATAATCGTAGAGTGTTTTGGATTGGAAGGGACATTAAAGGTCATCGAGTTCCAATCCCCAGCTGTGGGCAGACACACCTTCCCCCAGATCAAGTTGCTCAGAGCCCCATCCATCCCGATCTTGAACACTTCCAGGGATGGAGCACCCACAGCTTCTCTGGGCAACCTGTTCTAGTGCCTCACCACTCCCATAGTGAAGTAGTTTAAGACTATAACTAATCTAAACTACCCTCTTTCCATTTGAAGTCATTACCACGTGTCCTGTCACTACATGCCCTTGTGAAAATGAGGAGGTTGTGGGAACATGGGGGAAGACAAAACACTTGCCTTCTGATGGATTTATGGACTGCACACAGCAGGGCAAGAGAAATTAAACCATCAGGCAGGGTTGACCCAGAATCAGTGCCTGGACTGTATGACCAAGCACACGCCTGATTGTTCAGGGTTTGTCCTGGCGGAAGTACTTGAGGGCTAGAATTTAGGTTTGGTTTTGTTTGGTTTTTTTTTTTTTTAAGTCTTGTGTTTCTTGCAGTGATAAAGCATAGCAGCAGTCCAGACCCTGATCAAGTACATGGCTGACAGAACATAAATTCTCCTGCCTAAACATCGTCAGCTCTGAACATTCAAAAATCATCTCAGATCTAGAAGAAAATTGGAATTGGTTTCTCTTTAATTCCCTTCTAGTTTTTGAGCCTTTAGGGTTCATGTTTTCAGTCAGCTCTGCTAGGATTAGGAGGATATTTAAAAAGCTGGAGTTCCTGGGGATTTTTATGACTGCATGACCCAGGCTTAAGAAAAATGCCTAATACTGCAAGATATAATTCTGAGAGCTAGCTGCCCTGAATTTTTGAGTGGAGTGTCATAAGCAAAGGCGACATCAGATTGATAAATTGGATTTTACAAAGTGAACCTTTCCAAATGTTTCATATTTCAAAATCTCATGCTTGTGATGTCAACACAGGAGGCATATTCAACCTGCTGGGTCTTTTAAGGCAGTAAGTGTGTTTTAAACTGCCTTTAATAGAAATTGTGTTCAGTTATCAGCTATTCAGCAAAGGACGACTTGAGCACAGATCAGCTAGGTAAGCCAGTGTGAGAGAGCAAGATCTTCATTAATTGGAGGATTTAATAGAAGAATTGTTTATCACAAGGATGTTCCATGTTACGAAGTCAACTGTCTTGCACATGGAGAAAAGAATGTTTTTTTTTTTAATTTGTTATTAATAATGTGTTGAGGAAATTGAAAACTACCAAATGTCTCCAAGGAATGTGGCAGCTTGGGCAAGGGAGAGAGCTACTGAAATAAGGTATAAAAGTCAGCTTTACTGCAATCTTAAAGTTGCAAAGGGCTTTGAAAAGTGAATGACTGGAGAGAAATATCTCATGAGAGTAAAATGGGCTTCTGAAAGATAACTTCAGCTGAAAATGCTTAAGTAAAAGCTTCTCGTTGTGCACCTCAGCATTTTCTAGTGCAAAAAATATATATTCTGTTCACACTTTCATCTTCCTGGGGGTTATATTTATTCAGAGGAGATTAATGGCCAATTTTCTGTGTGACTGCTGTCATCAGAAGTTTATCCCTTTGCAAAATGACTTTTTTTACTTTTCAGGGGAGCAGGGTGCATGAAATTCTGTGAAGACTTCAAATACATAGCTGTAAAATGACAGGTGGAATGATGTTTATATCCCAGAGCAGATGCCAGCCTTGTATTCTATGCAGGATGGCAGCACAAGACTGATTGCGACTTGTATAATTTTATGTCAGATCTTTTTGTCTTAAATAACTGGTATTGAATTTTAAATGCATGTATGATTACCTGGCCATTTAATAGAGCCACGTGTTCTACAGAGAGCTGCACTAGGATGCGTGGATTAGTGAACTCTGCAGTAGAGGAAGCAGTCTGGGACGGTTTAAAACAACTGACAATTGTACAAACACTCATTTAAAGAAGGGTAAGGAAACATGCTTAAGGAGCATGGAGCATCTACCTTGTTGCCCCTCATTGTCCCTGGCTGCACGTGTAGGGGGAGAGAAATGACAAATCCTTTTCTTTTCCTGTAGTTTTCCAGAGTTTGCCTTTTTTTTTTTTAGATAGTCCCTGGTTTTTCTTAGGAGCTAAGCTGTCATTTGCAGTTGACTGGTATATTCTGTTCCTCTGCCCTCATTGTATGAATGCTGGAGGAGGTCATGCACTTGTGCTGGGCTGGAGGCATCTTCCTTGAGCATTTTGCTGCCGGGTCTCCTGGAGGATCTCTGCTGGTGCAGCCATGTGGGCTGTAGTGTCAGGGACTCTGGCAGTGTAGGGCATCTGCAGAGATCTTTGCAACCCCTCTTTCTCATTACTGTGCAGTACAGATCTTCCTGATCTTTCTCCTTTGTGTCCTGTTCGTCTGATGTTAATGATTTAAAGGCAAATTGTCCATATTTTGAAATTTTACTTCTTAAAGGTTGAGCTTAAGCAATGCTTTTTTTTCATCCATGCAGACAGCGATGTAACCTTTATACTTGTGCAAGGGTTAATTCCCTGCCTCAGGGAAAGGTTTTCGTGTACCTGGTGATTTAAAAATATTTGGAAAAATGCTTCTGTGGATGCATTTTTCCATTTTCTCTGCTTGTTTAGATATTTATCAATGTACAAAAAGAAATTTAATTAGATAATTTAAAAAGAATGCATTGAATTATTTAATGTAGTTTGAGTGCCTAATAGTTGGTATTGGGGAAATGGCTGTATTTTCAATTAACCGTCTATAAATGGATATGACAGACGAAGTGAGTTTATGCTGGTTGTGAAGCGGGCAGAAGATATCATACTAGTTCTGCTTTTTAATTGTCTTTTCTTTCTTCTGTGTATATATAACATGACAGCACACGAGCAGGAGGATAAGAAGACTCTACAGAGAGGGTAGAAAAAAAATTTGAACTGGGCAAGAATTGATGGAGACTAGCTATCAAAATGATAGCACTATACAGATTGCAAGAAAAGGAGGTAGAAAAAACATCCTGTTGGCAAGAAAGGAAATTCCTAAAATTTTTTTTCAGGCCAAGGAAAACTGTAAGTTCTGCAGAATTGCTTCTTGGTCTCAGGTTCCCTCTGAACTTGTGGGCCATATGTGCCTTTTGCCACTGATCACAGTGAGAATCCTTTGCTGCTCCCAGGTCGGTAGGTGGACCCAGCAGAACATTTTAACTTCTTGATTTACTGTGTGTCTTCTACAGTGCAACTTACTCTTATTTTATTGGGCAGTTAGAGAGCTATAGCCTCCCCATTTGTCTGGTCTAAAATAAACTTAAACTAATCTAGTAGGTCTCAACAAATCATCTAAACTTGACAGCAGATGGCACATGCTTTTTATTTAGCCCTGCATATACTATCTTGGTGGGTGGTAACTGCCTTAGGACAAAATCAGCATCCCACCAGTCACCATCTGGGATGGCAGATGATATGTGGGACTGTCATGAATAAGCATTCTGATGTTTGTAAATGTCTGAAGGAAGACACTGCTTGTTAACGTGGCAGTTGGTATGCAGTCACCACCATGAGAAGCTCACTTTATGCAGTAATCAGCAAAAGATGAATTGTGTGCCTTGGGTTCATCTCTGGAATATGGGTGGGTGTAAGTTGATTCTTCCAAAATTTGTTCATTTTGATGGCAAACTTGAATGGTTCTTATCTTGACAGACCTTTAGTCTTTGTCATTGCTTTTGTGCTAAAAATTTTATTATCTGAGGTACTGTGTCAGCAGGGATATTTAGATGCCTCATACTGTATCATACCCGATGCTGATAATGAGCACAAATGTATGCTGTGAAACGTGCCCTTGCTTTGACAGTGTATTCTGAGTTGATGTGGAAATGGAGGGGACAGTTTGGAGAAAAATATATGAAATTGCTTGCAAAAAACACCCCATAGTTTTGTTCCAGATGCAGGAATAGAAATGCATGTCTTCTAGCCCTCCTCTACGCCCATTTTCCCTTTTTCCCCAGGGAAGATGCAAAGACAGAAGTCTGAACCATGAGGATATCCACAGGCCACTTCCCTCATCTTCTCTGCTCCTGGCTCTATGCAGTAAGCCTCTTTCCTGAACATAAGTGCTTTGAGAAATGTTACTTAGATCTGTCTTTTTGGAAGGGCTGCTTGTCATTCATGTGACAGGTTCCTTATGTAGAGTATTTTAGACAGTAAAGGGGGCCTTGTAGGAAACTCTGAGCTGTATCAAGCACAAAGATCTTTGAAAGGAAGAAATCTGTGCACCTATCATGCAATTTGATTCCTACTGCACTTACAACATCCATTTTGGTTTGTGTTATTACTGTTTTACTCACTTAGCTGGTCTGTGTACCAGCTGAAATAGGTTCCATAGAATCAAAGAACGGTTTGGGTTGGAAGGGACCTTAAAGACCAACAAGTTCCAACCCCCTGCCATGGACAGGGGCATTTTCCATGAGGCCGGGTTGCTCAGGGCCTCATCCAGCCTGATCTTGAACACTCCCAGGGATGGGGCATCCACAGCTTCTCTGGGCAGCCTGTTCCAGTGTCTCACCACCCTCATAGTGAAGAATTTCCTTCTATTATGTAATCTAGACCTATCCTCTTTCATTACCTCTTGTCCTGTCACTCTATACCCTTGTGAAAAGTCCCTCTCCAGCTCTCTCATAACCTTTTCAGGTGCTGAAATGTGCTCTAAGGTCTTCCTGGACCATTCTCTTCTCCAGGCTGAACAACCTTAACTCTCTCCCTCTCATCATAGGAGAGGTGCTTCAGTCTTCTAATAATCTTTGTGACCCTCTTCTGAACCTTCTCCAGCAGGTCCATGCTCTTCTTGTGCTGGGATCTGCAGAGCTCTATGAAACAACAGTTTAATGAAGTGACATCTACTCTAGTGTTTCAAATAGCTGACTTGACTATTCTTTTTTTCAGTGCCTCCAGAGTACTTGGCGTAGAATATCTACGAGAGTCCAGGGCTTAAGAAGTTTATGCAGTTTAGTGGTGCTGGAATTGTCAATGGACCTTTGTTGTGAGGCTTTAATGGTAGAGCAATATACTACTTGACTATCTTCATGTGGTTTTGACTATTAAGTATGATATGCAAATAGTATACTGATTTTATACAAATTAATAATAAAAGGGAAGAAACCCCAACAATCTGCCACATGAATTCTTAATTCAGGTAGTACCATTCAGCTTAAAATTAAAATGTAAAAGTTAGTTAGGACCAAAAGTTTATAAAACCCAAATTAGATTAAAGCAATAATATGGTTGCACTGGCTGGAAAACACAGAAATGAGGATAGTCTGCCAAATTTGTATGAGCAAATGCACTCATTCTCATGGCTCTTAGTTGAGGAGAGAGCAGAGTGGATTATTTACAGCATGGAAGCACATGCATGTCCTATTTCTGGATCAGGGTGTGAAATGTCAGCAAAACTAGCAAAAGGCTGTTTTTGGAGTTTTTTATGAATGGAAGTGTGTATTTTAATGTGGAATAAGACAGGTATTCAGAATGGATTTTGCAAGCAACAGTCACTTGAAGCCTGAGGTTACTTCAACTCAAGTTTAGGATAGGTCTGTACATGGGAAGGAGGAATTAGGGAGTGGCTCTATCTTCGACTTCACTAGACATCTCTCCGAGTTCAGTATCGGCACAAAATATGCTTAATTGTGGTTCCTTTAAACAGAAAAGGGCAAGTGAAGGGTTGGATTCAGGTCAGTGCTAACTTTAACCTGGCGTTCCTGCAGGTGGCTTCAAACCAGGTGATCCACTGTATGGTCTGTCACTACCAATTGGATAATATTCTTATAACTTGATCATAAATATTAAGTAATTAATCAGACAAAGCAGGTGTGATGTCCTTTATACTATAAGGCGACATTGGTTTCAATATTCTCAAAAGAGAATCAGTTGTTTACATAGACAATGACAGCATCTTATGAATGATGACTAATCTGGAACTATCTTTTTAGGAGCACTTTAGGATTGACATTCACTGCCACTGATCATGCTTGCAGTTTTCTGTTCTTTGTATTCTTAGTGCTTCCAGTCAAGCTGATTGATCTCAGTCTCACATTTTTTCTGAATGTGGCATGTTCTTTGTTCATGCCGAGCTATTCTTTTCACACAATCCTCAAAGTTCTTGTTTTGTGTCCAAGCATTTCACGGCATTATGGTTTCCAGTACAACTTAATAGTTAGCTCCTAGCATTGTCAGACTTAAAAACAAGACAGCCATCTACTAGGCCTTTCTGTCGTGAGTTCCTTTTATGCTGAGATGAATTCTTGATATTTTTAAGAAGGTAGAAATTATTTTTACTTCCTGCGACCAAAGATTGGTTTACTCTTCAAATGTGATTATGCTAAAGCAGAATAAAGTAACAGCCAGCTACAGATACCCTGTAGGAACCTCAGATTATGTCAGTAGGTTTTGATCTTTATTTGTGCAAGTTCATGCCATGAACAACTATTTTTGTAAATAAAATAGATGCCTCATGAGAAGTACCTTACATCTTGAATCAGTTGTCCAATTAGTTGAAACTCATTTGTTTTGCAGTTGGCTTTAAGTTATCTTAAGCTTCTTAAATGTATAAAAGTAATTTGTTCCTTAGAAAATCCCTCTTTCTGTGGTCCTTTTATTGTTGAAGGCAAGTTCAAACTATATACTCTACAGGATTCTCCCTTTATAGGTTTGTGTTCAGCTCTTCCAAGACAAAAATCTGATGGAGATACATCAAATTCATGTTGTGTTATTCAGTGGTTTTGTAGGGAAAAATACAAGGAGTCCTTTGATTTAAATAGTACTTGGATCCAATACTTTGAAAGTTACAAGTAAAAATCTCAATCTGGCAATTTTGTTGAAGTCTAGAGATTTGGGAAATAGTCATAGAAAATTATCTTAGAGGTGGTATTATTAAATTTGTTTTTTAAATTTGTAATTGATAAGACAGGTCTCTGGTCTCAAGAAAGCAGATTGTGAAAACGGGCAAAATTGAAAATATACATAAGAAAACTCACTTTGCTAATTTCTATTTAGAAAAACACAGCTTTTTAAAACTTTGAGGATTTGCTGTTAAAATAACTTGTAATTTTCATGTTCAACCAATTAGCAGTATCCTATCAATCCTATCTATTTTTTAACTTCTTTTTTTTCTTCTTTTCTTTTTTCCTTTTCTCTTTTTTCTTTTTTTTTTTCCCCGTCTGTTTGGTAGTTGGGCATGTTTTAATCCTGCCCATGTCCAAAAATCTAATTCAAGTCTCTCTATTTTTGTGGTTTGGTTTTTTTTCTTCTTCCTGGGTGTTGCTTTAGAAATATGGCATATTTGAGATTAAGGTCTTTAACAGAAAACTAGAGTTCCTGGATGAAATAGAATGTAAATATGATCAGATACAGACAATCAGTGATGGTTGGTATGAAATTGACTCTTTTTTTATGAGAACACTAAAACACAGACTGGACCACGTGACTGAATATGTTGCAGATATCATACCAGGGATATCTGTGTGGATGCTGGGATTTTTATATGAATTTGTTCAACAGACTTGTTATAGGGAAAGCAAAGGGGAGCTGAGTAGCCATTTTCCTGGAAGGCCTATTCTCTCTGATAGGTTTCTGCATATAGTAGGGGAGGACAAATATTTTAAATTATATCTAAAATATGTGCTGGACACTTTGGGCATCTAAATATTCTTCTGTAATTAACTAAGATTGCTTAGAGTGCAAGTTAACTGAAGGTAACTGAGTGGCTTAATGACAGACTGCTGAGTAGAAGGCAACTTGTCAAATGGTTCATCAAGCAAAATCGTATTATGATAATTCTGTAAAACTATCTGTTTGTCTTGAAGCATAATCCAGGGTAGCTGTCTGGACTCCAAACTCGGTTAGCCTGCTTGGCAGCAGTCTGATGTGTTATGTCAGGTGAGGATGTATCTGTTTGGCAAATAAATTGATGTGTAAATAGATTCTTGTATTCTTGTTAATGCTAAGAGTGCCAAAAATCTCTAAGTATGGGTGCTGCAGAGGAAAGGATCAGCCTTTTAATTAGAGCTAACTACAGATATTGGCACATGCAACAGCAGTTCATGATAACCTGAGTTGCGAGTGATTTTATTTACTCCAATTTAGCTGCGCTCACGGTCTAGTGCAGTAGGTCTAATTTTAGGTTTCCTTAACATGGAAAATTTCAAGGCTGGTAAAGCAAAGCAAAATACTAGCTACTTGAATATTTCCAGTTTTCTGAATTACCTTGTGCTGAACAGCTAATGTTTGTGTTGTGAAACAACCATCTGTTTTTATAGTTTGAAGAGAATCTCCTTCAAATGTTAAATGCTCTAAAATGTGTTAGTGAAGAGGCTGTCAGCCATTTGTCATACTACACCATTCAAACCTTTTCATGCACAGTAATAGCAAGCTGAGTTTCTATTCTTCTGTGTATTGATAAACTAGCATCAAAATTAAAGGTAAAAAATTACTTAGCCCAGTTTGGACTGTTTACTGTGACTAGTGATTATTCTTTATCTGTCCTAAGGAATAAAAATGTGTTTACTTTTCTGAACCATTCAATGTTTACTGTAACTTTGAATAAAGACATTCCATGTGTTTTGTAAGCAGAGATGAAAGACACGACCAAGAGTTGATCAGATATGTATGGATGGGTAATAAATAGTTTGACAGGTGGAGATGTTGCAGAATATGATGCCTCCTTGAGGAATTTCAGAACAAGATGAAGATTAAACACGGCAGTTCTCTGTTTTGGTTTGTACTGAAAGAAAGAGGAACACATCTTCTGAAACAAAACAGGTCCCTTAAACATATGGGGGATTTTTCAAGGTTGGCTTCAAAATAATCTCTAGTGCTTTTTTTAACTCTGTAGGATACTGCACACAAGGCACTATGCATATGCTGTTCACCACAGTATCCCAAAAGAACTTGTTGCCCAGATGGTGCAAACCATATGCCTCCTGATAGTTTATCTGTGTTTGGGAAATATTATCTAAAAATATAGGAAAGGTCATAAGACTTGTAAAAAACAGTTCTAGTGACTTTCTTTTAAATAATGCTCTGGAGGTATTCAAAGTTGGTTTGTTTGGGTTTTTTGTGTTGGTTTTTTTTTTTTTACTTTCGGAATGTGTGTGTAAATGTTTTATGGTAGAGATGAGGAACTAGGGAATCATACTTGCTCCACTGCAAGACCACAGCTCTTAAGGCATGCGTGCAGGCTTCACTAGTTCATATCATTGCAGAGATAGTTTTTCTCCATAGGAGATGCTTAAGAGGAGTACAACGCAAGGCTGGGTTCTGGGTCTCTCGCTTCCCCCCCTTCTCCCAACTGTCTGAATGAACCTTTTTGGAAATGTAACAGTATAGAAAGCCAGTTAATTTTGGTACTTGTTCCTGTGTCTTCCGTACTCATTTGATTATTTCCAAAGGCTAAAGGAGAAAATTCTCTTTGCCCATATGTAAGTTGTTAAAATACGTTTTCTTTTTTGCTTACCTGGCACAGATCCACAGAGGAAAGGCAGTCTAATTACATTTCCAGCATAGTGGTTCTTTGAAGTATCAACTAATTAGGAATGGGCATTGCAAAAGTTTAGACCAGCACTCAGGAAAAGAATGCATCGTGTAACCATCACTAATTCATTAGGACAACCAAAGCTTATTTCCTTTGAGTAAAGATTTGCACATTCTCACCTGCAGCACTGTACTATATATAATACTTCTTTGTAGCTCCTCTGAAAGAACAACTCTGTTTAAAAGTAAATTAGCCAGCCAAATTGAAAGGCTAATTGCCTTGAGCTTCAAATACAAAGGATATCCACGCTTAGATTTCTTTGCCAGCTGCAAGAGGCTGAGAAGATGTGTTTTCAGAAATCCTAACAGGGTATCTCATGACACTTCAGAATTTTAATGTGGTGTCATAAATCACTAACTTATTCTTGCTCCAGTATTGTTTGCAGAATCTATTGAGGTAGATCAGTTCTGTGTACTGGGGAGGAAATGTGGAGGGACAACCTGTTTAGTCTGGTAACAGCTTATGTCAAATACCTGAAAAGGTCTTCTACTTTACATTGCTTCCTCTTCTGATTTTGATCAGAATAAAAATGAGTATATCTGGTTTGAATCAGAACTTATTTTTGTAAGAGAAAGACTGATATGGCATACAATCCCTTTACAGACTTAACGTTTTTCTGGATCATTTCAGCTGGATATATGGATGCTCTTCTGTGTTTCCTGCTTTGTTTTTCTTGTTTTCCCTTTCTCACCTTTCAGTTTTTAATTGGGTCTAATCCTCACGGAGTAAATACAGTGACAACCTTTGCGATGTGTGTGTCACTCCAGTGTGATTGACACAATCATGTCATTTTTGTATGGGACATTTTAATTTGTTTGTGGATTTTGTTATGTATCAGCTGCTGCTAAGCCCTGGCTTACACCGTGCTATATTCGGGTTATACAAAACTGGGAGCTTGCAGGATTGATCAAGTGTATTTTCTCCATATGATGACTCCCAACCTTTCTGCCTTTTAATGAACACGTATTCTTGTTTTTACTCTTAAACCAACTTCTAAATACTTCACAATCCTACCTATAACAATTACTCTAAAATATTTTTTGGTTTCACAGAATTTAATGACTATGTAACTTCTCTTTATTCTCAGTTCACTGACTGTAGTCTCAAGTAGCTGCTTCTGTTACATGATAAGGTTGTTGAGCTGTGTGTAAACCTGAGGAATTAAATGGCCCTGTTTCATATCTGACTCCTGGTGGGTGAGAACAAGTACCACCCAGAACTCTTCACAGTCTATCTGCAGCAGTAAGCTCTTTTTGAAAGAAAAAAACACTTGACAGATGAGTGCTTGCATAAATTTGAGTGACTATGAAGTTTAGAGAAGCAGAAGAAAGTTTTTTGGTTTGTGGGGGTTTTGGTGGTTTTTGTTGGTTTGGATTTTTTGTTTGTGGGTTTTTGTTGTTTTGGGGTTTTTTTTTGTTTTGTTTTTGGTTTTTTTCTATTACAATTTAATGTGTATGTACATGTTTCTTTCATAAAAGTTTAAAGCATGCAGATAGCCTTCTAAAGAAAGGTTGGCTTGTACAAGATAAACCTCATGCCTGGTGAGATTCTTAACACTGACTCAATGCAGAATTGTACTTGTTCTGTATATTCTAGAAACAGGACATTTCAGTGGAGATTTTCAAAGGTGTGTTTTTCCAACCTGAACTTCAAGGAAGAAAGGAAGAAGACAAAGATTTGAAAACAATGGAAACTTTCCTTGCATGTAATAACCTTCTTAGTTTTTGAGCAAATATATACACCACAAGATGTGCTCATTTATGGTAAAAGCTGTATTAGCGTGTGAAAAATGGGCATACTTTAAAATCTCAGTGCATGTTTGCCACCAACATTTTCTTCTTAAAAACTCGAAAAGAGACTAAACAAGGTTTTTCAAATTCAAGTGACTTGCTTTACCAAATGTTCAAGTTTCCAAATCCCAGGAGAATGAGGGCTGGGATTTCTGTTAAGAACAGGCAGACTTCTGAGGGCTGGCACGGTTCTGTCTCTGGCTGCATGGACAGGTTCTCTCCAGGGCTGGACTGGTCAGAGTATGCCACTGCAAGCCCTCCTATGCTCAGTGTAGGCATTTTCTCAGAAGTGAATTGCATCTGCTGCTCCCATCAGTTGTTGGGAGGTCACTGCTGCTTATAATCAGGTCACCTTTTAATTTAGATGCAGAGCTTAAGCCAATAAAGGTTATTTTAAAATTTCAACTTGGATTTTTTAATTCTTAAATTAGTAGCAAGAGATTGCTTTGAGGACTCGTTTGTCCTGTGTATGCGACTTTTGTAGTAAAACTGAATTTATAGTTATTTTGTTTAAAACGAAAGTGGAACTTGAGCAATGTTTTCTTTTTATTTGAAGGTTAATTTTCTTTCTAGACCAGCAGCTGGGATGCCTAAGGGTGCAGGCACAGTGTGTGATTCCTTGCTGTGCTCAGTTGTTCTTTCTGGATGTGTCCGTATTTATTAACAGTTTTGGTGATGTCAGGACTGTACTTTTGAGGCAAGTGTTCTGATTTTCCCCATGTGCCCTGCTTTGGTCCATATTTGAGCAAACACTGGGCTCTACCAAGGTTGTGTTCCATTGGAAGAAAGTGAGCAGAAACGTGCAGTGCGGGAGTGTCCGTATCTCGTGCTGCAGTGATGATGTGCTGCTGCAGTACCAGCCTGGTGCTTTCCAAAATAACCCTCCTTGGAAAGGCTTTGGTGCTCTTACAGGCAGCTCCATCAGTGTTCCCTCTGGTCCACACAGCTTCCTAATGCAGATGTTTGCCTCTGCCAATTTTAAAGGTATCCAAACCTACTGAGCTTTGTTAAGATCTTACAGATTACCGAAATAATTGCTGAATTATATTTTGGATTATTTTCTGTCTGCAACCAAACGTACAAGATTTCTGACAGGCCAGGATTTTTAATCTGTAACCTATTTTATTATTATATAATTATGTTTGTATGTACAACTTGTAAAAGAATTTTTGTTTCAAAATCTTTTACTTCAGAGAACAAAAACTGCAACAGTGATGTTGAAATAAAAATTTACAGAAAACAAAGGGACTGGGGAGGTTATTTATGGTTTATACATTGAAAAATAACAAATACTGAAGCTCTAAGTGGATTAAATTTTCAGATGAAAATGTCATCTTAGCTCAGCTGAGTCGAGGATCTTGGTTGCTGGCCTTGAAATATGATACTTACACTTAAATGATTTAGTGTGACAGTCTCTAGCCTAGGTTTTCAGGATCACCAGTATTTTGTTTTTAAATTAATTAGGTACCTGTACTCTACAATTACTTTTAAAAATCAGTTTTATTTTTATTTGATGTGATGTGTATCTTAATGTATTGTTACTATTGTTTGTTCGATGACAGAACTGTCACCTATAAGAAACAAATAAATGCAGGCTATTTAGAATACTTGATCAGTGAATTGTACTGGAGAAGGAATCTGTGCAAATACTAAAATATTAAGCATGGGTTAGAGTTAGGAATGTGATGAGTTATTCTCTTACCATATAAATGACTTCAACTATTTCTGAAGCTTTTTCCTTGTACATCCCTGTTCCAGAGAACAGAACAGACTTTCTCTTGGTAATACGCTTACCTGGATAATGAGAGGGGTATGCTAGTGTTACTTGTGAATACTACACTCTTCTGGGGAGGATTGCTGCCCCTTTTGGTTTCATTGTTTGTGTCTCTCAGTGCTCCTGCCTAACAGGGTGATAGGTGTACACAAAGTTCTGTGCTGCTCTGATTCCCAAGTGGGAAAAGGGACCTTGTGTTTGAAGTCTTTTGCTTTTGAAAGCTGAATATAGGTGCACTCTTGCCTAGAAAGAGCTGCTTTTGTGCACGGCTCTCTGAGCCAGCCTTTGGCCATCCAGAGTAACTGGGTGATGGGGGAAAAGAATAAACAGCAAGTTGTATAGCTAAGAAAACAGAATTATTTTCTATACCAGTTACCCTAGAACCCCCATTTCTCCTCTGCTGGTTTAGCACCATACCTTAAATGAAATGCAGGCCTTCCCCCTATATATATAAAACTGTTCTTTGTGCAGCTTGATTCATTGATCATGATGAGGTTTTTATTCTCTGGGGCAAGTTAGTATTTCAGGCTCTTGGCTTGATGTTCAGGGACCGTCGTTTGCCATGATTTTGTATAGTTTGTGCAAGACCAACATCTACCTGACTTTCCTCTGTACAATAGTTCGAGTTGTGAAGGTATTGATGGACTAATATAGATAACACACAATGCTTGTATGAGGCTGAAGATTTGGATGTCTGTAGAAATGGAAAGGCTTCATTAGTCTCATTTGAACAGTCTGCTCTCTTCCAGTGTTTCCATAACATCTCTTGTTGGCATCTTGGCATCCTTTTTGTTGAATAATTGTATTTGAAGCAGTGGGCACTGCTATGGTCATTGGAAAGTAAAAAGCTCTGGAACCAGTGTTTAGTGAGGGAGAGGAAATGTATTTGAAAATAATCTTAACCTCTGCTAGAATGCAATAATAAATCTGCTTTAAAATAGAGAGCTTGCAGAACAAAATAATGAGTTGTTGTGAGTTGCTGTGCACAGACTGTGATATATTGCCAACTTATTATTTCCGAGCTCTGTGGTGTGTCACAAATGCATTTATTTCTATATTAAGCAATGCCTCTGCAGTTTGGAACCTTATTTGTTGGAACTGGTTGGAAGTGTCATGCCTTATAGCACTTCTTTAAAAAAGAAAATGCAGTTTTGACAGTAAGGATTAATTGCTATCTAGTAACAGTTTTGTCTCTTTTCTTTGTAGGTATGAAGCGTCCATTAAGTCCTGACCACATCATTGAAGATGGGATTATGAATCAACCAGCTGTTCTACGGGTCTTTGAAGAAAAAGGACTGAGGAATGACAGACAGGATTATCAATTAAGCAAAGAAAAAAAGAAGATACTCTTTTCCTTCTGTGAGGTGTGCAATATCCAGCTGAACTCTGCAGCGCAAGCTCAAGTTCATTACAACGGGAAGTCTCACTTGAAAAGAGTGAAGCAGCTAAATAATGGAAAACTCCCTACAAGTACAGCTCCTGGCACTTTGTTTGCAAGTACAAGCACAGGTACATAATTAGTTTGAGATGTTGGATTTCGGTCAAGAATTCTAAGGAAGGTTTTAAGCTCTACCTTCTCCACCCAACATAACCATTAAACTTATTAACTATCAGTACTAATCTATATTATTTTGCCATATTCAGAATTACTGAATTACTAGTGTTTATTTTCCTGTGAAGCCAAGTGATATTGAGGCAATATTCCATTAATGTGGGATTACTGTGTAATTACTGTGTTGGACCTTGAGATATGGTCTGTTTAAAAGTAACTCTTGTGGATCCAAATACACATTTTGTCATCTGCTTTTGTTCCCAAAAGAAAGTTCTGGAGGGATGCTACGTGTACAGGAGAAACTTTTAAAAGAAATCTAGTAGTGGAAAGATAAGGGAAGAGAGATGGAATTTACAGGTCTGGCCCTTTCATTCTCTCTGCTTTCAGTCATCTGGGTTTTAACTACTCTCACTCATACAACCGGTTTAGGTTGGAAAAGATCTTTAAGTGAGAAGTAATTCAAAATAAGACTTTTTACTTACTAGGCAAAACAAAAGTCTAACATGCTTGGACAAAATGTGTTTAGCATGCATAGTGTAAAGATTCAAAGCACATATGCTTTTCTGTTTTTTGCAGGGGGTGGGGGGGGGGAATGGTGGTTTTTTTATTTCAGTGTTAGGCTCAGTTCTTAGCTATTTGAGAAAAACCTAACAGATCTCAAATCTTCATAAAAGAAGTTTTCTTAACAGTAATACTTGTTTTTATTTGCTACATGAGGGCACTGCCTTTGGTTTCTTTTGTACAGAAACAGTCAAGCTGCATTGAAGGGTTTAACTTTTTTTTTCTGATTTTATTTCTCGTTAACTGAATTTGACTTGTTTTGAAGTCTGTGGTACTGTTTAGTTTGATTTAGAACTAAGTAGTGTAAGGATATCATTTGTGTAAGGCGTGTGATCCAAAAGATTAAATTCCTATTGAATAACATCTAGATGAGTTACTTGTGTGCATTCTTAAAATAACTGAATATCTGTCAGACATCATGATTGATTTGTAGATGCAAACATATAAGAACATTTTCTATTTTTGTTGCTTTTTGTTATCTGAACCCCTTCATCTGGTGCCTGTGCTGTCATTCCTGAGGCTCATAGCTGATGCTCTGGCACCATTACTCAAAGAGAGCTCTGATGCTCAGAATACAGTTGTTTGCTGGAGCACATGCTTTGGGGTTACTGTATAGCTTGGGAGTTAAAATTCACGTTTCTTTGTACTTTTTTCACCGATCTCTATATTAGACTATATCCTAGTTGTGTACTGGTTATGCTGTCTATCCAGTGCATGTTGAATAAGCATTCTGTTTTCATAGCTGAATGATATTATGTTCATAGCGTTTGAAAGAAAGAAATGGCTTACAGTAGACTATTTATTATTACTATGATCACATAAACTATTTAATATACTGTTTAAGAACCAGTGGGAGAATAAGATTTACTGAGATGTAGTTCTCAAAGAACATTTTCCAAAATAAGTAGAAATTAATTTTCTTGTAAATTGACATTATCCAGGCTCGGTTTTAATCCCTGTCCTCTGGAGTCTTATTACCTCTTGTAATGTAAGTCTTCCTTTCCCATTTCTTCAGCTAACATTGAAACAGAACTAATTGTGCAGATGGTAGGAAAGCAATTATATTAATCTCACCTCACCAGTGAATGGACTTTATTCCACATGCAAAGGAAGCAAATAGCCCCTCTCATACTTCACTGTTATAGCTACAGCCTTCTAACAAACCACCTAGCGAACAGTTCAGCACACTTTAGGAAACTTTCTGCAAAAGTTCCTGCCAATGTCAGGTTGGCGTTTTCCTCTGTGTTCAAAAGATGAATGTGAAATTAGTAATATTCCCACTGGAAAATGAGCTGACTGTAACATACGCGTGACTGTAAATTCTCCTCGACACTTCAGAAACCAGGATTACAGACCTGCCAGAACTGGCTTGATTCTGTGTGACAGAATTGATGGATCACTGACTCCCATTCTCCCTGACACTCAGTGGACTTTCTTATAAATGGAGATGAGACATATTTTCATACTCATTCTGTTTTGTGGTCCTCTCTGTGACAGGTAGCCCTAAGCTGTTAGAAAATGTCCTTCTAATTTTTTACTTACACTACGTTTTACAGCTATAAGTTCAATTTTTTGCTCTTAGCTGGCTGGTAGTGGTCCTTGTTGTGCCACTATTGGAGTGTTTGTTAAGATTTGATACCTGGGTCATAATACCTTTCATTGTATAGATGAGGGGCTTTTATATATTTAGAGTCTAAATATAATTGTAGAGATGAGTTTAAAGCTACTTCTTTGTATTTAGAGTAAGGGCGCAATTGTCATAGGACTTAAAAATGTATTTAAAAATATATTTTTCTAAAAAATTTACTCTATTTCTAGTTTATTTTGCCTCACTAGCTATTGAACTATACAAGCTCTTTTGCTATTGTACCTCTACCTGCAACTTAAATTACTTCACAGCAAATAGGAATTCAAATAAAATAAAGATTTAAGAGCTGCTTTTCTTTATATTGCCAAAACCAAGAAATTAATGGGCTACATTAGGTGACTTTGGTGATTTGATCCACTCATTGAATTCCTCCTTTTCTTTACATTGCTGTTGAAAAATGTGTGTTGGAAAAAAAGAGTATTCTGCTTGGAAAGTACATTGCACATGGTGTTAGAGCCCTCACTATTGCTTATGTTAGTGCTTGTTTCTTACCAGCCATGCCCATCATGTCTTACTGCAGCTCAGGCTGAAGTTTGTCAGTGCTGCCATTCCTGGGCCATCCCTGCCCTTGTGCCAGGCATTCATGATGGACTGACAGGCTGCTGTGAGAAGGACATAAATGAAGTCTCAGGAAAGTAAGAAAGTGTGTGTTTGCCTTTGCAGCTTAAGTTGGAAATTACTTCATTTTTTTCCTATAAAGAAAAAGGAAGAGAAAGAGTGGTTTCCTGCAGCCTTGGGTAGATGTATTTTGGAGTGAGCCAGTTCAAAGCTTTTCAGTCAGCGGCGACCGGCGCGGGGCAGATCCCAACTGTTCTGGGTACCTGGAGTCCCACCTGCCCCCGCCAGAATCACGGGCTCAGGCACCCGCTGCTCACAGGGGCCGCAGCCAGTTGAGAGCGTACGGCACGAACTTGGCTAAGTGCTAATTAAAGCCTGCCCGCTTCCTCTCTGCTGACAGCGAGCTAATGAGTTAATTGTTGGAGAGCAGGAGCCGGACGGGGCCGCGCTCCGGAGGCGGGGAAGCGGCGGGAGTGCGGGCTGCGAGGCTCCCACGCGATGGCGCTGCAGCCCGGGCCGTGCGCGGAGCCGCGCGTCAATAATCCCGCTGCCGGGAGGGATGGATGGCTGCGGGCCCTTCGCTAACACCGGCTGGGGGCTGCTCCGTGCATGGCCTCGCTGTATTCCTCCCACTTCTTCGGAGGTGACCCCGACTTTCCTCCAGGAATGCTCACTGCTTCTTCCATGGGGTAGTATCTCCTGGTGAGTCTCCTGATTCTCTCTCCTTTGCCCCCATGATAACACGGGAACAGCTGCTGTAGTTTTAAGCAAGTGTGCTAGAAATGCCTGTCGAAGTGCAGATTTTACAGATCTCTGGAAAAGCGTTGGGAAGTTTCATTTTTGTTACAGAAAGTGTCCAAATTTAAAAGTGGGCGAAAGAGAATCCCTTTTCCGTGGGTCCTAGGCTGTTTTAAAGAGCAGATGTGCTTTAGGGCCCAGGTGGCACTCATTGATGCCCACGTGATCTTTCTGTAGGTTTGGCTGGAGGTGTGATTGGGATGTCAGGGTGTAGACTATTCTGGTAGCAGCTTTGCCTTTTTGTTCTTGAAATCTCTGACAATGCAGGACAGTTTTGGAAATGCTGTAGGACTCTATACCATGGCTCTTTGTAAAGAACAGTGCTACAATTCATTGTGTTAACTCTGCAGTACTGAGGAAATAATCACAGGTTGACTTCCTGAGGGATTATATACACACAGTTTTGGGATCTGGTTCACAGCAATGGCAGCCAGGGATTTGTTAATACAACAAAATAAATACATAAATGACTAAACTTCTGTTGTGTTTGTGACTTAAATCAGGTCACAAAAAGGGCCTAGTAGTGGAAGGGAGAACGTAAAACAGCAATTTTTTGGGCATGGGAGAAGAACAAGGGAGTATGAACAAGGCAAGGTTTCTTCCACTTTTGGCAACAAAGATTAGAGCTTCTTTGTTTCTTTGTGCAGTGCCGTATAAATTTGGAAGTCTAGGCAACCTATCAAGTTAATGGAGGCAGGGAGGCTTACAATTAAAGAACTCAAAATTATTCTTGATAGGATCCATGGACTGTATAGCTAACTTGCATATTAGTTTAAAAAAAAAAAAAAAAGGAAGTGTGAATAGTGTCTTTAGTTAAAAAATTAAACAGGCTATTGATAGACATTGAGAAATTATACTGAAAATATTCCAGATAGCCTTAAATCTACATTCTCAATTTTGGCCTCATGTATGTGAGGAAGACTTTTTTTTTTTTTAATGAAACTGTGAAAGAAATTAGCTTGCCAGATGACTAGGTCAGTGCAGGATTAAATGATGGTTGGTTACAACAGAATGAAACTGCAGTGCACTGCTCTCATTTCAGTGGAGTTTCTCCTTGGTTTTTGTCAGAAGAATCTAATCCTAAACACAGGTCTTTGTGTGTAGGTTTTAATCCTTATCTGGGTCAGGAGTGGCTTACTGACAGGTAGCTTAGTTGCCATCTAAGACTGCTTTGTGCCCACGTAAGGGAGAACAGAACTTTTGCTTACTTTAAGCCTCTTGATCTAGGTCCTCAATTCCTTCTCAATGTTTGTCTTTCATTAATCAAAAAAAGACAAGGATAATCTGATTTTTATTGCAGAAGATCTTTATGAGTTATTCTACCAAGTACTCAGAGGAATGCAAAGCAGCAACCAAAAGTATCTTGAAAAAGTTTGTGGCCTGAGTGCCATTAAATGTATGCATGCACAGCTATAGAATTAGTGCATAAGTCTGTAGAGAAGAGGAGGATAGTAGAAAGCACTGTGAGCTTACTGTTTTTCTGTGTTGGGCCAAAACCTTTTTTAGATGAGTAGAAGGTCAGCACGTTTTCTGCCTTCCATGCTTGCTGCCTACAGCCCAACCTTTCAGAAAGCAGTTTCTGGAAAGCTTCTTCTGTGGGGGCACAAAGTAGAGCAACTCCTCAGGGCTTCCCCTGTCTGGCCCCCGTGAGAGGGAGGTTGCTCCATGCTTTGCTGTCCTACTCCAGGTAAATCCATTTTTTTATTTGTAAAATATTAGACTCTTTTGCTATAAAGCAAAACTGTTACTGTCTCCAACATAATGGAAATAATAACAGACTTACATGCTTGTAATGAAAATTAGCTTAGTGAGCTGTTGAGAAACTCTTGCTATTTCACTTCTCGCTACGGGGTATGTTGACTTTTTTCTTGTTCAGTGGTCTCTTGAACAAGTTTTCATTTGGTAGATGATACCGCATTCTTTGTATCATTTGAGTCTCTTCCACCATTTACTTAAGAAATAGGTAATGGTATGTAACATTTTACTTACAATATGAAATGTATTTATTATAAACAATTGCTGGTGTTCTTTCACAGAAGTCATCATAGGAGTGTAGAATATGCTGAATTGGAAGGCACCCATCAGGATTATGATTAGCTGCTCTGAAATTAAGCAGATTCATTGTATTCTTTTTGGGCACTTGGTGCTTCTCACAAAATGTTGATGATGAGAGTTAATATCAAGGCCCAGAACTGACATTAAGGTTGGTTTCTTATTTGCCAATAACTACACACTGTATCCATAATATTCTGTTCTTTGAGTAGCACTGTGAAAGTACTGGTAAAATTAATAAAAATATTAAGTAGATGATATGTGTGCTCACTGGTAGGCTTCAAGAAAAAAATTGGGGAAATCATTATTTTGTTGAGGTTAGTTGTTTTAAAGTAGTTGATAAGTTTCATCAGAGCAAAACAATCAAAAATTCCCTAATGGCAAATTGAAAACCATAACTCTTTCGAAGTTGGTAAAGGTTATCAGACCAATTATTCATCTCTAGGCTCCATGTCATTTTCTTGGAGGTGGGGAACACATGAATGACATTAAGCGAACAAACAGAGTATGTGGCTATTATGGAAAAAAGTGCTTTATAGGGGGTGGTCCTTTGGGTGGAATGTGGAAGGATTTCAAAACAAAATTGGACAGTACATTTGGCACCCTTTGCCACTACTTTGCATAAATATATTTTCATAGCAAAAGTCTTTCCTGGACAGTTTAACCTCTCTTCAAGGGCAGTTATGCTGTGGTAAAAAATCAGCATTATGACATTAAAAAAATCAAATGTTCTAGAGTCTAGGACCAAAAATGCGGCTGCTCACCAGCCATGGTTTCAAGCTGAGAATGGCTGCAGGAGTAGTGGTGAGACAACTTCTGTTGTTGTTGGGAGCATATCCCTTGTCATTTAATGACTTCGGGCATGGCCTGGAGAGCTTCTTAAATCAGTTGAGTTGATGTTGCTGCAAGGATCTTTTCACTGTCTCATTGAAGGATGTGATCCACCATTTAGAGGTGTAGACAGCTGAGAAAAGGGTTCTATAAATTCAGACATTCTTATTCATGTGTGTTTCTAACAATGATTTCTGTATTAAAACTACTAGAAAATATAATGAAGTCAGTTTTTTTTTATTATCTCTATCTTGTAAAAGGAAATTTGGTACCTTCTCTGTATAGTAAGTTTTCTCATCTGGGAACAGATCCTGTCAAAATTTCTCTCATATTTTTCTCATGAGCCAGCAGTATATTTGGATAACTGTACAGGTAATATAATGCAAAACTCCCGTGTCTTTCCATTTCTTGAAAACCTAGTTATGATTACAACTGTCCCATACTGTGTATCTCTGGTGTGAGTATGCCCAGCAACACGTGTTCTCCTACCTTTTTGAGGAAAGAAAACCTATGAAGTACCTGAAAAGACAAAAATATGTACATTGCAAGAAGTCCATGTTGGAGTAGGAATAGCATGAATTCAATAAGCCATGGAGATTTTTCATAATAAGTAATTTAAAATTACTGTTGGTTTGGAAGAATGAAGGCATTGGTCATGTAATATTGTGCTTTTACTAATTTTTTTTTTCTCCCCCTTGGTACAAGTACTTAATCTGCTAGACTGTACATGTCTTTGTTGGGTCAGTATTCTAAATTTTTTCAGCCAAATATTTATTATTCTTCTTAATAGATATCCTGTCTTTTAATATATAATAGACTTTGTCTGTTACATGGTTAAAAAAATACTTATTTCATTTGCATAATTTTGAATTAATCTTATTTGGGAAAGCTGTAAGGAATCATTAATTTTTACTGCTGGATTCCCCC
>VZRS01015409.1:129474-297101 GCA_013398055.1 Ifrita kowaldi
CAATAATGAACCTCATCACAATACAGGCTGCTGATTCTCCTCTGTCTCGTGTTCGTTGTAGAAAAGACAGGGCTATTTTTAACATTTACACAGTCTAGATAGATGTTTCCTCGTTCTGTGTGGTTTGGAGCTGAATCTGTAGAGCCTTTCATAATCATATCCTTTTATTTTTTTATGGTTTGTTTGAATTTGATCTCTGTAGCTGATTCCATGCATTGATAATGAAGGCTTGGGTTGCCTGATTCTCAGCATAAATTGAGGCAGACTTCTACTTTGACAGTGCTCTGTGTTTCTGTACGCATGAAGATACAGAACTGAAATTGCTTTGCTTTCTTTACAAATGACTCAGAGTGTGCTTGTCCTTCCCTAAAATGTTGCCAGCGTGTGAAGGATTTTCAATGAGCAGTGCAATAAGCCGGCATCTGGGAAGGTTTGAGGCTGCTCTGGTATAGCAGTGAACTGTCACACAGATGATCGGGGCTGGAGCCAACACTCTGTAGCACTGTAGATCATATTGGTCACATACTGGAAGTTTTGTTTATGTAACTTGGTTGCTGTTTAACCTGCTTAAATAGTATTGCCATAATGTGGAGTGGGCTTCCCAGCAGAGGTGAGTCTGTTTTTTATTATTAAACTTCACTGAATTGCTTTGTGCTACGACATTAAGAGTGGATGCTTACATGTTTGACATTATTACTATGTGCACTGCACTTCTGTTTTAGTTATTCCAGTGAAAAGGATAATGAAAATGGCAAGGCATATAATGCATCTTTTTCTTCTCTTCTTATTTCAGTATTAAAAGTAACTAAATATGTGGCAAGCTCCCTTTCCTTGCTTGCTGTTTGCAGAGGGCATCTTTCCAGTAGGTGACTTCCTATGCATTTTAAATGTTTTTCAAATGTCAGTGATGCTGTGTTATTGTTGTAGAAAGAAGCTTATTAGCAGTGTCAATAAATACCTCTTACCAGAGCTTGCTTTCTGGCTTGTTATGTAGTTACAATGATGTGTGAAATACGAGAACTGTCGGTTTCTCCAGATAAACTAAAAAAGTAAAGAACAAAATAAATTATATACTGGATTTGACATCTTAGATATGTCTGTCATTGTTAATATTAAAAGTTACGACCTTTCATGCCCAGGACAGCTTCCAGTAATTCATTTGCACTGACAGCTTGCTTTGAGAAGGGTATAAAATTACTGTTGCTTCTCCCTAACCAGTTAAATTTGAGATTTAGTGCACCAAGTTTTATTTAAGGGAACAGATAGTGTGCTAAAGGTAGCCTGTGAAGTTCTAGTAGTAAATCTTTAAGCTTGAAAGAAGTATTATCGTAAACTAAACAGACTCTGTGCTTATGTGTTTAAAACAAGGGGATTTTATTGAGAATTTCACCTATAGCAGAACACAAAAAATTAGTTTAACTGAGTTCCCTATTAAGCACTGCTGTTACGTGAATATTGAGTTGATGAGGTGAGACCTCCTATGATTATATTTGTGTATGCTGATAGTAATTTTTTTTAAATAAAACAAGGAAATATGTTGAAAAATATTTATTAAAATGTTTTTCTTGCTTGCTATAGAAATGTCTGTGCTTACTATGTAAAGACTGCTGTGTTTTTGGTTTTTTTTTCTTCTGAGGAACTAGGACAGCTCATGCTTTTTCCTGCTAAATATATTTATGAGGCAGCTGTTTTATAGCTTTCAGCTCCAAAGTTATAGATAAGTGTGTATTTGTTTGACAGAACATTCGAGAATTTCCATTTACTGCCAGTACATGTAAAGCTTGGCTAAGCAGACTGCATCAGGAGCACACACCATTTGTATTAGCCAATCTGTCTTTGCAAGTCCCAGGGCCACTATCTTGCTAGAAGCCACTGTGTGCTTTTGAAAGCATGAAATTAGTTTTATACTGAGCACATAGTTTCTCATTTAGCAGTTCTTTTTATGGTAATGGTCAATTTATGGTTCAATGCCAGAATTTTGGTGTTCTGTCAAAGCCGATAGCTTCTGCTAAGGTGTTCTTTGGAGATAAAGACAAACAAACAAAATCCAAAACAACACCTCCCAACAAAAATGCAGTTTGTGGTGGGGATGCTAGGCAGATGCAAATTAAAGAAAGTTCTCCCTAATGACCTAACTCCTGACATTGCTGATAGCATTTTGGAATTATTTTGTTGTAGTATTTCAGAAAACATTTGTCATTCATGACATAAAATTATTAAATTAATTGTCACTTTTTTATACTTCATATACTTGCTTATATACTTGCTTTTTTCTCCCCATGGCATATAAAATTGCTGTTTCTCAACGCTAGTTTTCTCTATGTGCTTATTTAATGATAAAGGTTAAAATGCACTTGAAAAATGTATATAAAGCAGCCTAAACATTCAGGATGATTTTTAGATACTAGCTTTAGAATACGTTACACGCTTTTCTCTTTCTTGAGGAATCTATAGAAGTCAAAATAAGTTGTTAGCAAATACTTTTGTAAAACCTTCTTTAATACATATAATTAATAAATTGATGAACCAACTTATTTTTAACCTGTGTCTCATTCTTGGAAGATTTTTATTTTTCTAACTATGCCAGATTTCTGACTATTCCCTCACTAAGAGCTATGCTTGATGAAAGGTTAAGGTGGACATTGTGCACTTCACTTGGGTTACTTTGTCTAGCCTACATTATTCTCTCTTGTATACAGGCAATTTAAAATTGCATTGCTTTTAATCTAGGTCTTCACAATTCTGACTTGATCCTGAAATAAGCATTTTTATATTATACAGTATTTGCTTCTTTGTGCAGTTCTGTCTGCAAGGAGCAAAATTTGCCATTTCTTTCTTTNTTTTTTTTTTTTTTTTTTTTTTTTTTTTTTTTTTTTTTTTTTTTTTTTTGTGGAAGATGTGGTGAGTTCTAGAGCTGGTAAAGTTTCTTCTCTGTTAAGTGCTCAGGAGAGATCCTGTTCACCTACTGTTATGCCTTCCTGGAAGAAGAAAAAGCTAGAGGTCATAGGTTCCAGAAGTTTAGTTAAGAAGTAAATGTAAGCTGGTGTACCCGTTTTTTATTATTCCATCATCATGGAGGAGAAGGAGAATTAGAAGCTGTGGAGATGACTGCCCTTCATCACAGGCACTTGGAAAGCACAGCAGTCCCACTTCAACAAAGCTCCCTTTTCAAAACCACATTTGGATGCCTCTGTAGTCATGCAAGAGATGCAGACTGACAGCTTAAAAATATATATATATTGTTGTCGTTTTAGGACCTTTGAATAAATTTGCTTGCTATTTTTCAGTGTGTGTTTAAAGGCTACCAGGCAGAAAATACTGTAAGTGTTTGGAAAACAGTGTTGCTTGCCATGACATATGAAATTTGTTTTATTTCTCTAAGTATTTGAGCTAGAATGCCTTTCTTTGTCCTTTTACTTTTTGGGGATTACTTTCTTAAAAAGAATGGGGATCCATTCTTTTTATCATTATGAATACAAGCTTGCCACATTTCAGTCCTGTGAGTTCTTTGTTCCAAGATGGTTTTTGCGAGGTGCTTTTACCTTCAAAGATCTTGCATCCTCTTCCAAATGTCTTTATTGCTGCATATTTCCCCTCGTGCCATTTCATATTGGTGGTTCAAGTGAGAGGCAAGATCTGGTATGTTTGTCATGCTGGACAAAATCACTTCACTTCCTGGTGTGGAGCCCTGTTATTTCTGTATCCATTCTCTAGCCATTTCTGTATCAGATTGTCACATGGCACTGTAATTTTAATTTCTTCTCCTTTGGAAGGCATCAGTGTTAAAGTATGGTGATCTTTTTCACTTTGAGAGTTTTCAGGGGGTAATAGCTTCTCTACTGCCAAGGTTACTTTACAAGGAGATTCTGAAGAAGAGGACACTAAGCTAAAAGGAAAAAAAGATTATTGAGGAAGTGGTATGTTGTGAGCAATTCCATGTTACTCACTTGACTCTGGGATCCAATTCTAGCTAAGCTCTGTGTGGAAATCTTGAATTTGCTTTTTTTTTAGTGGAGGTCACTGATGAATCTTGCCAGAGGACATGAGTGCACTGAGAACTGCAGCCCTGTTGAAGTTTTACTACTGAAGCTCAAGTTTTTATGTTTTTTCCTGTCTATAGGTTAAAGAGACAGAGATGTTCTGGAGGTCGCACCCAGAATGTTCAGCCAAGAAATTGTCTTTTTTTAATATGCTTTCTGTTCTGTTGGATTTTGAGCAGTGCTCATAACGTGACTCTGAAGGGAAAATAGACTAAATAACTTCCTTGTTTCACATATGCTTTTTTGTTCCTGTAAGGAAGTTTTCTAAAATTATTTTTTAGTTGGAAGTGAGGAAAGCTGGATATGTTTTGATCTCCAGAGGTATAAGGAGAGTGCTTTTGTATTGATACCAGCAGTCAGGACAGATGAAAGGCTAAATTCCTTAGCTTTGGGTAGGATCAAGGCCTACACTGAAATGTTTGTGTCTCTGGCTGAGCAACGCAGATCTTGGGAGGAGATGAGGAAGTCTTTTTAATACTCTGTGGATACAGAAATACAACTTCCTTAAGGAGTGAGGTTTTAAAATTCATACAGAGTATTACAGGAGCTACTTGAGGGAAAGGATATGACTATGAAAGCTCAGTGGAGAAAATTTTCCCTTTAAGCAAGTTGTGAAACTGGCAGACTTTGGGCAAGAATTTGTGTTATGATGCATTTGGTGACACCACTTGTTAGTGGATGGGTTGCTCTGGATGGTGTAGGAGATGTGTGTTCAGATCACTTACGTTCAGGTAATGAAAGGATGTTTCCCTATCAAGAGACCTCTGAGGTTACTGTGGTGTGTTCAGTTCTGGATTTTTTTGTTTGGTTTTGCTAGCTGTTCACATTGGTACTGTTTGTGTTTTTACTGAGCTAGAAGTGTCAGAGCAGGTCTCTGGTGTGTGAGTTTCCCTTTTGCTTGCTTCAAGCATTCCGTGATGGCAGAAGTCGAAACACAACGCCTGGGTTTGTAACTTCCACCTGGGAGTTTCCATTTTCTTCAGGATATTTCATAGTAGGGGTGGACAGTGAAGGCAAGGTAAGAAATCCGTGTAGGAAGTTCTTAAAATTGTCTGGTTTTCTGCTCAAACTGGATTCAAAATTTTCACATATGCATCTCCTTTGGCTCAGCCTTGAGTGTTTGCAGTGATGACATCCTGAAATGTTTTGTGACTGAGCATTTAAGTATGAGCAGAAATGGAGACCTTTTTTCACCAGCCAATCAAACTTAAGTGGAACATGGAGAAAGTAAAGAGGTGAGGAAGATTTATAGGCTTTAGAGCGGCACATCTGGATAAAGAGACACAGAAATCACTTCATCAAGAAAAAACAGGCTGGCGGGAAAGAACTGAAGATTATTGTTAGGAATTGCAATTAGTGTATGGTGGCCAGCTTTGTTAGTGGTACGATTTGAGCCTGATGCATCTCTAGTAAGGTTCTGAATAGTAAAAATCGATCTATTAAGTAATCATTGTAGTAACCTCTTTTTAAGGAAACATAAATAGAGGTTAGCTCCTGGGTACCCAGGTTACTTCTGAAAATAAGATTTAAGCTTTTCAGTCACTTTGGCTGCTGAGTTAGGGCAGAGACGTTGAGAAAAGCCAAAGCTGGAGCACCAGGAGTTTATTTACTGGGGAGTAAACCTTTATGAAAACATCCCCAGGTTCTGGGTATTTAAAATACGGTTATAAAGGATGGAAAAAGGTGCAGTTCCAGGTTTATTCTTGATAGCTATTGGCAGAAACAAGGACAAATCTGGCAGAAACTAGTAAAAATATTGTTGTCCTTTTATTTTATCAGTTGCAAATACTCATTTTAATAATTCACCCTCTCTAATGAGTATTTCTCCTTCAAGGGAAAATTGTCTTTTTTTCTTTCAACCTTCCTCACAACAAACAAGTCAACTTTGTTTCAGAGATTTTCAGATTACCTTTGCAGAAAAAATACTTGAGTTGATATTGTTCTGTAAATTGTACATTAGACTTGTACTCTGGATGTTAGTTGTTGCATGGTATCTATGCTGTTAATACCCTTCTGCAGGTAATGTTTCTCCACTGGAAAATCAGTGAAGCATAAAATCCAAATCAATAAAATAATATTTTATCAGCAATCTGTAAACTATATATGCCTTGTAAGAAAATGACCCATGAATATGTGAGTGACAAAACTATTTACTTGAACAAATTATAAATTCCTAAATTTTAGAAGCTATCAAGTATTGCTTATCAAATGTTGCTTAGATCAGAATACCTACTGGTAAAGAAGTGATAAACATGAGAAAAGTATGATTTATAGAAAGATTAGTCTGAAATGTGTATCCAAATGATTAAGTAATTTTGAAAAAAAACCCTTTGATATTATTTCATATGTGATTTGCTAAGCCCAGCTATATAATTGTAATTTTAAATTTATAAAACAGGTATTTGATTTGTAAACATCCATTAGATAGTTTGGCCAGATTTTACCCAAAACTATTGTGTTGTTCACAATATATTTATTCATTGATTATGCCCAGGTTTATTGGAGTCTTCTGAGAAACGGGGCAAAAATGAGATACTGCAGTGATGGGTAAAAGCTCTTGGGGATTTCCGTGCTCTGCAACTTAAAGATGTGGCTACTCCCCCAGCTCTCTCATGCACATGCTCACTTGTTGGAAAGACATTAATGGGCTTGGTGGCAAAGAGGAAGATATTTGGGTTGGTGCTTAAATACCATGTACCATTTAACTCAAGAAGTAAATTAAAATAAGACAAAAGAGTTTGTGAGAGCAGAAGGCATTGCTGTATTGTGATGTATGAAATGAAACAGCGGCATGGCTGGAGTCAGGATGTTCCAGACTTTTCTAGGGCCAGCTACCCTCATGTGTGCTTTATGTGAGACTTTAGTGCTGATTAATTATGCACCTAAGGTTAAGTATTTATGTAAGGTTAAATATTTGTGTAACCTAGAAAAGGTTGCATTAAATTGAGATGAAAAGTAACATGATATTTTTTGGGAATAGGCTACTATTTTTTTTCCCTCTATTTTTGGGAATATTTTGGGAATAAGTACTAGTACTTGAGGAGATGCACACTGATTTTTTTTTGGTTCTGATTTTCACTTTCTGGCTGCTCTACTTTGATCACTTCTCTTATTTTCCTGTCTGCTGAAAGTGAAGCCAATGTGTGGTGGTACTGTACTCTGCCCCAGAAAGTGGGGGATGCTGAAGTGCTGAAGCATCCCAGGGTTTTGCTCCCCATCAGCTGCACTTGTAAACTGGAAATTAAGTTGATCACAGTTGAAGAGGCAAATGACTTGACAGCATGAATTCTGTGGTGCATTTTGGAGGTTCTGCTCTGGGTTTTAATTTAAACCATTTTCTGTAGCCTAAGAAACCTTGTGGAGAAAATGTGTATTGAGGAAATGGGCAGTTCATCAGAAAAATAATTCTGAAGAAATGCCCAAAATATTCATTTTTAAAGTATTTTTGTTGCTTTATATTTTTATAGCAAGATACTACTATTTGAATAATTATGGCATGCTTCATCTTTTTATCTGTGTTTAGGAACATAACTTAATATACCAAACTCAATTTTATCATTGGAAGCCTGCTTTATGCAAAATAGGCATGCATTAAATAAGAAAAAATCAAAAGGTTAGAAGTAGCTTTATAAATAATATTTTTGTCAGGTAATTTTATTTCATTATTGCTTCAAGTAAAACTTCCAGCCACTTTTACTGAAGCCTCTTTGAAGAGAAGCTTTGTTGAGTTCTTCAATTATTGATGTAGGTTTCTTTGGGTGGTGGTCTTGTTTATACAAGAGATACATTTGAAGGGCTGTTAATTTACTGAGTACCAAGCTTCATTGAAGTTTAAATACCTGTTTGAAACTGAACAGATTTCAATGGCATTTTATGTTAAGACTCCAGTGGCAGAAGGCAAGAGCAGGTTTTAGTTGACAGTGATCCTGTCTGCACATTATTGCACTGGACATCTACCCCGACAAAGACAGGGTATGTTTGCAATCATAATGAGCTTATTTTTTGCTTAAATTCTTGGTAGGTGATGAAATGCCAGGCACATACTTCTAGACTAAATGCAGTTAGGTTTTCCATATTTTTAGAGTTTTTGCTTCAAAAATACTTGTTATGATTATCTAGACTTGAAATCAGTGGATGAATTGGGCAGATAAAGCTGCCTATGTTTTAAAAGTATTTCTACTTTATACTGTTTTCCTCATTTGAAAGCTTGGTGTTGCTTTGAAAGATAGTAGACTCTCCTGGCTGCTTCAAGTCACCCCTTTGCAAGGTTGATGCAATGCATCAAAGCTGTTTTAACTGCTTTAAATAACTAAGGTAAGAATCCTAATCTCAGAAATTGTGATTCATTAATTGAATATCTACAGAGTGGAGAGCAGGACTGTGTTGTTTCAGCTGGTTGCAGATTAGCAGACTGTTCTGCTGCATGGAGTCTCATCCATCCTGCACTCGGGGTGATCATTCTCGGAACCGACAGCTGTGCACTGTGCAGAGGGGAGCTGCTCTGGCCCCTCTGAAAGAGCATCTGCCTTGCCTGTTCAACAGTGACCCCTCAGTGGCAAAAACATACTGCTGGAGGAACACTGGGAGTTGAGAAATACATGGGCACCTCATCCAGTCTAACATAAGGAGCATGCATGAAGTCTGGATGAAAAATGGCAATTTTTATTCTGTCTTGAGTGGTCAAATACATGTAGCTAGAAATTACATATCCTAAAATGTGTCAAAATAGCAGCTTTTAGTAGGCAGCTGAGTGATGATAAACTGCAAGAAACTGCTGTGCTGCTGTGCTACCTGGCCTGAAATTGAAATCCCTTTACTCAGTATATTATTTTCTAGGCCATCTGTTGCATGAGCATGTTGTTTACTGCCTACCTTTAATAGAGTTCTAGGGTCAGGAGAAATTGTTCTGCGAAGTCAAGGTTTCAGGAATTTCGTAGTTGCTAGAACAACAGGCAGTAACAGTGCAGACACACAGAGGAGGAGCCTTTGAGGAGCCATAATCATTTAGAAAGTTTTTTTTCCCCTTTCTTCTTTTCCGTTTGATGTTGGTGCTGAATGCTGGTGGAATATGACGGTACTGTTGTGCTGTGGAGCAATCAGCTGCCAGCACAAAGTGAAGTCTGAAGGGACATCTACCAATTAACTGAAAATAATGAGAAAATTATCATTGTTACAGTAATCAAAGTGAATTTGTTACCAAAACATTTGGAAGTCAACACACTTGTAAGCATGTATGGTCTAGTATGACAGTTCTGGTATAAATGAAGTCAGAATCAATGCATCCACGGGGCTCAGAGACTCTGAGGACTGAAGGAATCACCAAGCCTTAACTATTCTAAAATACTGGACAAAATAATCTCGAGCACTAATTCCTTCAGGAGAAGAAATTGCTTTCCCAAATACGCCAGTGTTTGCTGTTAAGTGCAATAAATCTGCAATTGAACTAGAACACATTATTTAGAGACACATTCAAGTTCAATTTAAGGACTTCAGGATGTGGTGAATTTACTTGTTACGCTGTTGAATTGTTTAAATAAACCCTTACCTTTGCAGTTAAGAACTGCGTCTTACTGCCAATTTGAATTTTCTAATTATGTGTTAGGAGGTCCCTTTTCTTCTCTACTATTGAAGAACCTCAATGATTAGATACATTCTCCTTATAAAATGGCGAGGAATCTTGATTTCAAGTCTGGCACTGTTCGTATTAAGGATGCAATTACAAGCAGGGATTGTGTAACATTTGAAAAGGTTATGTATTACTTTTTAATAACATGATTTTACATCAGTGGCCTCAGTGACTGGCTGATGAATCAGAATGACAACTTTGCCTCCGCAGCCATGGACTGTTGGGTCCTGGTTTTTAAAGTCTGCACAACATACTTGTAACTGGAACAAATACTCTTTCAACCAGGAGTGAGTTCATAAAGCTCTCTTTGCATCAAGTTAGAAGCATGATACTGATACTTCTCAAGATTTTCTGGACTTCTGCTGTGTTTTCCTCTCCTCTAGTTATTTTCAGCTGGCAGGATCAAACTTTTCTCTGAGCACTTGTGAAAGGAGAGTAATTTTCCAGGTCAGATTCCTTGCTTATGGTATGCACTGCTTGTTTTCCTCCTTTCTAGAGATTGGACTCAGTTTCTAATACTGTATTTTAAATACTGAAAGGCTGCTATGTAGCAACTGTCTGTCCACTGCTTGATACCATCTGGGATATGCAGTGAACTTTGTCACTCGAAGTTATTTTACCAATTAAAACAAAAAAAAGGCATAATATCTTATTTTAACTTAATATTGATGTAGGGTTTGTATGGGCATAGCTTTATCTGATTTCCTATACATGATGTGTTCTTACCATGTTGCCTAATTTTCTTGGTATTAGTTTCTAAGGCTTTCGTTGATCTAAAGCATACCTTCAGTGAAGACAGAAAATGGAGAACAGAGAATCTAATCAGCTTCTAAAGTCACTGTGTATATGATTTACCTGGCAGATGTTTCCTTACAGTTTTACCTAGGTTTTGGGACAAGAATATCTGCAATCTAACCATGTAAATATTTTTGTTGAGCTTTTATCTTTTTGGGTACATTAGTACTGATGGGCATGCTCATTAGCCGTTGTTGTTCGCACTTCATTGGTATTGTTTAGAGACAATATCATCCAGAGTTATATTCAGACTATTATCCTTGGAATGTCTTTAACGCCTTTGGAGCGTGTCCCCAGCAGCTACATCCATCTATCCACAAAGACTTCTTTCTGTACTTTGTGGTAAGAGTGGGAAGCACAGCATAAGCATACTAATTTGTTTGGACAGCTAATTCCTTCCTATTTTACCATTTTACTTAAGGTTAAATGCTTAAGTTTGGTTGCACAGGACTGTCTTGACGAGGTGTACTGTTAAAAGGCTTGCTCCTGAGCCTGTGACTATAGTACTAATTCTAATCTTTCTAAAGCTTTGCAAGCTGGTGTTCAGCGTTTCTGATTCCAGAGAGTGTGCTGCCCAAATATGGCTTTTTTTTTTTTTTTACCGTGATACTAAACTTTCTCCCACAGAAGTGGGAATGAAAAGGCTCTATGAATTTAAGTGTTGCTTGGAATTTATTTCTGCAGTTTGCTTGTAACTGCAGACCTTTATCTAAGCTCTTCTCCCTTCTGGGTCAGGATATGTGTACCTGTATTCAGGATTTTGAGAATGCTCTCCATGAATAAATCCAAAAATATGTTGCAGTTTGATTCTTTTAAGAGCTGAAAATCACAACATGGCTTGAATTAAAAAATAACATTATATTGTAGCAGTATCTAAAATGGAAATGCTCAAACTAAAACAGAAGTAGAGTTCTCTTTTGCACATCACTGAATGTCTGGGAAGGTTGGTCGCTCCTGAATTGCCTGCTTGTTTTCCTGCTGTGTAAGCCTTCCCTCTGCTTTCCCCTGCTGAAGTCAAGGAGTTACCTCAGTTTAGTTACTTATTTTTTCTGAAACATCAACTATTTTAGTTCAAATTTTATGTAATGACATGGTAGTATTTTCTCCCCTTCTCTTAGATTTTTCTTTTAGTATCAGGTTTTGTAATTGATTTTTCTCTACAGTGAAGTAAAAATGTGGTGTGCTTTCCTGTGGCTTCCATTCCTTTAGCTGCAAAATTAACTGAAGTCTAACTTTGAAGGTTTGATTATTTTTTTTTCTTTAGTAAATAGCTATTTCTTTTACAGATCTTTTTAATGCAGGCTGCTAGTAACTGCTGAGCAAAAATACTTTTTTTTTTCTTGTAAATAAAGCATTTATGGAAAGATGCAAATATTTTCCTTCCAATTTTTCACAAACTTGGTGATCCAAATTGGTTCTTCTAAAATGACAACATGTGGAAGTGTTTTTCCTCTTTTGTCATCTATCAGTGGCATGTACATCTGAGGCTTCTGATCTTCGGCTTAAACTATTGTTAAGTTTTCATTATAAATGTGCCACCTACTGGAGCAAAAGGCCCATCAGCAAATATTTATTAATGTTATCTTCTCCCAGGCACATTTGCATAGTAATTTCTTGCTAGATTCCTGTGCTTATGGTTGTCAAATCTACACTGCTTTTTGTCAGCCTCACCATAGGGTATGAAAATGGTAATAAGAATTGGGGGGGATGTGGAGCATGAAGGTCTAATAACATGCCTTGGAAAAAAAAAAGAGAAGAACAATTGATATGTTGAATTATAATGAAAAATACCTGCCTGAAATGAGCGTCCATTCATAGGTACTCTTAAGTCTTGATTTCATGATGGAAAAAAATCACTTAATTGTTCAACATAGCTGTGCAGCAAAAATAAAATTCAAACAAGATTTTAGATTACAATGTGTTTTTTTGTAGTTGTTGTTTTAAAAAAAAAAAAAATCTTTGGTCTTGCCTTGGCATAGGATTAGTCATGATCATCTTTACAAATGAGAGGCATTTTGCTTGGAGCTTGTTGTCCTTCATGCTACCATAATGGAATGAGTGATTATTTGTACTGCATATATGTCTTAAGAGCTACAGTTCTATTGTGCTAGACTTGCATAGGATTACGGAAGAGACTTATTCCCAAAATTTTTAAATGTGCTTTGAAACATAAGGTATTAAGACAGTAGTGCAAACTGGAAGAATGGAATGATCTAGAAAAATTTGCTCTGCTAAACTCAAATGATTATCTTGATGTTTCTCATGAAAGTGAGTGCTTGTTTGGCTACACTTGATTGTATCACAGTAGAAAAATGTAATACATGAACAGAAACAAGCAGAACATCTTCCTGAAGATTAATCTGTTTTCCTGCATATTAAATTTTTGGGTTCCTGTAGGACAGTCTTTCGCTTAGGTAAGGTTGCCTTTTTTTAAACTGGGCTAACCATGATGTAGCTGATACGTTAATGAGACAACTATAAAGTTTGGTGGTTTTCCTTACACAAGTTGCTGTTTTCTTTCCATGCCTTGCAAGTAAAGCTCAGCCATGAGGGCATTTGCTTTTGAAAAGGAAGAATGAGTCAAAGAACCACCCTCAGAAAATGAGTGTGGAGTCTAACAGGCTGTGAAGGAGGAGACAGGGAGTTAGGAGCTCTCTGATGTCTTCTCATCTCAACTTGTGGTGCATGTTGCAAATGCACAGGTTTCCAGGTCCTTAATGTTAAATGCAGGGAGTTCAAATTTTATGCTTGCTGAATCTTAAACTTCTATTGTACTTCAACAGAAACATAAATTGCTTAATTTTGGAGTTTTTAACGTAGATTTGTAATAATCATAGTCAGTGTCCTTGTACACTGCCTGTTCATTCATCTGTCTAACGCTGTTAAACTGGGTTTTGCTCTGGACGTGTTGGGATGGTGTTATATATTTATTTGGTCAATATACCATCGATAAATAGAATGCAAATATCTATGATAGACTGTCAGGGAGGCTGGAGTGACTACTGATCGGGCTATGTGGCACACCTGGGATGGCAAGACATAGCACAAAACTTTTCTTCAGGTTTTGAACCTATTTGTCTCTGTTCAAGGGGGAAATTGCATTTCTTTGTCATAGATATTAGTTGCATAAATTCTCTTTTCAGTTCTTTATTTGATAATTGAATGACCAATCTAGTATTTCTGGGTGAGGGAAATTTAGGTTTTATGTTGAGTAATCCTGCTTATGAAAAATATAAATTACTTTCTTTTTTTTGGTAGGTGTTGGAGCATGTCTTCTATGGTTCTGTGAAACAGGCCAGGGTATATTTCTGGCTTCACTTCAGGTAGTGAACACTTGGAGTGTGCTGGGGCAGAGCTTCAGGAAGCATGCTGCTTGCAGGAACAGTGCTCACATTTCCATTGGCTGGAAAAGTAGGAACATCAGCTGGAGTCATTAATATTGTTGTCTTTAGGGGTGCCTGTAGCTGATCTGCCTACTTTCCCAGAATAGGACACTGAAGGCAGTAAATAAGGCAATAAAATATTTCACACCTAATAAATTTCATAAACCAAAAGCAAATAAAATCTAAGCAGTTCTAGGAAGAACACAGTTGTTCCGAATGTTAAGAGATTGAGGTTTTATAGAAAAGACAAGGATAAGAAAAAACCCTGCTATTTTTATAGGAGGAGGCAAAGATTGTATCTCAGGAAACTTCTGAAATGCTTTAAAATACTTCAATAATGAAAAAAACAGAAAAGGGAAGTAAATCCTAAGCAATGTCTGAGAGTAAAAACATTTAAAGTACATGAATGTTACTCAACAAAGTCAGTGGCTATAAGAACATATCCCCAGGAGGTATTCAAAATAAGTAGAATAAAGCATTACAGAACAGAAACGTAAAAAAAAAAAAAAATCAAGTCCTGCATGCAGTTTATGCAGTTTTATGGGCATATGGAAATGATTCAAAGCCTATTTCTTCATAACTGGGCTTTTAAGAATAAAGAAATGACCTTATCTGTTATTTCAGATATTAAAAATGTTGTTCAAGGAAGCATGATTTGATTTTTTTTGTCAGAAGTTGTTTGGTTATTAGTCTTTTGACTAATGGGTTAAATCAGTTGTGTTTCATTCTATAATTTTTACAGGGATATATATGATTTGACATAGTATATGGACATGTAGCACTAAAAAATAACTGAAACAATTCCAGATTACAAAACTGAGGTGGGCAGAGAAGTGACACACTAGACATCTCGGGAGTGATAAATTATTTTAAGGAACTGTAATTGGAGTTGTGTATATTCATAAAAAACAGCATAAATTATTTGGTTCTTATTTCAGTTTATATCCTGTTATGCCCAAGCAGAGGAAATTTGGAATTTTGCTTTGGAATATGCGAAATTCAGGACGATGGAGTCTAGCAAGAGTAGAAGAGACAGGCTGGTTGAAGTCACTGAGAGATATGCAATACCTGGCTGTCTTTCATAAAATAAGGTGGCATTTTACTTACAGCTGTTTAAAAATATGACAGTTTTTGTAACATTAGCATAGACTACTAAAAAAAAAAACTTTTTGGAGTAATATCTGGAAGTGTTTTGAAAGTCAAAGGCCCAAACTTTTGATTCCTGCAAATAATGATGCTTTTCTAGGGTAACCTCAAAATAAGCAGGTTTGTTTCCCAATTGTATGTTGTAGCCATAAATAAAACTGTAATTTTATTTCTCTGCCAGCCAAGAAAAATTATTTGATAACTACTTTTCAGTCATTCATATGTAAACTAAACAAGTGCACATAAAATGTTCTATTCATGACATTATATGCTCCTTATCACTGTCATAGCAAATGCCCTGAGAATTATAGAGATATTTTGAGAATTTTTACTTGCAGTTCTTCTCTCCTGTGTACAGGAGGAAATTGCAAGGAAGATTTGAAGAAGAAAAAAAAAGTATAGGATGTATTTTAGTGTGGTGGGGGGCTTTAGGTGTAACAAATTTGAATGTGTCTGTGTCTCGTGCTTGTGGCATTGTGGTGGCTTTGGATGTTTGGGTTTTTTCAGCCTAGTAACCTTTATGGCCCTTGGAAAATGTTAAAATCACTTCCACTTTTGTCAGCTGGGAATTACTTGGCCTATTGTTGTCAGCATCTTGGAGGAGCTTCTGGCTCACACGCTATCAGAAAAACTCCTTGCAGACAGTACTTGTCAACACAGACAGCTTCCTCTGGGGTAATGGATATTGCTGACAATTTTTGTGGTGTTTGTATGTGCTGAAGGATGACTAGGATGGTCCTTAGCTGCATTTGTGATGCAGAGACAGCCTTCCGTGTTTGGTGTGTTAGATAAAGGCTGTTCTGCATCTATTCAAGTGCAACAGATGGCAGAGCTTCTCTCCTTAGGTAAAATGACCTGTGCCTGGATGATAACCCTGGTTTTCCCATGCTGCCAAAGGAAACCTGTATATCCACTCCTGTGAGATGAATCTTTTGTCTGGATCATTTGTTTTGAATAGGTATTTTAACATTCTGCATGGTTCCCGAACACCAACTGTTGTGTTTTCTGGTTTTTCTTCTTCTGTCTTTTCCAAATATAGCAGTTAAGCACCAAATGGCTGAAAATAGAAGCCAGGTAGGCCAATTTGCATCCAAGGCAGGTGTTGCTGTCTATTTCTCAAGTGTTTTCTCGGGTGTGTCATTAAGCTTAGCCCAGCAGAGGCTGTTTTAGGGTGTGCACATGATCAGCAGGCACACTGTGCTGGTACTTAGTCCCTTTATGGGCAGTACCGCTATTCTGACTTTATTAAAGGGAAGCTGCTCCTGTTTGCAGAGCTTGCTTGTATTTTCAACATGTCCCATATACTTGCCTTCAGATATTCACTGTCCCTCAGTTATCTTCTCAACTTAGTGACTGATCATACCACTTGTAAAATTAGATCTGTGATCAAATATTTCAATGTAGCTGTGATTAATTTGCCTCTTCATGAGACCCAAGCTGAGTCACCCCATTTCTCGTACAAAAGTATTGTGCACAGCTGAGTGTTTACACAAGAACAAACTGCCGTTGTTCATGAGTTTCTAAATTCTGTCTCTCTAAGGTGGACTTGCAAATCATCATGCCCCACATCTAGACTCCTGCATTTCTGCCTCTGAGATTTCTGAGTGGTCTGTGAAACTGTCTGTTGCCAAGCTGCTTTCTAGTGAGCACACCTCTGGGAAGATTTCTGTGGCTCACTTGTTTTATCCAGTAGAGTTTTGGAACAGTTTTGACTCCAGAAATGTGTTCCTGATTTCCCTGTTCAAGATGGTAGTTGGCAAAGAGTTGAGTTGACGAGTTTGAAACGTCTGCTTTTAGCCAGCCTGGATTGTTTTCAAACGCACATGGAAAACATTAAGTTATCTTAGTGTATGAACATTAAATTGGCATAAACCTGTATAAAGTGAAATTAGATGTTATGGTTGAATTGGGTCCTGAATTTTGGATCAGTAGATATATTAATTTGTGGTAGACTACAGCAGACACTAATATGATCTCTTATCTGATAATTGTGATGCTACAAGGTATGTTGGCTTATGATATGTGTTTAAAAACTTCTGAGTTTTTTGGGTTTCACCTGTTAACATGCAATGTGCTTATTTGCATTTTCATTCTAAAAGCTGTGCTTCGATATTCACTGAAAACCTTTTGAAGACTCATGTCAACGATATGGATATTAAACTTAGCAAAACCAGGAAAACTCAAGGTAAACTTGTGTGATAATTCATCTTATGCCACAGCTTAATCGTTAAAGACAGTGGTGTACATTTGGGTATCAGCAAGGATTTATTCTGGCAAGGTGTTGAGTTTGCAATCCAACAGAGCACTCGAGAATTTAAGTTTTTAAATTACTGTCTTGAAGATTAGGAATTAACTGTGGATTTCTCTTCAGTGAGTCAATGGCAGTAAAACCAGTGCAATGTCTTGTGCTCTGGAGCTTCTCCACTGGTACCAGTGGGGTTCTACATCAGAGCAAGGTCAAACGCGGAAGGAAATTCTGTGAACAAAGTGTGGTGCTCCAGCTTTTATTGGCAAATTCTCAGTAAGATGTGGAAAATTCAGTGTGTTCACTGTGTCATGCTTGTAGGCTGCTTGGAATTGGCATAGTTTTGGTTCAGATTGTAGCACCCACATCAGTTAGCTAATTCTTTTGATTTCTGAGTGTTTGTATGTATTTCCTTGATAGACTGCTTATGTTTATTTAAGTAATGCTCTGACAAAGCAATATTATTGAAACGTGCTGCCATCAACAACAATATGAAGAGGTATTAATGTGGTTAAGGACTACGTAGTTGATGGAGTTAATGGGTTTCTAGATCCTATTTATTTTTATTTACCACAGTTGCTTAAATAAATAAAGGCAAAAATGGTAGACTGGATTTCTATAGGAATGTAGAAGATTTATGATTTTTAATATATAATACACCTTGAATTGTGTGTGTCTAAATGTACTTGTACTCCAGGCAGTATTTTCTCTTTTCTTTACTTACATTCTAATTTTGAAATGAGGTGATAAAACTTTTAGCTTTTATCACCTAATTGGCTTCTACACACAAAGCTTTATCTATCCTAGCTGTATCCAATCTTATTGTACTGAATAATTTCAAAAGAAAGAATGGAACTTCAGTACTTAAGTTTGCATTTTTTATTGAAATAACATGTGTTATGTTTGCTCTGGATTGATGTGAATGAAGTGTGTAGCATTGCACCTACACAAAGTCACACCAAAATCTGCAGTGTGAGAAATTGTATTTGCACACTTTCTAGAATACCGTCTAGTCATCATTTATCAATAAATAGCATTCACATTTATTGAAACTATACATTTCTTAGAGTCACAGCTTTTCCCCCATATCTTTGAACCAAGAACAGTTATAAGGCTTTGAATCCTTAAAATGCTAGGTGCAAGTTTTGGGGGGGGCATTTCATTTAGTTAATGAAAATTTGGTGGCTTTATGATTGATATGAAACATACATAATTATTTCTGTACTATTAATGTAGTCAGCTAATATGTGGCTAATTAGAATTCATGGCATTTCAAAACTGTCTTTGCTCTTATTCCTAAAAAAATCTACAAGACACAAATCCATATTAACCAGAGGGGAGCTAAGAGGCTACTAAAAACAAAAAAAAAGGTAACTAAAAGGAGATAAAAGTACTGTATATTACTAATCTACTCAATTATCATCTGATTATCATCTGTGTTTGAGGTACAAGTATCAATAGGGAAAACATAATATTTTTATACAATTTCTGTGGTGTCCAAATACGTTTGGGAGGATTTTTTTCTCTTGCGGTTGTTGCTGTTGAAAATCAGTTTCTGCCTGCATAAAACACAACTGTTGTTTTTACCACATTTTGTTTATATAGGAATATATATAATGTGATTTCATTGATATGTTTTGTTATGCTTTAATTTGACTTTCCAAAGATGATTAATATATGTTGTGTAGCACATTTTCTGGGTTCTTTTACAAGCACTTAAGTAAATGAGATTGAGTTAAGAAGGCACAACCTTGTTACAGGTTATGTGCTAGGGATGGGAAAGGATAGAAGGAATCCTCAGTAAAAAAATCAACAAACATCTTCGAGTTAAATAATGCAGAGTTCATACATCTGTCTGTTTCTGTTAAATTTTCCAATTTTCCTCTTTTTTTTTTTTTTTTTCCAAATTCTTTATCTTGGTATCTTACATTCATGGCACTTAACGTTAGCATCCTGTTAAAAATGTTCTGTGTCATTTTGGCAGTCAGAGTTGTGTTGTGGTAGAGGTTACAAGACAGTACTGATTTACAGTGTGCTATAAAACCAGGCTCAGGAAGTGTAGGATCCCAGGCGTAGGGAAGGAACATGGGTACAGGCCAAAATAAAAAAGATTATGTAGAAAACACCTGATGTTTATATAGCCTAGATACATAGTACTGTTGCTTTTTCGAAAACTGTGCGGTTCTAATAGATTAGTATTTAACCTCATGAACCATCCATCTACCTAGCTATTGCGAGGTGAGAGTTTGTTTAAAATAACCCATAAAAAGGTTTATGATGGGGTGCCCAGCAGACAGAAATTTCCCATGTCAGGGGTGGCATAAGGTGTGATCTGCTTGTGAGAAAATCAGCTGATGCTCTCTTTTAGTGGCAGAAGGATTGACAAGGGGGTGGAGGGACTGCTTTGCAAAGAACCTTGAAAGTTCAACATCTAAACATGAGCTATGGTAGGGCTTGTCTGGTGATGAGAGCTCTCCCACCACTAGTTCATGCAGCAAGTTTTTTGGTGTGTTCAGAGTGCAGGCCTTCCTTCAGGCTGTGCAGTAGGGCTGCTCAAGAGGGGTCATCATTGGCTGTAGGCCAAGAGAGTTAATTTCTGCACTTCTGTTTAATGAGTTAACATCAACCCTAATGTAGATTTTCATTCTGGCTTAGATGGTTGGTCATAATTATAATATCCAGATGCTGTCTTCCATTATTTGAGCATTATTTTCCCATACTCTCCAGCAAGCTGTGCATTACCAGGCTTGATTGGGGTGCTATGTATACTAAGCACAGCCGTAGAGCAGTGCGGCCCCACCAGATGCAAAAAGTGGTGCTATAGTCAAAACCAGGACACTGACAGCTTGCAAAGCAAGCCAGAAGTTGCTCTGCAACCAGGGTAAATATTTGACTAAAAATGAAATAGTATGCAAGACTATGCTGTAGAGACTTACAAGCTATATCTGAAAACAGCTCCGAAGGACAATCCTATTGATTTTATTCTTATCTTGATGACCTTGTAGGTTGAGTTAATGATTTCTAAACTCAATTGATGAGTTTGCAGGACAGTTCTGTTTGTCTCCAGTCAAGGAGAAAGGAAAGTAGTGTAGAGTTGAAAAATAAACTTTTAAGATTTTGTTCATTCTCTAAACCTTCAATATGTATTTTAATTTGCATGGGTGTAGAATCAATGAAAACATAGTAATAGCGTAATCTAGACAAGACTGAAATGTAGTTCATCTGTATTAAATGATTTATTTCTCAAATCTTATGACTTGGAAGTCGTCTGGAATTACAACAGGCATCCTTACACTTGGCTGATAGACATTCTCAAAGAAGCTGGAGTTTGACAAGGATGGGGGAAAAAGGAGTCTGGTCTTACTGATGTAAAAACCAGGCTGGTTTCTCACTGTGGAACTCCTGGTGTGGCTTGTAAGGCAGAATACGTTTTCTCCTGCCTGTGAATAATTGGACCTGGGGAGGTAGCCATTCTTTTGGGATAGTAGGGCTGCAGAATCATGTCAGGGAATGATCTTTTGTGCCAGATCATTAACTGATTTTAAAATGGTCACAGCTTCTGTAAATCCAAATTGCTTCATAAAAGCAAGTATGCAGAATTTCATGTAGCTACTGCTAAGATACATCCTGATTTTCAGTTCCCATGTGGCATAGTGAACTTCACCTTCATACATAATGTTGTTAAAACTTGGATGTTTTATAGATGAAGAGGTTGTTGCTCTCTTGTAAATGTTAAGTATGAGAGCAGTCTGCAAATGATCAAGAGGCACTAAGGGATAATGTAATTGGAATTTTTCAAACAACTGTATCTGTTTCAGAATGAAGATTCATGATAGAAAAAATAAAATAGATCTCACAGTTTCAGCATAATTAAGATTTTTGCCAGTGGTTATTATGGGAAAACTTTCTTAAGTATTTTACCCTTATCCCTTTGACAATTTTGACATTAGATGAGCAGGATTTTCATTCTGCAGCTACTTTATGAAGCAAAAGCAGCTCTGATTCCCAAACTTCTAACTAACAAGGAAGACCAGAGCTTTAATTAGCATTTACCTCTTTTTTTCTTTCCTTTTCTGATGGAAAGATCCTCAAGTCAATCAAGATGAGGGGAAATTTTGTTAAATCGTGAAGTGTTTTGTTCTTAATAAAAATAAGAAAAAACCATCAGAAACTACATAATATCTATATATATATAAAGTGAAATAAATGTGGGGAATTTTGCTTTATTTGATATGGATCTCAATTATGTAAACAAATCTGCTCTTGGTAACTTGCACATTAGTATTTTCTTCAGCAAGGTGGTTAAGCATTCTTAAGCATGACCACTGCTTTGCACAGGCAAGGAACAAAAAAAATAGCACAACAAACTCATAGAAGGTATAAAAGGGAAATAGGGCTTGCATTTTTACAGGTTTTTTTGTTTCAGGTCAAGTAAGATTAATGGTAATATGTAGAGGCTTCTATATAAAAATTCCATCTATTGTGACCAGCATTAAAGCTCTATTTTAACAATATTGACAAGTTAACGCTTGACCTCTTCATACTGAGATTTAAGAGATCTTTGAAATAGTCTTAGCAACATCCCCTTGATTCATTTCTTGCAGATGTCTGAGCAGGAAGCTATGTCTATGTTTTAAGGTAAGTTCTTGTATTAATGAGCTGGTCTCTCATTTCTTGAGCCAGTATCATTTAGCACCAATTTTTTTAATGCCTTTTTTTTTTCCCCTCATTAAAGTACTAGTGCTGCTAGTGTTTAACTGCACAGAAAAGTGTTTAAACCAGGTGTAGACCGCTCGGAGAGTTGGCTGAGAATTTATTATGGTCTTTTTATCTTAAGACGTGACAGAGAGGAAATTATATGATGTTGCTTTATGTTAACATGTAACAGAGAGGAGATGATTTTAGTAAAACAGTAGCTGATATTGCAATAATAAAGTTCACATGAAGTAGGGTAGGGAAGATGAAAGAATGTGTCAGAGTAATGTAATATACTAAAAATTGATAATAGCTTTGTTTTGGTGAGCTAAATTTCTTCTGGATAGTCAACACAAAACTGAGAGGTACAAGATGAAAAAGGATTTGGGTTTTGAACTTCTGTTTGTAAAACTAAGGAATACATGTCATAATAAGACGCAAGTCCTATGCAAAATGGTAATAAGACTATTCTCAGGTGAGTATTACTGTGTATTCTTTTCTGCTACAAAAAATGCTTTCTCTGAGGAAGAGGAGCACAGAACATCTGATGTTAAGTGCTATCGCTGCTCGTTACAGTACAAAAGTACTTTCTTGTCAATATTAAATGACAAATTATAGGGGGTCTTTTTTGTTTCCCCTCATGTCTCAGCATCTGAAGGCATGAAATTATTTCATATTCATCCTTCCAAACCCTGATATTGTATAATAATTTTATTAGAATACAGAAGTGGATTTCCTATGTCACTTTCACAATGCAGCTTCAGAGAATACATGGAGCGATGCAGGTATTTAAAAAGCCTCTTAACTGAATCTCTCTTGGAATTTTTATATCTTGAATATTTTAAGTCACAGTATTTTGAGTTGTGATCATTTCACAATAAGAACAATGGCTTTTCCATATCTCAGAATTCTCTACAAAGAATGAACTCATTTCACATAGTCTGCAGGGATTGTGGCGAATGGCTGTTAGCATAGATGGCCACTTTTCTTTGTAGATTGAGTTAATGAGTACAGATTTAATGAGGTTTCTTAATGTTAGTTTTATGCTCTAGAATTGTATATATAGATCTGTCTATTGCTAGATAAAACCGTTGATCTTTGGACTGTGCTATGTATAGTGTCTGTGATCTGGAACTTGCATAACAAACACTGCACAAGCAAAGTTGTGGAAATCATAGCATAATTTCAGTGGGTATTTTGAAAAGGGGTGAACAAGAGCTAAATTCTCTGATAGAACTGTGTTATGTTAATTTAACATTCTTGTGACACATTTTTGTCACTATATTGATTTTTTTTAATGTCTTTTGGTATCATCAGCTTATATGTGCATACTCATAACCTTTATCAAACATATTCTTGCAAAACTGATTAATCACAGTATTGGAGAACAGCCCAGGTTGGAAGGGATCTTGAAAGACCCTTTCAAGCTTTCCTGGGAAGGCAAGTCACGATGAGATTATCTAGCAGCTTGTTCACATTTTGAAATCCTCTAGCGATGAGGGTTCCATCATGTTCCCGGGGAGGTTGTTGCAGTGAATTCTCATCTCACTGTAATTTTTTCTCATGTCAAGGTGAAGCATCTCCCAGTGGACTGCTCACACCTCCCATGTCTTCTCCATGTGGATCCTCATGGAGAGAGAGCGTCCATCCTCTTTGTGACTATCCTTTAAGTACTGAAATTCTTCTCTAAGTTCTCACCTAAGCCTTCACTTTTCCAGGGAGAAAAGTCCAACTCCTTCAGTCCTTCCTCATAGGGCAGGTTCTCCGGCCCTTTGAGCACCATTAGGGGCTTTCTTTGGGCCTCTCCACTCTGTCCACATCTTTCTTGGTCTGTAGGGACTAGATCTGTACACAGTACTGTGGGTGCAGCCTGACAAGCACTGAGTAGATCAGGATGATCACATCTCTGTCTCTGTTTATAAAGCCCCTGTGGATTGAGGATTACAGATTAATCTTAATTAAGACTGAACTTTTTTTTTTCATACTGAGATTTCAAAGTGACTGAAATGACCAGAGTTTAAGCTGTTTTGCAGTCTCTGTGTTTGGATTCACAGCCAGTGATGTCAGATGTGGTTTCTATTTTATGCTGTTCTTTATATGTGAGTTGTTATTGATGGGTGATGGCCATTTCTCTGTAAGGAAAGGTGAGGATGTCTGTCTTCCTGAACAAGTAGATTTGAGGTTGCAAGATATATTTTGATGCTGGTCTTCATGTCACTCTGTTTCATGTATGAAAATAGAAGGTTATATGAAGGGTTGTGACAAAGCTGCTCTGGCTTTTCTTTGCATCTCAAGTTTCAGTCTGGATCCAAATCTGGTTCTGGTAAGGAACACTTGTCTCATTAGTCAGTTTTTCTCTTGTCAGAAGCCAGCAATGCTGACTGAAATTAACGGGAACTGTTTGGGAGGGGTAGACAGAAGAGCGCTTGTGTGCCTGACTTCAGAGATGTCCAAAAACAAAATATGAGTTATCTTTTTGCCAATTTCTTAATGTGGAGCTACTAATATTTCACAGTTCTGTTGCTGCCAATCTTTCGTGTTTATTTACAATTACGGGAGAGAATTACTTGGCTGAAGGTTCAGTTTATTTCCAAAGACAGCAGAAATTTTCTGTAAGGGTCCTTTTCTAGGTTCAGGAGGTATTCACCCCTTTCATGTGATGTATTTGATACTGGCTGCCCTGTGCAGGTTAACCCCTGAAGACAGAATATGCTTTGGTAGTCTGTATTCTTCAGACTGGTGTTGAAGGATGTAAGCTCTCTGCTTGTAGGCTTTGACACTGAGTTAATCCTACATTCCTAATTTCCTTTCTGGGAGTTATCTTTTATATGAAACCTATACTTCTTCCTAAAGCAGTTATTTTCTCATATACAACATATAGTTAATGATTTGAGATTCCAAATTAAACACTCATTTACCTATATATGTGGTGTTTTTTAAGTCTAGTCCGTTTTACTCTTTCTCAAGTTTCCATCTCAGGAGCAAATTTTTTAAAGAAAATTCTTAAAGCTTTTATTTTATAACTAAAAAATACGAAATTGAGAAGAGGAAACCTGAGGTTAAGTTCTTTTAAAATCAACCTTTTTTGTTCATCTTCTACTAAGTCTGATAAACCACTCTGTATCCACTAAATCTTCCTCTGAAATCAGTGAAATGAATGAAGATACCTGACATGCTCAGTAGACCAATGGGCATGAAGGCCTAGAAGTATGTGCAATACAGAAACAGTAAGATAATATCATGATTAAATAAATGCAGATACACTGAAAGTGGGTGAGGTGGTTTCTCGCACTGCCCCTTCACTAAGTGAAGGCACTTGTTAAGGTACTTGTTTTAACCAGCAATGTTACAGTGCAGACAGCAAACCCAAGCTACCCAGTTAATCTATCCAGACAATACTTTATTTATATAATCAATTTATTATATCATTTGTTTCTAAAGGAGGCACAGAAGTGATCTTAATTTTAAATATATTGGTAGTCATTATGATGTAGCTTGTCTTTCCCAGGTGTGTAGTATGGTTCTACAGCTGTCAAAATAAGCAGACTTCATAAACTGACTCATACAGAAAGTGGCCCTCTGCTCAGTTCAATTAAAACTGCTTTTTTAAACTTTCAGTGTTCTATTTAAGAACATAACTATTATGATTTTATTAAACTGGAAAATACTGAGTGATGTCCACCACTGTTTTTGCTGAGCCCAACAGGCCAGACATAAATGTGCAAAGTGAGGGATTCATGGGAATAATTTCGTACATTGGTAGAGAGAGCTGATAACAAAACTTTAGATGAAATGTTCATTTATCCAGACAACTTTTTCAAGGAGAGAGTCCTTATATGTTTAAAAGACAAAGTAAATTGTCTCTATTTTCCATTAAATTTAAGTGCTGCTAGGTGCCAAAATGTTCTGCGGCTAAAGGAGATGCTGGCCGTTCTGCACAGTCCATCTCATTCAGCTGTTTTTAGTTCATCTGGTCCTGGATGTTTGTTCTTCATGTTTCATTGTGTACCAATGCACAGAGCTTCCCCAGTGAACTGGCTTGCTCAACAAAAGCTGTTCTGCAGAGTCGCTTACAAGCAGGGCACATGTAAGCCTCATTCATTATAGTAGGTCTTGTCTGTATTTTTAGGGGAAACCAGTTTATCAGGACAGCCTAAATTAGTATTGTATGAGCAGATGTGATTGCAGCTGTGGTTCTGTGCCATTCATTTAAAGAGAGCATGGGTTGTGATTTCTTTTAAGGGTACCTCAGACTTAAACTGAGGTGAAGCTGAAGAATTGCAGAAAGACAGTTGGCCTAGTTTTCCAAGGACACAGTATCTGCAGTTTCTTTTGGCTTCTGTGCAGTTTCAGAGGATCAGTGCTTTGGGAAACTGGGTTGAATGGCAGATAATAGTGAAATAGCCCTCAGGAATAATCATCATATTAGGGAAAGCTTAGTCAAATGGCTTACATTTTGATATTTTTTAGTTAATAATAATGTTAAAATAACCTAGTTTAAATAAGATTTTTAAATTTAAAAATGCATATGCATGTATTAAAAAGAATGTGATGCTTATCTGTTTTCTGTATGACAATTAAAAGCTCAGTTATGTTTTTATGGGAATAAATCTGCATCCTGTCATGCATTGCAGTATGTTGGTACTTTGCCAAAAGGGTGGCAGACTGCAGTGCTGTGAATCTGTTGATGTCCAAACAAACTTGTTTCAAGAAAATCAGAGAAAATACATGCCAGTCTGACTGAGCAAATCCAAATTACTTCAGTCTATGATTAATTAAATTAGGTTGCTTCAAAATTCATAACAAGTGCCCAGAATGACCTTACTTAATGCTATCAGTGCTTTAAATGTCTCCAGAGAACTTGGATTAGCTGACTGAGAACCCCCTTAAAGAAAGGATGTCCTGTGTGAGCATGTTGTCACAAAGGGATAAAACAGGTACATCTCAGATGCCCTGAAGGAAATACATACCCAAATGCATGTGAAAAAAGGCAGCTGAGGTATCAAGGAAGAGCCTTAGAGGCTAAAATTTCAAGATTAGTATTTTACCCAGATTGAGAAAGGGAGGATGCCATGTCTACAGTGCAAATATAACCTCTACAGAATGCTTATAAAATATAACAGGATTCAGAGTTAATGTTTCAGGATGAAGTAATTCCTCTAAGATGTTGCTGTGATTTTTGAGCTGTAGTAACATAACCTACACAATTCCTGGGATGTTTTCAGATTGTTAGCTTTGGAAGCTGCAGAGCAAACTGATGGAATTTTCCATCGAAACGGTATAGGTGGAGGTTTGACAGTGAAGCCACTGCTGCAGCACTGTTCCTGGAGTTGGGGTGGGTTGTTTTTCTTCTATCCAATGCCTGGAAATTTTCAGCCAAGCTTCAGTATATCTTGCACTTGTTCATACACAGCTTTGGGAGCATATGCTTATGTTTATAGTAGATATATATACACTTACGGAGTCTCAGAAATATTTGAACGACTGTGTGCATCTGTGAACCTGCAAACCTTTGGGGATGGATTTTAACAGGTGTAAATCTGCTACTAACTCTGATGTGCCTGAACACACACCATCTCTGCAAAGCCCATGTACACAATTCAATGACTTTGTAGAGAAAGAAGGCTGGCTGCCAAGAAAAATTAACCCCATGTCTTGTATCAGTTAAGCAGTTTAAATGACTTTCACACCTAAGGCTGAAATAAAAATGAGCTACTACTTGTCACCATGCTCTGAGAGATTGGTCTCCTTGTTGAGTAACAACATCCATCTGCTTCAGAAAAAATTTACTATAGCAGACTGTGTCCTACTACACGAATTCAGCTGCCTGACCACAGAAACAATCCTCCCAGTGCAGCACAGAGCCCTTGGTCAGCATCTCACATGCATCTTCCATGTCCAAAACAACCCTGGCATGGTTATTTGTGCTGGGTGGTTCCATTCTGTCAGCTTTCTCCCTTTCTGTGGTCTGCAATGTAGTTATGCTGATGCAAGAGTGTATTTTCTTCTCAGCTGGCTCTGAAGTGGGTGCCATTGATCTGATGTTTTGCAGATATACTGAAACCCAGACTCCAGGATGAGGTATTGTGCAATCCTGGGGGGAAGGGAAAAAAAGAAAAAAAAAAAAAAACGCCAAAACAAACGACAACGACAACAACAAAAACTGAAACGAAAAAATCCACCTGCTAACTCAAGCAGCACTGGAAAGGAAAAAGATTTGGTATGCAAGAAGAGAAAAGAAAGGAAAAGAGAGGCCAGTGTGGTCGTAGTTATGCACAGTGGGGTGTGAATTTAAGTAGAGAAAGGATAGATGGAAAGACCAAGGAAAGGAAAACTGAGAGAAAGTGCAAACAGAGGAAAGATTGAAGGGTAGGGAGTTTGGGGAATGTGCAATTCCTCCCCAGCATGAAGAGCCTGTGGGGGAGAAGATTGGAGCCAATACACAGTCCACAGAACAGACGTCTCACTTCACATTTGCAGAGTATGGGTAGAAATCAAGTTTCTTGGATTGTGCCAGTAAAGCAACTCAGCCCCTGAAGGCAGGAGACTTTCCTCAGCCTCTGTTTTATGACTCTGGATGAGCACAAATGCTCAGAGAGTCATACTGTGTCGTACCTGCACCGAGTTGAAACACCTGCCTTAGAACTAGACTGTACAGTCTTCCAGCCCTGTGTTTTATGAGAAGTGATTTCATCTGTGGAAACTGCCTGTTGTGCCCTTCCATTAAACAAGAATGTCCATTTAGGAGGGAGGTGGTAAGTTAAAATCTGAACAGAAAGAGATATTGATATCTTGGATAAGTCTTCCAATAAGATCTCTTAATTAGTGAGCCAGTGAGTCCTGAATGCTGTTTCTGTTATGGTTTAGTTTCTTTTTCTGATTTTTCTTGCATCAAGATGCTACGTTTTTCATAACAAAAAACTCAGATGGTAATTTGGAGTCAGTTTGAGCTGTCAGCTCATGTTATAATATACCTGGATGTACTGTTTATTTCTTATACCTTCATTCTCTCAGTAAAACTGTCTTGGTGCTTTTTGCCTATGTTGAAACTTTTTGGATATTAGTCCCTGAAAAAAAAAAAGTATGTTTGGTTTGTTGGGGAAGTTGAGGGGTGTTTTTTGTTTGTTTATTTGTTTTGTAGGGTTTTTTTATGCATCTGTGTGAAGTAGATATTCAAACAGAATTTACTTCATGAAAGTACAAGATACCGGCAGGAGCTGATAGTTAGTCCTTTCGTATGTATTTCGAGAATATGCTTGCCATGAGACATATGCCTTATGCATAAGCTGGGGCTGAGTGAAATATTGCTTTTCTGCATTCTCCTGGAGCCAAGCTTAGTGAGGGCTGGATGACAGGAAAAGGAAGAGCTGTAATATATATATGNTTTTATTTGTTTTGTAGGGTTTTTTTATGCATCTGTGTGAAGTAGATATTCAAACAGAATTTACTTCATGAAAGTACAAGATACCGGCAGGAGCTGATAGTTAGTCCTTTCGTATGTATTTCGAGAATATGCTTGCCATGAGACATATGCCTTATGCATAAGCTGGGGCTGAGTGAAATATTGCTTTTCTGCATTCTCCTGGAGCCAAGCTTAGTGAGGGCTGGATGACAGGAAAAGGAAGAGCTGTAATATATATATGACTGGATGTGCAGATGTCTTGGTGGGGGTTAAGATTTAAGAGTTCAAAAGAATACAGTTGCTTGCCTCTGCCTTGAATCTATGTCTGTATGTACCACAATTCACTGTAATTAACTTGATGAGGGGAAAAGACTGAGAGGAGAGTAACTGAACTCCTTTGATTCAATACTTCTCTGTTCTGTTTCTGGAAAACCCTGGGAGTCTGTCATGTCTTGTAAAACTTACCTACTGAGAAAGGGATTTAACTGTTACTCACTGAACATGTGCTTGACCATGTCTTTTGCCCGTTCTGTGTGCCTGCACAGTAGGATCTGGTTGTTCTACCTTCTGGTGTCTCTAACTTCTGTTTTCCTCCTTCAAACTGGGATGATTCTTAGGGATTGTATTAAGTGCAGTGTATTAAAATACAGTTCAAGCGTGGCCAGNTGAAATATTCATGATATTCATTCTATCTGAGGTCATAACAGTAGCATTTTTCTGCTGAAAACATACGTGAAAATATTTGGTGAACAAAGTTGAGAATTAAGAATCATGATGGGGTAGTATGATAAAAACAAGGTTAAACCTTAGCTACTAGGTTTTGTCTTTTTTTTAATTCTTATGTTATTACCAGATATTGCCCATTTTTTTTTTCTAAACTGCCCTTTTGTGAAAATTTGCTGTAACAATTCTGTATGTGACTGGTATACAGTGCACTGAAGAGGAAAACCTTGAGAACAGGAACAAGCCAAAAGAGTTGCTTGTGCGTGAAAAGCAAAGGACAAAACCTAAAGGATCCAAGCATGGCTATGCAGAGAAGCCTTTTATGAATTTGACAGTAGGATGCTATTGCTGTTTGGCACTTAGTTCTACAGAAATCCAAACTGCTAAATTTTGGACTTCTTGGAAAGATGATTTTTCTCAGTGCTCAGTCTGAAAATATAGCACATCTACATATACTGTCCATTTCTCTTCAGTCACATCCTGACAGTACAATTCTCCAAGTTTCTAATCAGCCAAAATACAAGCATGTCATATTCCATTCTGCTAGGGAGAGTTGCCTGTATCAAAGCAGTGTGGGGGGAGAGCATGGACATAGAGTCTAAGTGAAAACAACATGTTTTTGGATTCTGGGTGACTTTTGTTTGTTATTAAAATTTGTTAGCTGAGATAAGTAAGATACTAAAAGTGCTCAAAATGTCCCTTCTCCGGCCTCCAGATAAAAGAGAAAAAATACAGGGGGAACGAATTTAAAGTATGAGCTTTGGTTTAAAAAAAATAGCCATTGTCGCACTTGGACACGAAAGAACCACGCAGACACCTTGTCAGGAGAGAAGCAAGAAAGAAAGAGGTGGTCAGAGACCCCAAGCTTTATTATATATGTTCTTAGAAATCACTGTGGATTGGAGGGAGAAATTACCACCCCTCAGTCACACTGGTCAAAGGGAAAATCCATCAAACGTCTCCGCCTAGGAGAANAAAAAAAAAAGCCATTGTCGCACTTGGACACGAAAGAACCACGCAGACACCTTGTCAGGAGAGAAGCAAGAAAGAAAGAGGGGGTCAGAGACCCCAAGCTTTTTTATATATGTTCTTAGAAATCACTGTGGATTGGAGGGAGAAATTACCACCCCTCAGTCACACTGGTCAAAGGGAAAATCCATCAAACGTCTCCGCCTAGGAGAACGGAATGAAAAACAATAAAGGACGGTTAACAAAACATGGCTATGTTTACAGAAAGTGTGTGAGAAACTGTTACAGAAAATGAAAACATCGAAGAGCTGCAAACTCAAAGCAACAAGCCATCACCTGAGCATCTTGGCAGTTGAGCTGTTCAGTGTCAGCTTTTCTTTCTTTGACTAGACAGAAGCTGCTTGTGAATGACACCGGAGTGCGTTTGGCCTCAGATAACCTCTTCAAGAGGTCTTTCCTTTCTTGTTGCTCTGTGGTTCTAGTGTGCATACTTTTGTGCTCTCTTTCTCTCTTCCCCTTGCTTAGATGTGTGGTGTGGGTGTGCCACTTGCAGTGAACATTGTGCCACTGTGTTACGGAAGGTCAGCACCTCACAGCTGCTTGGGAAAAAAAATACATTCATTTTTATATTTAATTCACCATTGTTCTTTGCCTGTTTTACTTTCATCTTAATGTTTTTGCATTCTTTTCATCTCTCCTTCTGGTATAATAACATTAGCCCTTTCATTGCATTCTTCTCACACATATTATACTGTCTTTAAACCTTCCCCCCACACCTTTCTCTTCTGTATTCCACTTTCTCCTTTCTCTGCCAGCCACCTATCCTCACCCTTGTGACTTCTTCATCTATAATGCAGTAGCCGCATGACCGCCTCAGACTGCTGCTCCAAAAGGAGTTGCTGTTGTTCTGCTTTCCTTCTCACCCACAGCACCTCTGTTGTGCTTGCACAAGTGCATTGCATGCCCACAATACCCAGAGTCCATCATGCTCGTAATGTGAAGAGGCATTTTGTGCTGTTATGTCTCTCTGAAGAGGCCTTCTCAGACAAAAAAAGTCAGGGCGTCTCCAAAATCTTGGGACGGTGGCTATCAGACGCATAGATGGGAGTTAGCATTGTTTAAAGCGAGGGGAGGAGAGAGCTCTAGTTAACACTGTGACAGTTTGTGCTTGGAGATCCCATTTTAGATGTGAGCGAGAGGGCAGGCTGACACTTTAATCTGAGATTAGTGTGTCCTAAGACTTCCCTCTGAAACCAAGATCTGGTCTTCTGTGAGGCAGGGTGTTATATGCTGTTAAGAGGGAAATGGAAAGGAGCTATGGCACGTTAAACTAGATAAATGGTTAAAACTAGGGCATTGTAATGGTTTCAGCAAGGAACTATCAAACATTGCCAAAAAAAGAAACACTGCAGTCATTGAGCAAGTGGTGGGCGTGAGGGAGCTATGCCTCCAGTTCGGGGGAGTTACCGTCCCTGCTGTTTTGTCTTTCTATAATGCATAAACCTACTACATGTTTATGGAATGTGTAAGACACTTCTACAGTTAACAGTGAAATTGAAATAACATAAATTCTTCAGTCATCACAGAAAATGCAATTATTAATATTATTATCAGCATGAAAAAACAGAGTATTTATTGACAATACTGGTCATCTTGTGAAGTCATCAGAGTCTATATAAAACCCACATAAAATTTCACAGAAGTTTGGTGTTGCCAACCCCAAGTGTGCAATGAGAATGAGTCACATCTTCCAAGATTTGCTTAAAAATCAGAGAGGTTTATTTTTAATTCGGTTTGATTTTTATTTGCCTTCTTATGTCAAAGCTGATTCATTTTTTCCACTGCTAGCAATGCCCACAACACCTTTTTTCTTTCTTTTTCTTTTTCTTTTTTTTTTTTTTTTAAAGGAAGGGACTTTTAACAAGAGTACCAAATATTTTGGGACATGTAACAAAATTATGTAATTGCTGCCAACTCATGTTAGCAGGTAATTATCAAAGTAATCCCCCTTTAGTGGAAGGGAGGAGTAGGAGGTTGTAGAGTAAAATAAGTTTAAGCTAAATTTTCATAGGTGCTGTTTTGAGTAACCAACAGTCACATACTAGAGAAGAGTGTTGTCACTAGAACAATATACTTTATTCAGGACTGGGTACAAATTTAATCTTGTCACAGAAATTCTGTCTAGTATTTCTAGAGACGTGGGAATTTCTTCCAAGAAGTTTACTTTTTAAAGTCATCTTTTACCTCTTCTCATTCCTTCACTTTTTAAAAAAACAAATGAGAAATTAAGTAAATCTTTATATATTTAACACAAAGCATTAAAGTGGAAGGATTATGTACAGGATTTCTTCTGTAATCTTTAGTTCTCGATGAGGAATTATGTGATGTAACTGCAAACTGAATCAGGTAAAAATCTGTTCCTAATAATCTGGGATGTCTTCTTTCTCTCTCTTGTATTTTTTTTTTATTTTATTGCTAATAAAACTTTCTATCAAGTATCCTGACTAGGATGTGCTTGAAAAAATTCCTTTGAAGAGTCACAAGTTCTGTGCAGACCCCAGCTGATGTGTACTGACACAGCACATCCCAAAGTGAGAGGCTGCAGATTAGAGAGGATCCTCTTGGTTTGAAATTTATGATTTGAGTCCCATCTTTAAGATTATGTGCCTTTTGCCCCTATAATATGAAGAGGGATATTTTTCCTCTTGATAGCAAAGGTTAATTTTAATTTTGGGCAAATAATCTGTGGTCAGTTTTACTGGGCAGTAGGTACTTGCCATGGTAGCAGCAGCATTCTGAATGTTTTTATTGCATGTCCAGTTTGGTCTTGTAGGTGATTTTTGGGCTAAATAAAAAGTCCCAAACCAGCTCCCTGTTTGTATTTCTTTAAAAGAAGTCTCTTGTATCAGAGCAGGCAAATTCAGCTGTAATGAAATTAAGCATTATAGAAAGACAGGACGTTTACTTTTGCAAAACTTGCCTACTGTTCAGATTTTCCTCGATGCACTGTATTAGTTCTGTAAGGAGTTTTTCTCCTGGTGAAAGATAGGTAACTATTTTAAAACCAACTGCAGGGCATATATACTAAAATAAGGTAACTTTAAAAATTTTACCGAAGTGCCTACTTTCTCTTTTTTTTATGGTTTTGTTACCTCAGATTGAGGTGGCACCAGCTGCTGCCTGTCTGCATCACTTGTGCATAGCTTGAAGAGGTATCATTCACCAATGGGAGTGCAGTAAAGTGTCCTAGCAGCTCTGTGGGGCAAGACATATTTCTCAGCAGCACAAGCTCAAACCCTACTCAAGGCTTGCACCAAGTCAAAAAGGAGCTTGTGAGAACATTCCTTTTGCTAGATCTATTGTGCTGAACTTTCTATTCTGCTGAACTAACTGCAGAAGAGAAACATGCTTCTGGGTAAGTAATTCCATGTGGAGGTTGAAATCTGTCTTTCAAGCAGCTGCATAATAGAGCGCTGTATGCTTGCTCCAGCTGTATGGAAGGAGAAATGCAGGCACTGTTTAGCTGATTTATTTTTAATAGCAATCCATTAGTGAAAGCTGTACCCATTTGCTGCAGTTTAGGAGCAGAGTAGTCGAATTTGGAAACCTTAGCACTGGGGGTGACTGTGATCTATTTTTTTAGATACTTTTTATCTTTGGGTAAACTGCGTCAAAGAAATACAAATGCCAAAATCAGCATTTGAACTTTTTTCCCCTGTTTAGATGGTAATCATGCCATTTTCTGAAGGAAGGCTCTAAATGAAAATTTTTGTTCGTAAGTTCATTGGAAGTGTGTATTTCTTAAATATGAAAATAAATGTTTCTTATTTGTGAGCCTACTGATGGTTCACTGTAAAAAAAATTAATGCTTAATAATTGCATGTCTTTAATTCTCTTTTATCGTTATGCTGCTAAAACTTATTGACTAATATTATTTATATAATAGTTTTAAAAAGCACAAATAGTAGTAGCATTTGAAATAGGGAATGCCTTCATGTGTATTTTAAAGAACAGTTTGAAATTATTAGGTTTCTGAATTGTTAATGTGTTGCAGATTATACAGTATTGCTTAACTGCAGTGTTAAAATGTGCATGATGCATTCAAAAAGTTCCTCTTAGGACGCCTTGGTAGGTCAGAAACATAAATGCTCTCTTCTGTCCTCGGAGCCCTGTTTATAGTTATATGATTAGCTTGTAGAAAGCACCTTTAATTTTGTTTTTTTAATACAAGGCAACCTTGACTGGGGGAATGTCATTGGTAGGTTTTTCAGCTGTTGAAATAAATAGTTACAGAATGCTCATTTTCTGTGATTTGAATGTTTCAATTATATTTTGTCCTGTGAAAGGATGATCGTACTTGGTATGTGATAAATTACATCTCGTAGGATTCCGTTGCTTTTAAAACTACTACTTAAATTTCTCTCTTTTTTTTACCTGAACTGATGCATGATTATTTACCATAATTTTTTGTTAGCGTCACCTTATTTAATTTTGTAAAGACAAGAAAATGGCGTGGAGAGGTGTTTTTGTGAGGCAGAATTTAAGATTAGTGCAGAATTTAGCTTGGTCTGGTCGAATTGATGAGATTTCGGCAAATTAGGTTGCATGTTTGTATGTGCTTCAGGACTGTTAATACAGCTACTTCATAAGCATTTATCCCTTGTCCTTTTTCTCTCTATATACATGTCTGTGACCTCGTTTCTATGTTTTGTTTGATGATCATAGCTTTATACCTTGGGTACTGGACTTTTTTTTTGTAGGGAATGGCTTTCTGGTTTTTCTAGACCTTTGCTTCTTTGTCATTTTGTGTGTTCAGATACAGTCACAATAGCGATTTGCTGTGTTGCACAGAAATATATGTTGTAGCAGATTTAACAGAGAAGCCTGAGAGAAAGCTGGTTGTTCCTGTTGTTCATTTACTTGATTTCAGCAATCTCTGTTTAGAAATGTGCTAATTCTATCTGAAATTGGAGCAATCCACATCTTCCACGCAGCCTCAAGATGCTTTGTCAAACGTCCCTAGACACAGTTTCCCTGTGCTACCATTATCATGGTAATGTCTAGATTCCTGTTTGTCTTTGGCTTCTCAACACGTGGCTTATCTGAGAGCCCAAGGAATGGGCCACTCTGCTGGGCAGTGCAGACAGCCCAAAAATCTTGGTCTGTTCCTGTCTCCTGGGAGACAAGGCATAGGCCATGGGCAGTCTGTGCTGGCCAAGCATCATCTGTCTGCAGCTTTGCCTAGCAGCTGGCAAGCCCAAAAATGGTTTGTCAGCTGAGAGAGAGAAGTGAGAGTCCAAAAACTGGCATCAAGCCTTTGGGGACAGTTGGACTGGGGTGAAAGCAAAAGAGAAAATTCTGTCTATTCAAAAAGTGAAAAAAACCCCACAAAAACAAACAAACCAAAAAGAAAGCCCCAATGAACAACAAATGAACAAACCAACCAAACTCAGCTAACCAAAAAAATCCCGGCTTTAACTCATCAAAACTATGCAGAACATGCAGCTCTCTTACACTGAGAGAGAGAATCTGTTGAGAAGGGAAACCCAATAAAACTTGGAAACTCATGCACCAAATAAGATACGAATTTTGGCAAGAGCTGAGCAATGTAAATGCTGGCAGATGAGGGAAAACGCCTGACCCATTCTGGCAGTCAAGCACTATCTTGACCCTGCTTTCGAGGAAGAAGGCACAGGAACTGAGTCACAGGACAGGAGGAGGCAGCAGTGGGGGTCAGAAAGTGTCCTGGAAACGGGGTGTTTGAACAGGACTCTAAACTTGTGGGAGTGTCTGAGTAAAGAAGGATAATCCATAAGTACAGAAGTAGTCTGCCCTCACTTTCCCAATGATCTCTCCTAAAGATAGTAATTTAAAAAGGGAAAGACAAAACCAGCTTTACAGGTAAGCAAGAATTTCAGTAATGCAGCACTGGTAGTGAACATTGTGCAAATAAAATCTATGTCAAAAGTTTGCATTTACATAGACAAATATCCCAGATGGATGTACAGATTTCTTGATTTTGCAAACAAATATTTGGGTTTGTTCCGTACTTGAAAATTTGGCCTTTGAGGGGAAGATGTTTTTATGTGCTCTAATACTAAAATGCTTTGAGCAAATTTCAAAATTATATTCTATGGCTGTAGAGAACATTGACGTCTTTTGGAATGACTTATTCAAATATCCTTATGGTTGATGGTGTATTCGTATTTGAATAAATTTAGGAAAGATTCATCCAAAGCTGTTTCAATCCAGTACTGCTTTAAAGAAACAGGAAAATATAATCATTTCATCACTTAAAGCTGCTTAAACCTTCAGGGGGAAAAGGGTTACTACTTAAATTTCAGATGAAAGGAGTGTTTTGTGAATTCATCTGTGTCATGTATTCATACCTGAATTAAAATGAGCCGTGATGTACTGCACTTTCTCAGGAACGTTACATAAACTTCCTTGTTCTAAAACCTGCACAAGTTTGAAATGTGCAAACCGAACTGAAAGAAACTTTGCAGTACTTTCTCCACAAGCAGGAAGCCTAATATTTACACAACAATCAATAGAGTAAAGAACACAGAGACAAGCAGCACTCTCTCCTACAAAAGTTGGTTTAACTGGTAAAAGAAGGTAGGATCTATCTGAACAACAACTTTCTTTTAGTTCGACTGGTTTGGTTGGGGATGGGTTTGGCTTGACTTCTGCAGAACCTTGTTGGCCATAGTTTGGAGCTGCGCAATTAAAACAAGGGATTGTTTATTAGTATGTTATATTTGGAGCAGTTTTCTCCTGCTTTAATTTCTGGGATTTTGATCAGGTCTGTCGGTAGTGTTTTGGTGAGACTCTAATGAAGATTAGTTAAAGAAAAATCTGATCCTGATACAACTTGCTTTGTAGAAAAAAGGAGTTTATGTATGATTAACTTAATATATTTCGCTAATTCTTTGCTGTCATGTTTGTTTGTCCTGTGTGCCTTTAGGGAGAATTTTGTCCTCACTGTGGGCAGGAAGGTAAAGGGAAGAACACACTGACCTCAGTGCAAACCAGAAAGGGACAAGAAAGGACAAGGGACAGTATACTTTTATTTCTTGTTATTCTCTGATCTACAGGCCTAATATTATTATCTCACAGTAAAAGTTAGCAATTTTCAATTCAAGCAAAAAGTTGCTGAATCCAGGAACTTATAAGAGGAAGCTAAACATGTCTTTGTACCTCTCATTTTCAGTATCCTTCCTGCGAGAACTCAGAAAAATACTGTTTTTCCCTAAGTTCAGTGGGTAGGAACAGTTGCTGGTCACACGTTCTACCTATGGAGAATGGTTTACAGAAAGACCTGCCTGTCCTCAAAGCCCTGGGAAAAGCCTGTCCATTGGAATGAGAGGAGGCATCTGGGGTATTGCAGCTGTGCTAAATTTTTGGGGTTTGAGAGTAGATATTTTGCTCTCTTACCCTGGTGGTGTTTTTCACTGCTGCAGTGGTTGTAGGACCAGGTGTGTGAAGGTCGTGGGTAGGGAATGACCTTTAGAAGTAGCATGCTCCTTTCAAAGGATGGTCACAGTTTCTGGGAGGTTGTTGAAATCTCTCTGAGGCAAAGGCGAGGGTAGGGAAAGATGACTTTCAGCACTTCAGAAGGTACATCAGTAAGCCAAAGATTAGGTGGACAGGCCTAGCAAATTATTTCATATATCAACAGTCAGTGAAAATATGAGAAATTCACTCAAAATTTTAAGAATCCATTGCAGTGGACAGCATCAGATAATCTTAATTGGGTAATACCTATCAGTTTTAATTTGTTCAAGCTTATATGCACTCAAGTTACTTATGATAGCTGTTCTCAGAAGTGACTTAAAATTTAAAGCAATAACAGAAATTTGAGCCAGGCAAGGAAAACTTCAGCTAATAGACTGACATAAGTTACCAAGAAATGTGGTCTTGCAATAAAAAGTAATGTGCAGACGTCCTAGTTAAATGTGTTGCCTGTTGTAGTAATACAAACCAGACAGTGAGGTCCAGCTTATACCATGAAACCAAATTTGATTTTTGTAGTCTTTGTGGTTGAAATCTCTGTTTTATTAGGTAATTTCATTAACAGTTATTACCAAAGAGAAATGTACTTCAGTCTTCCATGTTTCAAAGGGTAGTGTTCCCCAAAGAACTTTTATATGCACCCTTCAGGCATAAATCCAAACCAATGTCCAGTGTTCCCTGTTAAAGCAGATTCCTTCATTTGAAGAGGTAGGATCTGCTATGAGAGTGATAAGTGCAGTTATCCACAAGGGATGAAGCACCTCACCAGATCTCACCATGATTAACACAAAGTACTTCCTGTATGTTATTTTCAAAACCCACCTGTTGGCCATCCTGGGTCTTCACACCGAGCTTCATTTTGCATCACTTTCTTTTTTTAGCACCCTGCTTGTATGGCTGTGCTTGTGTGGTACTCGTATAAAAAGAGGGACTTTCAGAATGGAGGAAAGAAAACTGCTTTTTGAACTCTTCCCCTTTGTCACTGTACAGCAATACATGCACTGTTAAATGTCAAAGCATTTGCCCAATGCAAAAGAATGCCCAAAGTTTGTCCTGTATTTCTTGTTCTTGCTCAGTAAATCACTCAGCCATACATTTCACCACATTACATGAACCAACTACATTGCTTAACAGCTTGGAAAGGTGCCCTAAGCCTGTACAATAGAACAACTTGGAATGGTGTCCTAAGCCTGTAGAATAGAACAACTTGGAATGGTGTCCTAAGCCTGTAGACTAGAACAACTTGGAATGGTGCCCTAAGCCTGTAAAATAGCCTATTTTGATTGATTGAGAAAGGGCTGATATAAGTAAAACCCCAAAACAAAACTCTGCCCCCCAAAAATGCTAAACTTGTCATATAGTTCTGTAGTTTTGTTCAATATAAAGTGCTCTTTGTTCATTCTTGTAAATAAACTGAATTATAACATAACCTTGTGTACAATATATAAATTTACAAATAGAATTATAAGTATTGCAGACTCGGGAGACATAAATTACTTTTATGTTTCTTAAGATTACTTAGGAATACAGCCCTGCAGTGTTATTAGGAAAGTAGTTCTTGCTGCCATGCATTAGGACGCCTTCATGAAACTAAGGGGCAGAATACAATAGTTACAGCAAGAGGGTGTCACGTAAGTCAGCCACAGATTAGCTTTTCCTTTAAAAAGTGTTATATATTTATAAAGCAACATCCAGGGATTACTTTAAAAAAGGAATGTGGAAAGATACAGTTTTGTCTACATTCCTTGGCTATTTTAGGTGATGGGTTGTTTGTTTGTTTGTTTGGGTTTTTTTTTGGTAGCTTCAGGGTTTTTAGGTTTACTTCAGGGTAGATACCAAATGTGAAGAATTCTGAAAAGGTGGCTATTTCTTAGTAGCGTTTGTCAATAATTCCAGGCCTGCTGTTAGGTTGATTCATGTGTTTTATTTCCAGTGCAAAAATGAGTCAGTTTTTTGATATTAATGACTGCTTTTCAGTGACTTGAGATACCATATATTAAAGTCTGTCACCATGTTGTGGTGGCACAGCTTAAAAAGGTAGAAATGTCAATAATAGGTCCAAAATACAGCTCTGAAATGGTCTTTGAAAACTTAGCAGCAACTTCCTGAAGTGACAGGTAGTACCACAGCAGAACAAGAAGGCATGTGAAAAGAGAGTAGTTCAAAATGTTTAAAGTTTTTGAAAAAAATGAGGAATAAGGATAGACTCAGTCCTATGGTTTAACGGAAAAAGTAATTATATGTGTGTGAGATTTTGATGGCAATGAAAGAGTAGCTCTTCAGCCAGTAAAAGAGGTAGGGAATACTGGAAGGAGAGGGAATACTGGGAGGTGAGGGAGTAGTAGGGTGTCCATCTCTTGTTCCCATTCTTTTTATAGTTTATGGTGTGGGCTGAGCTATAAAGCTGAATGACCAGGTTTTAGAAGGTTCCCTGTGAATCTTGTCCTTTACCTTTAAATCTTTACCTTGTAATGCTGGTTTTATTGGAAGCTTTGCTGCTTGCTGCGGTGGAATGAGGAGTTGGCCTCTGAAGCGGTATGTTGTATTTCTGACATGCTTTAAAACAAAAGGCTGATCACCATCTCCACTGCCTATCAGCTGCTTAATGTCCTGCAGGTCACACTCTCACAGGGTTCATGCTTCAGCTCGAAGTGTCGTGGCTGGCTTGCTCAATGTTTATTTTTTACTCCTGTGATTCCTCTGAGGCCAGCAGAATTAATCTAATGGACAGGAACGTATGTGAGAATAGAAATAGGATCAGCAATCCACAAAATCTGGTCTTTGTCCAATTTAAATGAAAGATAAGTACATTCTTAAAAGGGGGGGGGTATTTTAATTTTAGTTTTGCATCTTGAGTGCAAAGGAGTCCATGGGGAGTGATGTACATTTCTGATTAAGTAGAACTCTAGCTGTAGAACAAAATTAATCAGTTTTTCACTGAGCATACTCAATAGAAAGGAATATACTTCAAGATCAGCAGTGTTAGAGACTACATAATTACTCTGTGGCTCTGTGCTCTTTAAATTTTAAAATTATGGTAATTATCACATTTAAAATACATTTTATAACTTTTAATATTAAAAATACAATTGAAATACAAGTGAAACTGATATTGAAACACATGAAAATAGGCTGCACTCACTAATTTCATTACTTTCTGGTCTTCCTTTAAAAGTCCTAAGATATTTGGTTTTCCTGCCTTTCCCATGGGTCACTTTCCTTTTGCTTTATTGAATGGATTGCTTTGGATATTGGTTTTCCCAATATTAAGCTTTTGAAATACCATTCATTTCTTCCATCTCGTCAGTCCTAATTATAGCCACAGTGTATCAAACTAAGGCACACTCTTTGCTTACAGTATTTATGCCTCAAACATTTGTGGTGCACTGACGGGTTCAGATAGTAATTTCCTTTTAAAGTAATCCTGGTATTAGAGGTAGAAATGATGTTCCCTGGTTGCACTGAACACTCTTAATAACCTCATTAAAATATTTATTTAAAAACTGTCTATTTCAAGTCAACTCACAGATGCCTTTCGAACAGTGCTTTCCCTGCAGTGCAGTTAGTCGCTGGTTGTGTCCTGGTCACCGGGATCATAGCGGTGACACTGGTTATTCTGCCATTTGGGTGTTGCTGTTCCCCTGTGTGCAGTAGCCTTGGAGCTACTTTTAGTGGCATTCTCTGTGCGTGTGTGGTGCTTTGAAACACATTTTGTTACATGAGAGGTCTTTAAGCCAAATGCTTAGTTCCAGCAGCTGTAAATGGTATCACTTTACTGTTTTAGCTGTCTGCTCTTGGGGCATTAAGAGCACTATCATTTTACTTTTTGAGTCCCTGTTCAAGTTTGGCCATTGAGAAGTAGTATCAAATAATGAAGGGGATGGGATCCTATTACAGCTTAATAATAGTGGAACAAGAAAGGAAACAAAAACAACTAAATAACCCATTTCTTTTTACAGGATTCCAATTAAATTAAGGACTTACTATACTGCGGTGTGCTACTCAACAGCTAGTGATAGTCTTAATGTTTCAAAGATACATTACCAGGATCTGAGTAGCATTATGAGTTAAAAGGAATAAGCAGCTTTTGTGAACTGGGAGGGTGAGCTGATTACAGAAAAACTAACCACAGAACACACATTAAAACTTTCTAATACTTGGTCTAAAAAGAAAAGATTCATCCAGATACATTTAACATTCTGAGTCTGCAAATCAATTGACATTTTTGCTCCTAGTTGGAGGGCTAGTTTTAAGATTTGGGAAATCCTTCTGTTACAGCTGCCTGAGCAGTACTTTGAGATGTAATTATGCAAATCTAACAAAAATTAGGATCTCAGTACTGTCTTTGCTTTTTAAGATTAAACAAAGGAAATTCTTCTACTTGAAAGATAGGAATTGCTTCTCATAAGTCCAAACATCAGGAATTGAAATCCTAGACCCTTAGAGCAAAGAAAGTGTAAGAAATATTAAGAAGCATAACAAAGTTTCTACAAAGTCAGTATTTTGTATCCAATTGTGAGTCATTCGGTACTTAAAAGTTATGTAATACTGTCAATTATGAATACAAATCCAGGGGGAATTTTAAGGCCTTTCATCAAAATTTTAAAACCACGATACCCTAAGGATTAATTCCCTAGGGAAATATGAACATAAATAATGATGTATCTGCTGCTGACCTCTGAGAAAATATACAAACTCCAATTAAATTGCATCTGGAATGATTGTTCACACCAAAAGGATCAAAATGATGAAAGGTGGACTTTGTAGAAGGGCAGCAAGGTTTCTTAATTTGAGCTATTGCAAGGACATTGCATGTTGGCTGTGGCAGCTTTTCCATGCTCTCCCCCAGACCCCTTGCTCCCAGCAGCACTGCAGCTTCTCTCTGCCAGACTTCTTGAGGGAAAGGCTTCCCACATCTGTGCCCTCACACCAAGGAAGTCACCTTCTCACAGACTAGTGCAGCAAGGAACTTCTTAGCTAATACAGCAAGACAGCAGTTAAATCTCTGCTTTTAGTGGTTGCTGCTAGAAGTTGCTGGATGATGTGTGGGTGTGTTTGGCAGTTTCTGCATCGTTCTTTGTTTTCATTATTTGATTTGGTACCTTTTAAAACCTTATGTATTTGACTTCTATTTACTGTTAGTCTTAAATGCTGTTCTCCCTCTGCACTTGTGTAGTCTGAGAGCCCTTCTCCTTCACCCTGGTTTTTCCAGATTGTTCTTTATTTAAGGTATTTTAAATAGACATATAGAAGCTGAAATACTAGGCAGACTGGTAGCACTGCGAGTCAAGAGTTTATAGTCTTTTCAATAATGTGAAAGAAAGATTCATACTTTGTCTGAAAAAGTTATATGTCTGGCTTTTTCTCAGGTTTCCCTAAATAAATTAAGCTATGCTTCACATAGATGCTAGTAGAGTGTACCTCACAACGATTTTGTGAATAGCTACTAAGTTTTAAATACACACCCTTTCACATGCCTCATATGTTATCAATGTATGTTAATCTTCAAACGCAACTTATCCTGGACATTATCAGTTTCTTGCTTTATTTCTTTCTGAGTTCCATCTGGAATTTTTTTCATTGAAAATTCTTTTCCAAAAGTCTTTCCCGTATAAAATAGTCTTTCCATATAACCCTTTAAATTGAAACCTTTTATTTCCTGTCCCATCACACATTTCTTTAAAGTGTGTTCCAGGGAAGGTTTTTTTGCTCCCAAGGTGAGAGCAATTCCAAACATGTTTGATAAAAATACTACTGGGACTGAGTCTGAGGCTGCCACTTAACTTGTTTCCTTTTCTGTTTGAGTTTTACCTCATTTCATGGTGTGTGGACTTCTTTCCCTTCCATTCAGGCTTGACCATGGGGGCATGATGATTTTCATCATCATGGGAGGTAGTGGAGTCACCTTCCCTGGAGATGTTTAAGAAGAGACTGCATGTGGCACTTAGTGCCATGGTCTAGTTGACAAGGTGGTGTTTGGTCATGGGTTGGACTTAATGATCTCAAAGGTCTTTTCCAACCTAGTTAATTCTGTTATTATTATTATCATCATTACTATTAAGATTTGTCTTTTCCCTTCACCTCTCCCTTTCAGAGAGGTGTGGAATTGGACTTAGCAATCTGTCAGCAGTGATGTGCATTTTTCTGTCTGGAGCTGGAGCTGTGTGTTGGCTCAGACTCAGAATGTGGGCGTTGCTGCTGTGTGGGTGAGGTGGTGCCCAGGTCTCAGCCTCCTGCTGCCCCAGTGGATGCTCTTCCAGGGGATGTATTGTGTTGGGCATCCCTATCACAGGGGACTGCTGCCTCTCTCCTCCATGAGAGGAGAGCACTTTCTCTTTTTGAAACGAGCTCTTGTCTTGCTGAGCATCTGCCCAGGTGACTTGTCTAAGCTGTGCAATCTCTGTGTGATTGAACAAGCCTAGAGCAGGAACTGCTGAGGCAAAGCTGAGGTTGGATTAATGAAACTCCTGAGAGTGGGCAAGGAGCTTATTTAAAATATTGTCTTGCCCTCTTTTTGATGAAGTTCCTTTTTTAATCCCACTCCTTTTGTTTGTTGTTGTGATTGTTTGCATTATGCCCCTAGATGAATGATGTTTGAGATTGCTGAATCTTCTTCTCCTTCAACTGGTAGAAAATTATTTGCTCAAAAGAACCAAAAAGTAGTGTGTTCAAGAATTTTATTTCCACATTAAGTACCTTTGCTATAGATCAGAGAATGTGTTAAACTAGAATAAATTTGTATGTTTAATTTCAGTTTATCATTAGAATGTTCTCACTCAGCTGGAAACTCCCAAGCTGGAGGAACAGACCTCCGCTGTTACAGCCTGCCTGCCCTTTCATATACTAACATTTAATATTTTTGCTCCTGTGTGAGCTCCAAAGTCAATTCAAGGCTTCTTAGTAAAAGCAGATATTGTCCAATGTGAGCAAAAGCTCATGATTGGCAGTGTGAAGTGTTCTTTCTGAAGTGTCAACAAAACGTATTTTGGCACAGAGGCCAGGTTGTTGAAAGCTGAGGGTTCGCAAGAGGCCACGGTAGAGGTGAAAGGAGCCTCGAGTGGGATGTCAGGGCTGTGGGGAGCAGAGACAGGGGGCGAGAAAATTCAGTGACCGGGAAAGGGCATGCAGGAGTCTTTCAGCAGGGAGGCCTGGTGAGGAGGAGGAAGAATCACTTGAATCTCAGTTTTCCTCCTTCTCTTCTGCATTATCCCCTGTTATTTGCTAGAATATTCCTCCTGACTGTATATCTTGAACCTCGTGGGAGCAGACAAGTCAGGGTCTGCTCATGGGGCAGGAAGCTGAGGGGCTAAAGCTGCTCCTGCTGCTGGGGGAGGATCAGACAGCAACCCCTGGGAATAGGCTTTGTGTTCACGCTGCCACTAAGGTGTTAGGAGCAGGGCAGTGGTGTCAAGTTGAGGGTGAGGGGAAGGCCCTTGCATAGGAAAATATTCTTTCAGCTGTCCCTGACAGCTGCTTGCTTTGTCTGTGGGATGGCTTTGCAGGACAAGGTTCTGATTTACTGTGTTTTGGTTGTACCAAAGCAGGGATAATCTGCTATTTATAATTATCTTCAGAAATGCTCTGACTCCTCAACAATAGGATTTAAGATAGAAAAGGTAATACTTACTCTGATCCCATGCATTCTGTTCGCTCAGGAGCAGGAGCTGTGGGGAGATGGAGGGATTTCAAAACCTAGGACTGGAATCTGAGAGGTGTGAAGTATGCCAGGGCTGAGTGCCCTCAATTCCCATAGTTGCAAGTTATACTGTAATATGAGTTAATGGGTTATGAGCAGAGAGGAGTGGGATTCAGCTGTTAGTCTGAGCTTGTGCACATAGTCTGTACAGGAAGGGCTGTACTGGAGAGAAAGCAGATCTGTTTGGCTAGAGGAAAAAATTCAAGGAGGGGATCCTTGATTTTTTTTCCTAGGTTGTGTTGTGTTTCTATGGATTGAAGCAGCACTTTGCATGAGGTGGTGAAGCACTTTACTTGGTGAGGAAGATGAAGCATGAAACTTCCTTATTCCCAGCCATTTTGAGACATAAGAAGAGAAAATACATACATAAGAAGAGAGCGTAAGGTAAGGGTCTTTGTGCAGTGACTGTTTTATCCTTCAGGATATGGGGCTGGAGTCAACTTCTGCTGTGTTTATCTCTTGTGCCACAGCAGGGAGACAGTCTCCTTTGCCTCTTCGTTACCAGCAGAACTACAGTGGGCAGGAGGAAACACAAGGCTCTTTTGTCTTGGCCTTTTTTTTTTCTTTTTTTTTTTTTTGAGCAAGGCTCAAATACTATTGAGAATAACTTCCATTAGAACCTGAGGCTCTGTACTGGCGAGTAGCATCCTATTACTAAGGAATAACTACTTCTCCAGCATTAAGATTGCTATTCAGCTGTTCTTTTGTCTCTATGGCAACTTTAAGCATAACAACAAAGCAGTAGGTGATGTTGTCAGCCAAAAATCTGTAACATTCAAGTGATTGTTGATAGCAACAAAAATGGATGCCAGTGCATGGTCACTTACAGTCCGTAATTGATACTGCACCTATGGCTGAAGTACAACAGCGTGGGACATTTTGAAGCAGAAAATACACCAGAAAAAGTAAGGTTGACGCAATTGGCAGTTTTTTATAAATTATACATGAGGTCCTGCTTTAAAATTCAAAACTGTGGTTTACCTTCACTAATGGAACAAATTGCATGAAAAGTGAAGAGCTCCTTGTATGTACAATATATGCCAGCTGGAGAGCAGCTCAAGCTTTCTTCTCAGTTTCTTGATGGAACACAGAACAAGAGCTGCTTTAGAAAAGTGGGGCCAGTTCCTAAAAGGGATAAAAGTTAAAGTTCTCATCTAACTTCAGTGTTGATCTGAAAAAGGAAGTATGTTAAAAAAGAAAAGGGAATGCTTTTCTTAAAAATAATAAAATAAAATGGGTTGAGGTGGAATTATCATCAGTTTTTGATCCTAATCTCATGGTGTCAGGGATTTGGAAATTTTACTGACATGTAAAATTGAAAATAATTCATGGGGAAAAGCCATGAGAAAGTCATACTGAACACTGCTGAGACTAGTGCTGGAAACCTATGAGAGAAAAAATTTTAAAAAGGATGATTGATGTTAAAGCAGGGAGAATAGGAATTATAGTAGTTTTTATGTAGAGACATGCTAAATAAGGAAATCCATTCTTAAGAAAAAGTAGTGACAGATGTGTTAATGAAAACAAAACTATTACTTTAAGTCATTTTTGTCTGATATTTGACAAATCTATGTGAACTGCTGGTGCTGGATGTACAGCAGGAATTCTGCCTCTTAATATGTATGTATGCATGCTGTCAGTGCAGTGTGTACCAAGACACCTTTTGGAATCTTGAATTATCTGAATTTGAGTGCCACTTTCTCCAGTTAAAGTATCTTGTTGGTGCTTTGCATTTTGTAGAAGTCTCACCTCACTCACTGAGTGCGGGGTTCCCCATTATTGGAACTGTCAGTTATCAAAGAAGGCTTTTCTCCTCCATGAAAAAGATGGAGGATGGAAAGTGCAACCTGTTGTTCTCCAGAGCTTACTTGGCAGCATCAAACAAACCCTATTTTAATGCAGGCAAACAAAACAGCTTCATTCGCTGACAGCAGCACAGGATCTCATCTGATGTCTCTTTTAAACTTCAGAGAACTGGAAGGATACTCACGTGGTTCTTGGTTACCTATGGCTTCACTTACACCTGCTTGTGCCCTTCTTCAATGAAGATAATATTAGAGTATTGTATTTAATCTGTTGTATTCTAATAATTTAGCCTGCTTGCACCATGAAACACATCCAACTCTTGCTGAAAGTTTGATTTCCTTATTTGTTTTCATTTGTTTCAGATATCAAAGCTTTCTGAGAAGTCTTTTGGTTTTCAAAGTGTATAGATAAACCCAAAGCATGCATTTAATTCACATTAAATAATAGAGTTTTTTATGTTCCCAGTTATTTAGATTTCGTTAACACTCATAATGAAACTGAAATTCTAACCTAGGTCATCATCAGCCTTTCATATGTCAACATGTTGTGTGACAAAACTTAAGCTGAGATCTTACAACTTTTTTTTTTTTTTTTTGCTTGCAGCTTCTTCTGCTGCACAGTTTGTGACCAGATCAGCTTAAGGGAGCAATGCAGCCACTGTTTGGTTAACACTGGAACATTTCAAAGGAGAGCATTGTTACAAGCTATTTATGACTTGGTGTTAACAGCTCCCTAACGGGCTTGTGAAAAGTTCAGTCTTACTTTGAATGAACTAATGAAATTTTTGTCTTGCTTATTTTCTCCTATATTTTTTTTTCAGTTTATACAAATGTGTATTTTTCAAAACATGGACCACTTAAGAAAGTTGTCTTTGTAGTCAGCACTGATGTGGCTCTCTACAAGGGATCTCTTCCAGATCATGGCTTGAACTGTGTGTGAAGCTGCAGTGATGAAAAGTGGAATAGTTTACAGGAGCCGGCTCTCAGGACAGCAGGCCACCATGGGTGGGGTGGGGACCCTCAAGGCAAGGTCTCCTGCTTTGCTGTGAGAGCTACCAACAATGGTGGGCACGTGGTGCTGAGGAGAGATACCAGTGGCATGGGGAATAGTAGGGCACCCTGCATATTCTTCCAGTTCTGCTGTCAGCACATCACTGTGATGTCAGCAGCTAAGAAAACTTGTGCTTGCCTGTCAGCTGAAAGGCACTGTAGGGAAATTCACAAGTGTCATGATTTTGGTAATTTTTACTTTTAACCGACTCATTCATTTTTCTCATACATTTTATGAAGCAGTACAAGATGAGGGGATGGTGGCAATCTATTTAAGAGTGAAATAAGTTTGGGCAAACGTTCTTGATGAGATTAATTGATATGGGTCACTGGAAGTGGAGGGTCTGTAGCTGCACGGGCACTTAATGAAATTTTTTTTTATGAGAGACAGGGTAACAGCAGCTCTTGAGACTGACAGGCTCCTTTTAGCACAGTGGTTGTAATGCAGATACTGGAGGTTTCTCTGTACCTGTTTTCTCTCCTGAGAAGGACAGCTATATATGTAAAGGTGCCAAATGTTTGTCTGTCGTAGGAACTGAAGGCCACCAGGTAACCTTGGCCTGGCCTCAAACTGAGCAGCACCTGCTTAAGTCAGTATCCACTCAGGCTCAATTCTGTGAAATCAAATCTGCTGACTCCATCAGTGAAATTTTATATCCCATTTTAGTCCTCTTCCCTTTGCTTGATTTTTTTGGGGAGCATTTCTCTTTTGACATGTTGTATGTGTTAAATCTCACTGATTCTGTGAGTTGTTCAATCTACAAGCAAAGCTATTATTGTCCTTAAGTCCAGCCCTATAAACTCTTCTGAAAACTGAAAGTTGCGTATAGTTTTTTTTTGCTGTGATTTATCACCAGTGACAATTTTCTTTGCAAGCCAAATACACATTTATACTTTTGTAACTATAGCTTTTCCAGCATAAGCAGAACATGGAGCAGTGGGATTGCAGGCCTTCAGGGAAAGGTGGTCGATATGTCTGTATTGCTCTTACCAGTATTAGACAGAACAGTTCTTTCAACGTGTAGTTGCTACTGAAGGATGAACCTTGAAATGCCCAAGCAATTGTTATAGTTCCATCAATTATTCTGCATAATTAACAGCTATGATCTTTCTAATTATTTTCCTCTGTCTTTTCTTTTAAGTAATTAAAGTTCCAGACTCTGAGCAAGATCCTGGCACTTGTCATTCTTTTCTATTTATTCTGCAAATATCACATTATCTTCCAGTCCATTACTTTAACTGTGTCATGTATTAGGGATTTTTGTAGCTTCTCGTCAATAGATCTGTTAAAAGATACAATTTTTTTTTGAGATACACACGTGTATAGAAAATAGACCAAATTCCACTGAGCCAGTAGCACTCTTTTTTATCTCTTCTCCTGCCAGTTTTTCACTTACCTGTACTTTTTTCCCCACTGTTCTGAGTGCTATTTATAGTGAAGTGATTTTCAAACAATTTGGTGTTTGACTGACATTGTAGATTTAAGGTAGAATTCTTGTTTTATTTCATGTAGATGGATTGGATGACTTGAGATTGTCTAGCCTTACTTTCCATGACTCAATGATCAGATTTTAATCAAAATGCTTTGATATATGTAGTAATAATACATCAGTAGCTGGAAGTTGCCGTCACTCTAGAAAGAGTAAATATAAATTCTTTGACAGATATCTTGCTTTGTTGCCACTTGCACAAATCCTGATGTCCCTAAAGGAAAGCTTTCTGCTTTTTGCTGATTCAGTGCACAGTGCTTTGCATGCAAGCTGATTGTTATAGTAGATGTAAAGGACATGGCAACTGGCAGCTGTGCTCAGGGTGTTTTATCATGAACTTTGCTAGGAATGCATTATGGCAAATTAGCATTTAAAATCAGATCCAACTGATATTTAGGGATAAAATTGTAAATCTTGTATTTACTGCAAAGATAAGCAATGCTGCTTTTGACTATGACGCATGTTTGTCCTTCATATGAAAATAAAAGTGTTCCATGAACAAAAGCTCTCAGTTTCATTACAGCTGTGGAACTTTCCATTTCATGTGCAGTGGTAGCATGACTCTGTACAAATTGCTTTGACAAAAATAGTATTTATATAAAGTGGAAAATTCCACTTACAGAGTGAGAGGGAATCTTAGCAACCTTCTTTTCCCAGGATTTGCAACTGCTCCTGTGTTGAGAACTACTAAATTGTTCAGTTGTCAACAACTAGATTTGACAGAAGTGTAGAAGTTTTCCTGCTTTACTTCTCCACAGGAATAAGTACATAATTCCAGAGTGACACTGTTACTGTTTATATTGTCTTCTGCACTTCAAGTAAAAAAGACTGCAAGTACCATCAGAAAATAAAAATGCAAATTTGAAACAGAAATAAGTGTTCTTGTTTCTTAAGCTAAAGCATTTTACTGCTCTACACAGAAAAATATGGAGCTATTTCTTTCTATTTCTGTGTTATAATGTTAAGCTTTTGACAACTCTGGAGGAAGGACCCACTTTTTTCTGTAAAATGAAGCTGATAAAATACATCGCATTGGGGTTATCATTAATGTTAGCTGGTAACATACGCTTGTGGTTTTGTTTGCTTCTGTTATATTTTGTTTTATTGATCTCTCGATCAAAACTCATGATAAAACTTCCTGAAAGACATAGCATCCTTGAAATGAAGCAAGGCCATGCTTGTACTTCATTAAATAAAAGTGTAGCACTGACTATCAATACCTTATTGCAAATTGTCTTTAACAACTGCAATCATGGTACCCATTGCTGGTCATCTAATCCTCTCCTTGCCAGTGTGGAATTGCTTCTCTTGTACTTACAGCACTGTTTTATTCAGTCTTCATACAAATGCATGTGCTATTGAGAATTTCAAAATCTCTTAGGAGATTATTTCCGCACTTTGGTTCAGCTAAAAAAGGCTGCCGTCATGAACATTAAATATCTCTCAGAATAATCTTGGTGTCAAGAAGCTTTCCATGATGTTCAGACCTGTTTTTCTCACTTACATCTTTTTATTTCAGTTCTCTCTGTTCTCCAAAACCTTTCAGAATTCTTTACCTCAGAAGTCTTTTAAATACCTGTACCCCCTCTAGCCTCTACATCTGTCGTGTATTGTTCCAAGGGTGTCCATATTTAACTTTTTGTGTTTTCTAGACTTCCCAGAGCTGGCTTTACCTCAGTCTCTTTTCAGTTTGCAAATCCTTTTCCAGTTAAAAGGTACCTGCTGCTCAGCACAATAAGCTTTATCAGAGATGGACGTATGAGCCCTACCTTCATGTAAAGGATACATGGATAGTTTGAGTTTTGTCCTTCATGCTGTGGCTAGGTTATTAGGCTGCTATTAGGCTTTTTCGTCCTTCACCTTAATTGCTACTCTGGCAGGTCAATCCCTTGCCCTTTCAACTCAAATATTATTTGGAAGCACATCAAGTGTTTATACTATTTATACCTTTTTTATTTATTTCTCACTGCATGACCAAGGGCACTAAAGATTTTTCAGACAAAATGTCCAGATATTTTTATTTTCTGTAGTTTTTTGTCTAAGTATTTTTAACTGTGCACCAGTGCCTGATAGAGTGATTTATCAATCTATACCTACCCCAACATATGAAGACTGGGTGGTTTTAGATTGATTTACAGATTTTCTCCAGTGTTATATTTGAACATGTATGTACAGAAATAGAAGTACCGGGCAATGCTCATCGTGTTCAAACTGCTGTTCTTGTAGGCACCAAAGTTTGAAATCTCAAAGTTAGCTGAAGTTTTCTAATGCTTGCCACACTGGAATCCAATTGCTCTTACGATTTCTTCTTATTCCCATTTTAAATTAATTTTTCTTATCCTTCATCATGGATCCCAAGAATTAAATACTTTGCTGCAGGTGAGCACTCATGTCACAGGATGACTGTTTCTCAGTTTGTGTTGGAGACATATTGCCTCTTTTTTTCATGTTGAGTGATTGCTTTTCTGAAGTCCTTTGTTGCAAACAGTGCTGTTAAATCTGGGGGAAAAAAGAAAATGTTTATGGCTGTTTTGCATTCTGGCTCCAGCATTGTCTAAGGACATACCTAACTTTTTTTTTTTCCAACTGAGGCATCAGTCATGATACACAATTTGTGTGTATCCCGTAATTCAAATGTGTATTCCATAAGCATTTAAAATATGTGGCATGCATTTCTATTCTTTATAATAGAAATCATATCTGATGATTGAATTTAACTTTGCATGAGTTTATTTTTTTTTTTTGTGTAACTTTCAAAAGTGTTTAATAGAAGATATTTCAATTTCATGTCCTGGGGAAAAGGTGTTGTACAAGCCTGAATTTCTGTGTTGGCAGAAAACTGTAAGATTAAAAACTGCCTTTGCAATGATGGTGAAATGGACCTTAAATTAAAAAACAAACCAAAGAAAACAAAACCCCAAACCACCAAAACTTGATGCATATTGCATCTTTAAGGTATATTTAGAATAACTTGTATTTTTCTCATAAATCTAAACATTCTCTTATTGACAAATAGACATATTCTTCTATTTCTTCCACTCTGACTACACTTTTTCAAATGCCTAGGAATCTTTTTCTTTGGAACCAACTAAGGTCATAATGCATTTTCCAGGTCAAAGTGCATAAAAGCAAGTTAATGCTTCTTTGTGCTGACAGGCATGTAGTATAGTAGGTGAGGAATTTCACCCAGACTCAGATCAGATAGTTCCACAGAACTGTTTTGAAAATTCTGGAAAAAGGACACAGAAATTTCAAGGGTTGTAGGTACCACCAGTGGAGGTGGATGGAGGTCACTTATGCTTTTCCTGGAGGTGACTGTGTTAAAAAAATGTCGGCTCCTTCTGTAGGTGATTGAGCTGCAACTGCAAAACTTAATCACCTGCTTAAGGAATTCCAGCTCCTGAATTAGGGACTTTGGTTGGAATCCGTAGGTTATATGGCACTGAGTGTGTTCTGGGGTATGGCTTCACTCTGAAAGGCTCTATCTGTTGGGAAGATACGTGGCATATTTTAAACCCATTCTGGAATGTGAGATGAACTGTGAAACTATGTCTGGTGTATCCACAGAAACATACCAGCCTTGACCTTAACTAAGGAGCCAGTATTTCAACCGTCTCTTTGCAACCTTCTCTTGCAGATTTAGCGTGCTACTGTAGCAGGTATTTATGTCAGAAGTTGTAATTCAGACATCTGCACAGAAATGGAGGGAGAGTCCAATAGATGTGGAGCTGTGATGCTCTCCCTGCGCTCCAACACACGCTCTGCACAACTCCCTTGCTGGGTTCCTCCTACAAGTGCTGCTCTGTGGAATGTCAGTTGTTCACCTCTTTCCAGTCAGTGTTGGCACATTTCATGTCCTCACGGGGTTCCTCTGTGCAGCAGTTTGAGAACTATTAGTGAGCAAAGAGCATGTAGCAGTTTCTGTGGATGTAGTATCAAACTGACTACACGAAACTGATAACAAATACTTTGGTACCTTGTCTTGCTATTGCTTTGCACTGGGAAGCGTTCACTACAGTGTCTGACCTGGCAGCTGCTGCTTCTCCACAGAGCTCCTCCTGCCGAAGTTATTCAGCCAAATTTCACACTTGTACTGCTGCTAATCCTAGTGATTCTCTGGACTTAAAAGGAATGATGACAGATTTGCACCAGGGTAACAGATCCATGTTTGAATTATTTGCCAGAGTTTTGTGTATCACACATCATATCTTCAGGTCTTAAGTTTATAAAAGCAGTATTGCTTCTCTTAGTTTTGTAAATATAGGCAATTAAAAGAGAAAAGCAGAGGTATACTATAGAGATAGTATTTTAAAGACTTCTTTGTGTCTAAACGTATGCTCATCAAATGCCTTCAACTGTGACTTCAAAATCTTACTTGAATAATTCCCCCCCGAAGAATCTGGGTTGCATTTCAGTGTTTCTGCTGTCCCTTTTTCTGTGAGTGGCATTATAGCTACTAGAAGCATCACTGGGGGTGGAAGCCATGCCTTTGCAATAGCAGTATTTTTTCTTCCTTGTGCTTTTTGCCAGTTCTTTCCACTGCACAAAACCAAAACACCCTTTCTTTAAGTTATATAGTTTCAACTCTCATTGTTAGGTTTTGAATAATTTGGAAATACAAAGTCATATTTCAAACCATATTCTTTCTGTGAAATGTGCATTGCCTTTCAGTCAGAAAATCCTCTCTTCAGTCTTGCCAATCACAAAGTATGAAGTGAGGTTAAAGATGTGTGGTACTCTTGAGAGAATTAATAAGAATGTTTAAATATGAATTTAAAGCCCAGTGACTGGGAATTTAAGCACATTCTTAAATCAGGCATCAGAATGGGGAGAAAAAAAAAAGTGAAGGGCTCTTTTCTTCTTTCTCACTAGTCAGAATTATAGGCTCAGTTATTTACCACAGTATATAACCAGTGATTTAGAAGTGAAAGGGAAGTACACTACCTGTTCCAGGAGGCCAGCTGGAGTCTTTCTGCTGCTTAGATTCACCTTTAAACTAGCGTTTAGGATACTCAATATGAAGTATTGATTATTGTTTTTAAAATTAGAATGAAGTCTTACACTTATTTTTAAGATTGGGCAAAGCTTTATTTGTTAGAACTGAGGGGGAGTTGCTTTTAGTAAGAAAAAAAAAAAAAAAGAATAGCTATCTTGCCTGGTTTTGAAGTTATGCAGCAGAATGTTGCTGCATGATAATACACCAAACAACCAGTAGTGAAAGCAGTTCTGAAAAAAGGATTGAGTAGGTTTTTTTCTGTAAGATATCCTTACCGGGATATTTCTTTTTATCAAGCATACTGTAAGGGTTTAAAAGTTCTAAAGAAACCCTAATAAGAACACAGCTGCAGACTGTCTCATGGCAGAGGCAAGTTAGGAAATGTGGCAAGAATAATTTGGTTAAACTATAAAATTCTTACAGACTCAAGCAGAAAAGCTCTATGTAGAGGTAGGAAATGGAAAGTGGTTTAAATTGCTAAGAATGATGAAGACAGAGCAACATGAATCTGTAGGAAAAAAGTAGAAAATAAAATGAGACCGAAATAAACATCAAACTTAAATCTTTCTGTAAGTGCACTTACAGTACTTACAGAATATCAAATTAAAAGGTGAAATGTTATCGTGAAAGTCAGATAAAATCAAGAAGTTTGGGTGCCAATTTTTTATGACTTTGTGTTAGAAATATCAGTTGTGTTCATGTGAAAGTGATCAATATAAAGTAAAAAAGCCTGTAAGAACAGGTCAGAGTGTCTCGATGAACCAGAATCTTCAAAGCACTGGCTCTGACAGGCAAGCCACAAGGACACCTGATGGATGAAAATACAGATCTGTGGTACTTGTAAAGAGGTTCCAGAGCAGTGAGAGAGCTGATGGGGTCACAGTAATTTTAAAAGAGAAGAACGAACAGACTGACTTCAAGAACTAATAGGAAAATTCTTCCTCTGAAGAAAAGGAAAAATGAATTATGCCAAAGTATATGAAGGAAATCAGGAGCTGAGTAATAACCAATGCAGCACATGAGCAGGAATCATTGTTCTGTGAATGCAGGAGTGGATTGCTGTGTTCATAAGGTGAATTGGAGTTAACGCTGCCATGTTGTCAACTTAAACAGATACCATAAGAGAGAGAAATAACCAGAAACACAATGTGGCAGGCATGAAATTTGACTGTTACACTGCAGGAAAGATGAGGGCTAGTCCAGATGAGACTGGATGAGAATAAGATGCATCAGTGCTCACAAAATTTATCTTTTCTGCTGCCCCCATGGTTTCACAACCATGACTACAGCTCGACCACCTCACTGGTCTGCTTGGAAACAAATGTCTCTTTTGCTGGTTTGTGTTTGTTTACAACTGGTCTGATTCCCTGTGCTGGCTCAAGGGGAGTGTTAGGACCAGAGGGGCAGTGGGGCCAACCAGCCTGCTCTGATGTAGTGATGGAAAGTAGATGCAGGCTGTTTGGCACATTTCTTAAAAATGCCTTCACACTTCTGTTTATTTGTCTTTATTTTCAGCATAGTGTTTGATTAATTGCATTTAGTTTATGAAATAAATAATATTAAAGTGATATTAATTAGTCTCTGGGAAACTAGAAGAAAAAAGAAGCCTTTTTTGAAAGGCTTGTATCAGCTGAAGCCCTATTAGAAGTCAGCTCAAATATTTTGGTAAAAAAATTATTTTTTGGTCCAATCTCAATTTAATTTTAACAGAAACATTTTGTTACATGCTTCTTTTCTTTTTCTGGTTTTTTCTCTTCTCTCTTTCTGAAGGTAAGCTGAGGGTAGAATTGTCGAAGTTCATGTCATGCATTCTTTGAAAACATAGCAGCATCAAAAGTCTTTGTATACCAGCCCTAGTAGGGCTGGAGCACTGCTGCACCCCAAAGCAGGGAAAGGTTTTTAGTCAGGTGCAGTGTTTAATTAATGTTCAATAACATCGCAAATGTGGCAGTCTGTGCCAGCAGATCTGTTTGAGATCTATTGTCTTCATTCTCACTGAGTAATAGAGGCTAGGTAGCATATATTATAGTTTTGTAAGTTTTCAAGTTCTTACTTATTCATCAATGCTGACTTTGAGAATAAGTAAAGCAGTGCACCTTAATTCAAGAGAGACAGGATTTGTGGACTTTGATCTTCTAACTGCCATGACCCCATGCTGTCTGCAACCCTGTGCTCTGAGGTCCCCTTTCATGAACTCTTCAAAAAATTCAAACAGACACCATTTCTTTTCATTTTTTTTGTTTCCTTTTTCCTCCAGAAGTTATTTAAAATGCAGTTCTGTAGCAGAAAGCTAGCTAGTAACCCTTTTAGTTTTAATTCTAAGAAGAATAGCAGGGAAAATGCCACTGAAATTCAGTTTATCAGTCTTTTAGGTTATATTTTAATGTCGAATAGCAGGCAGCCCTCCCTCTGGGGTCAAGTTGCAAACACTCACATAATCACAAAATCACAGATTATTCTGAGTAGGAAGCGGACCCACAGGGAGCATCAAAGTCCAACTCCTGCCCCTGCACAGAACAGCCCCAAGAATCAGGGGGCACATTTCAGACACATGGTGTGCTCTTCTCACAGACCATCAAAGTTAACGCACAATTACAGCAGCCCAGGTTTGTTCAGGCTTGATAGTTTCTCACTGTTTCACAGCACCCAAAGTCACAAAAGCACCATGTTGAAATGAAATTATTATTTACCTCTGAGTCTTAAGCTGTGTATATGTGCATGTGTATATGTTTAAGCGCTGCAGAGGTGGTGGATTATAATCTTAGTAATTTAAATAAGCATCATGGCACTGATTAGTAGTAGGAGGCCTTTATGTGGCTACATGGTTTGTGTTTTATTATGCCTTTTGGTTTGCTAAAATCATTCATGGTTGTGTGGTCATAGCAAAAACATATGAAGCTTCTGAATATTTTAAGGCAATATTCTAAACTTGTAGTATCTGCCTTCCTTTTGTAAATGGCCTAAAGAACTTTAGAAAGCTAGAAAAAAAAATGAAACTCTTGTGCTCTTCCCACAGGCAGGTTCAAGTACCTTTCTTTGTATTTTTAGATGAGATAAGGGCTCCTACACTCATGTGTGGGGTGAGGTCTCTGCACTTCTTGTTTCCAGGTACGGTGCTACAGGATGCACTGGTAACTTGTAAAGCTGGAACTCTGATGTGTCCCTTGTTGTGGCTGTTCAGGAATGTGGGCTCTGAGAAGAAGTAGATGTAGTATGGCATCTGATCAGGAGGAAGTTGAAGTCCTCCAGGAAGTCTTATGAAGATGTTCTTGTGGCTTCAGTTGGAGGCAGCAGGTAGAATAAACCTGTACGTTTGATCTCTTTTGGACAGGTGCTTGTATGCTGCATGCCCTGTGCTGTGGCACAGCAGTTACATTCAATGTGGAACATGTGTAGACTACATAGACAATATTATGAAGGTTTTTAAATCTGGCTTTCTTTCCTGTATCGCTGTTTTTTATTTCTGAACGGAACGATAGTGGTTCTTCTAAAAGCATGTGCCTAGCTATGGAAATGATGGCAAGTTAGGGGAAGATTGTGACTGGTATTGTGATGGTCTGGATAGAAAAGGGGTGGACTGTATGTACAAACATCTTTTGAAATTTCTGAAAATTTAAAAATTATAATTGGAAGGAAAATAGATTTAATTTGGTGCAGACCTGGGTTTCCATTGCCAGTATTTTCAAGAGACCTCTTTGAAGAACCTAAATTAGTTCTGGCTGCAATCTTTTATCTGAAGGATATGTAGGGAGCAATACAAATAGAAAAACTTAGAAAACAAGAAGCAACTTGAGTAACTATATTTTCTAGAGGAGATTGTGTATTATGTGGGAAAAGCAAACGAGGCATGAAATTCTCTGAGCTATGATGACTTTCAAGAGAGTTGGAAATTGTCTAATGTGGTTAAGGGACTAGACACATCTGTGAGGGCGTATGTGTCTAGACCCCTCCTACCTTTGTGCGCAGCACTGCTGAGCTGGTGGGTTGGCATACTGAAGTGCAATAAGGAGCAAGAAACCAGCTGCAAACCTAAATCTGTTTGTCCAGCAAATAACAAAGGAATCACCCAGCAGCGTTCCTGGTGACAGACTTGTTTGGTTTTTGTGGATAGCAGCTCAGTACCTCCTGAAAGAAAGTCTGCGCTGAGGATCACTGAAGGTTAGATGATGACCTCAGTGGTGCCAGAATCGTAAGTAAGAGTTGGATTTTGAAAAACATTACGTTATATGAGAGTTGAAGAGATAACAGACTCTAAAAAACCATCTGCAATTAAGTGCTTTCCTTCAAATTATGAAACTTTCAAGGTAATATATATTGGGCTTTTTCACTCCTGTTCTTTGTCAGGGATGCTTCAGTTTGTAAGAAAATTTGTGTTTCGTGAACCAGAAGGGAAGGGAGTGCAGTGCTTTATCTTGGGACAATTACGGGCTTGATGCCCAGCACCAAAGAATACTCACTGAGTTAAAAAATGGAGACTGTTACAGAAGTTGCACCCATCTCTGGACAAGTTGTGACTTCGGCAGGTATTACCTGATGTGTTTCAGTTACGGGTAACAGCAGAAAAGCAAACACCTTCTCTCACTGCCTTTGGGTTGGGACAATACAAAAGGCAAGGGTGGGGGCTGGTTTAAATGAATCAAGAAAAAGCATCCTAAGGATTTCAGAAAGATCTCCATTAGTCCAGATGGGAGGAGAATAAAGAGCTGAAAAAGATGCAGCTGTTTTTTTCTTTTATTCTTGGAAAACTTCAAAGTGAAAACAAGTCCAAAGCAATGTTTCCAAGAAGCAGATAAGAACAGAGGAGGGGATAATGTCGCTCCCTCAGTTTGTGGAGACCAGAGGGAGAAACCTGAGCCAGCCAGGAGATTCTGAGGAAAAGAAATAGGGGTAGACTTCAGAGCTCCAGCTGACCTTAATGCAGGCAAGAGCATTGCATTTGTTAATAGTCGTTACTGTTTTATTAGAATAAAATCCAGCTTAGTGAACTTGACTGTGTTAAGCCTTGACATGGCACTCTATTTTCCAGTGAAACAAATGGTCTGGGTTGCTTTAGAAGTCTAGAGAATTATCTCTTTTAAGAAACTAATAGCAAATATTTCCACAGTGTCTATAGATAATAGCAAATTGCCGTTGTACTCCAGCCAGCATGCTTCTTCTAAATATAGTAAAGGATGTTTTGTAATTTATTTAATTGCTTAGTCTTGACAAGGAGCCAGTGCTAACAAACATGCTTTGATAGCAGTAGAGTGCTTGTGGCATTCGCTTGGCTTGGGAATGTAAATACTGAGAAAAAAATGTGTGGAACAGCGAAACACAACTGCTGTAAAGTCTCAGCTGTTCGCCGGGCAGGTGTGCAAGTCCTGAGCCACAGGAACACGGAGTGACATCTGCATGAGAGGGGACAGGAGTGTGAGTCACACATCCTGCAAATCTAGGAAGGACGGAGCTCTTCCTGGTGTTATGATCAGGCAGTTGTGACACAGTTATTTAAGGAAAATTCAAGATAATCTGTTCCTATTTATTGGAACTTCACTTCCCACTCCATCTGTTCTGGTATCTTCCATAAAAAATCTCTGGGGATTCCTGTAGTTATTGAAAACTGTTAGAAAGGCAATACAACTGCAAGAAGAATAAGATTTTTTTGATTAGTTTTCTAATATATTTGTCTCTAAAATACTGAAATTCCAGTTTCCTATTATTTTGTCTCTATCTTCCCCCTCCTCAGCCCCCCTCTCCCCAGTAGACATCATTATTTGTTCATGTACACGATTTTGATATACTAAATGTAGAGATTAAGGCAATAAGTATTGACACAGTTTTTTTGAATATTCATATTATCATAACAAAAATTTTCAATATCCATTTTTTCATTATCTTCATATCAAGTATGTACATAATATTTATTATCTACAGTCTAATTTTTTTTTTAATGACCATCCTTCAATCATAAGGCATTGGAGATGGAAAACAATTAGCTACGCAAAAGGAATATTAAGAATTAATGAAAGTCAAAGTAATTCCAAATAACTACCTCGTATTTCAATGAGGAAGGATCTGATCCAATGAAGATATGCTTACTCGTAAGGTTTGTTTTTATTTTGAGAATTCTTACGTGAATAACATGCAATATAGGGCTATACAACTTTTCCAAATTAGTTGTATATAATCATCAGTATTGGGTAAGTAAGTGATGGTTGACTTTTTGGATTGACTAAATGCCAAAGCTTCCATTCATTTCAGCAGCACCAGATTTCAATTTATTTTTGGTGTTCACCTAGTTGGTGGAAGCCTACATGTATTTGAAACATAGAAATACCCCATTTCAAGGTATCCGATTTTATACAAAAGGAGAATATGGAATTCTGATCATATACCTTCATAGACCATTCATTTCTATATGGATAATAATGGAAATACTAACTTCATGCTCAAGCATACTGGAAATCATGTTTTAATTTTTAGGGAGAAAATTATTTTCATAATCTGACATGTTTTTTAGGTAAGTCATTCTTGAGCATGAAGAGCTTAAACTGTACAATATATAGATAATTTGTGCATTGCAGTGAAGTTGCATCAAATGCCTCTGGGTTTGTTGAAACATCTACTGAAAAAATAAACTCCAAATAGAGTGCAGAATATTTGTCATATCATTTTGTACCCATATGTTGCTGTGGAAGGCTGGACCTGGACCAGTGCTTTCTTATCACTTGCTTTATGAGTGTTCCATGGAGGGGTTCTTCTTCAGTGCTGTTGAGTAGCCATGATTTCTACACCAGTCCTTGCTGCCTTTCCTTGTGGCTCCTGAAAAAACAAAACAGCACATCTTTTGAGGATTTACCTGGTTTTATTTGCCAGACACGGATGGGTGTATGTAGCTTGTTTTTCAAATTCATTAGTAAGCCAGTGGAGGTCTGACTGTTCCATTGGTGTGTGAACAATGTTTAGGAGATACGAATACAGTGCACTCTCCATGGTTTAAAAGACGTGTATCACTAGCTCTGATGCTAATCATGTCAACTCCCAAAGGAGCTGCATCCTCATTCATTAGTGTTTTAGTTGGTGTGGTGCCCAGGGAGCAGAAAACATGTTAGCATTTTTCCTATTGTCAGCTAGGAGCTGTGCCATCTCACATATATTCTGGGCTTCTGCTTCAAGTTACTTGCAAAAATAAGTTGCCTGCATAGTGAGTTATCACTTAACATCACATTAATTTGGGAAAATTTGTTGAAGTAATGATCTTATCTCTCCATGACTTCTTTTGACAGCCTGGAATCCATGTGGGTGTTGTAGGTCTCATTTCTCATACCATATTATAAAGAAGAAATGTTTGGTGTGCTGAGTGAAATGTGAAAAATATCTATTTAAATTCTGTATTTACTAACGTTTTTAATATAAGAGGGGTGCATGCATCCCACTAAAAATAGTCACCTTCAGGAGTATTATTAGTGGGATACTTCTAGAATAGATTTTTCCTTAAGTGTTTTGATATCAATACCTGCTGTTCAGAAACTCTGAATTATTTTACTTGCACTTAACTTGTTTTTATGAGTTTATCTTAGGCATAAACATTCTCTAATACCCATGTATAGTTGTGAGTAAACAAATGAAATTAGAAAATTTCTAAATCCTCTAAACTGATCATACTGAAAAGTGAAAATGACTAATACTAAGCATTGTGAAATATCTCAGGGGCTAGTGTCTTATAAATGCCCAAACAACAGAATGTTGTGACTTGCAAGTGATTGATTTTTACCTGTCAGGTATGGGGGAAAAAACCTGCGGTGGAAGCATATCTGAGGCATGATGCAATGGGGGCATCAGATAAAAAGGGAAGAAAACTGTTAATCTTTTATCATGTAGTTAGGTGGAGGGATTTTTATAAACATTTTTTTTTTCTGCATATTTTTCCATAAAGTAGCATATGAGCAAGTGTAGGAAAGTCTTGTGTTAGTTGGGGTTTTTAGCAGTGCTGGGGGTTTTTGGGGCTGTTTTGTGAGTCATAGGCAATAGAGTTGAAGAGATTTTTATTCAATATGAAAGCCCTAGGTACTACCTCTGGCTCTAACCTGTCTATAAAACTAGATTTTTGAGCCGTGCAGAATTAAGTATTTGTGAAAATGTTGAAAGCTTCCACTGACAAATTAATAAATTGTACTGACACTGTAGGGTCCCAGAAAAAAGCTTGTAGGTGAACACATGCAGAATTGTCTCAGAATCCTTTCAGGGAGCTGCTTCCACCTTCTGGAGCTCAGAAGGAAAATGCTGTAAATAGAGATGACATGTGAGGTCTACAGACAGGGTGGCCATGCACACTCTGGCTGCAGTCCATAAGTAATTCAGCCAATGTGGGCAAAACGAAAGGAGCAGTTTGTCATCCACCCTCAAAGGGGTACTGTTGGCTCAAGCAGTGTCTCAAAAACACAGATCTAAAAAGGTGAAGGGAGGAGATAGCCCAGAACTGATCCATCACACCAGTTACATTGCTACTGTTCTGGGGCCAGATAAGACTACTCAACATTACTGTAGAAAGTAAAGGTTCCTCATTGCTGAAAATGGTCAGACAATTCAGGGATGGAAAAGGCAGCACAGCCTGTCCATAAACTGAAAACTGTCAGTGTAATGCACAGAAGTAGGGGTGGGTGTGACTATCTCAATCCCTTTGGAATTTTCCCAAATACTGTCAATGGCACAAGTTAAAACAAATGCAACCATGTGCAATCCGAGGTGGGTGTAGATTGTCCAGTGCACAGAAATTTGTCACCCAAATACTTTTATTCTGTCCTGACAGTGCTTCAGTTACTCTTCCACTGCTCTCGCTCTGAGTATGGACTGCTTCCTTGGATGGGAGGATTAAAATACTGTAGTAACATTTTAGGTAATAGGAAAAAGGGAGAGACTCGAGTATGCCTTCAGATTTCTCTGTAGTTGCCTGTAATGAAGATGTTGGAAGAGAATGCTTTCAAGTCTGGAATATAATTAATTTCTTTAAATAAGCTGAGATAATTCACAAAATTTGTTTTATATGAGTATGTTTTGTGATGGAATTGGGTTTTTTTGTATAGTGGTCTAATAGTCACCCAAATCTGAGGAACTAATGAGCAGGCATTAGTTCCTCACTTTTTTACACTTTTTTGTGTTTTCAGTGACAAAGAAAAGCAGCTGGTGAGAAAATCACAGAGGTAATAGTGTCACAAATAGTTTTCAGGAGGTACAAAGGGTGAAGTTGTGTGCTTAGATTTGACTGAACTTTTGTAGTGACTTGCAAGAAACCACTTTTACTTGAAGAAGAGGAGCAGTGACTGTTTACCATGGCCAAAGTTAACTGTGATTCCCTCTGCCAAAACTGCAGTCATGGTAGTCTTGAATTCTGTGTTTTTTTCTGTGAAGCTGGAAAAGTGGGGGTTGTTGGTAGAGATTCTTCAAGTCCCTGTGTTGCCTGTCCCCTCCCTGGCAACAGGCTAAACTTGCCTCACTGGCCCTAAGGACCCATCTTGCCATGAGAGTGACAGATTCTCATTGCTCCCCAAAAATACCACTTGCACTGCTTAATCCATTGCCCCTTATTTCTTAGAGGTGGATTAAATTTGGGTAAAGATTACAACCTTTCCTAACTTCTGTAGAAACATCAGTGTCCCAGTGCACTGCAGTGTATGTGCGCATGGCTAAAGAGGAGCAGCACCTGTTACACGGGGACTTGTTTTTTCAGATAAATATGTGCAGGAAGAAGAAAAGCTTTTAATAAAATGAGGCATTTTGGATCATCTGATGAGATGAAAACCTGTTTTCCTCCTCTTAGACAAGGGTAAAAGGGACCAGTGAGGATCAGTGCCTTTTGCAAAGTCTGTCCACAGCTTGCATTCCCGGTACATAAGATAACTCCTGCTGTAGGAGTCAAAATTGAAGTTGCAAAGATAAAATACTGATTAACATGTATGAAGCTGAAATAAGCAAATATCTTCACAAGAAAGAGCAGTTACATTTATTCCAAAGATTTACAGGTAGTTTAAAACAATCCGAGTTTGACATGGTAAGTTGTCTTTATCATTAAAATGCTAATGAAATGGTAAACATCTGTTAAATTTATGAAGATAATGAAGCTTGTCAGCGACATCTTTCTTGTGCCAGTATTCCTGCTTAGTTCAGGTCTGGATACAGATTTGCTGGAGTAGTGGTGAGAATCTGTTTGACCATTGGGAGCGCTGCCAGTGTAAAACTGCCCTATTGCATTTGATTTGATAATTTTGTCATGAAGTGCTTCTACTTGTAATTTAGGCCACCTTTACCTGATAATTCCTTCAGAGGCTTTCAGAAGTGGGTCTGAAAGCCAAACTTCAGTCCAACAGGGTTGTCAATATTTGACTGGCAGTTGTTGAAGTAGTAAACTGGTGAACAGAATGAACAAATTTTTTATGATTAATGTGTTCACTGATCAGTCTGGTAGGTGTGTATGTTTTCTGTTCTGTGTGGACTCCAAATGTATTCTCGTCTCTTGGTCATAAATTACTCTGGCAGCAGAAACACCATGGACTGCAAAACTACAGAGAGATTTCAGATGTCTTTTTCACATGAAAGGTTCTGTACTCACCCAAGGAGTACAAAGAAGGTTGCACTTTTTTTCAGAAGGATACTTAATGGGTTTTTAATTTTTAAAGATTTTATGCCAGATGCTTTCTATACATTGAATAAGGACAGCATCAGAAAAGTAACTTTGATTTCAAATGTCAATCACAATTTAAGTCTATTCTGTTTTTTTTTTTTCTGTAAGATTGAGTTAAAATATGCCACCATAGCTTCACTGAAGTACGTTTATGTAAAGAGAGGACAGGTCTTCTTTAACTTCACGGATCTTTAATTGCTTATGAACTTCAAAGAGAAACTTGCAGACGTTAGATTGATGATGGCCCTTTAGGTAATTGAATACAGCATAGTTCCTGTTTAAATGCAACTCTGAAATCCAAATTATGTAAATCTACTGTTCAGAACCAGCTAGTAGAAATAATAATCATTTTTGCAGTTGAAGATACTTTCTTTGGATAAATTCTCTGACACACTGCTTTCCTATTGATTCATCTTTTCCATTATGGATATGAATAAGAAACTATAGGCGTGTTAGCCTTTAGCTTTTTGACGTTTGTGACTCCACTTGAATAAGCTTTGACTTACAGTTAATTAGGCACAACTGTCAGTTAGTTTCATGGGCTTATTCAGGAACAAACCTGACATTTATGAAAGTATTGGGATAGAAGAAGGGAGAAAATATTTTGGGAAAGTTTCTCAGGCATATTTTTCCTTTCAAGTTGTGCAGATCGGTTGGGATGGTGTGAAACAATTCTCTCTCCATAGCATAGAATGGTTGTTGGCTATGGTCATTGACCCATCTTTGTGCAATCATCATGGTTTTCCTATAGAAGAGAAAGAGAATAGATTACAGCCTGGTATTCATCTGCTAGACCATAATATAATGTTTACTGTGCTGCAGCTGGGATCAAAATGACTGTCTCTCGAGCATCAACAAAATTTGAGCTCAGGGCTAGTTACAAGGGTTTGGTCATCCAAAAAATCCATGCAGCTCCATCTGGCTTCCGAACTTAGCTTTCCTCTTGGATACCATAATATGGGTTTGAAACTGGGACTGTGGAGGCAGCACAGTGAAAAGAATGAAAATGTCTACTCTGCCTTCAGTTTTGTGTGTCCTTAACAGGCAGAAAGGGAGATTCCTTAACAGGCAGAAAGGGAGATCCCTTAATGGAAGACTGGTGCTCAGGAAGCCCATATAGATTGCCTGGTATTTTGCAAGTGGATACAAATGATTTGATTTTTATGGGAGAAGAGAAGGAAAATTGCTTCTTTACTTTTCTAACCCCCTCCTAGAATTCTAGCTCCCTCTCAGTCCCCCTCCCCTTCCCTCCTGCCCATCCCCTTCCTGGCTGGGTTAGAAAAGCTGAGAGGACTTTTGTGAGAAAAAGCTCAGGTATTGTGTGAGCTGTGCTTGAGACAAGGGAAGCTCCTAGGAGGCCTGTTATGCTCCCAGCTGCTGGCCACTGATGAGTGGGAGAAGGAGGTAATTATGGAGAAATTGTGACAGAGGTAGGAGAGACAGAGTGACTCACCCTCCTTTAGAGGTGTGGGACACTTATGTTCCACTGCCTGCTCCTGTTGGTGTTGAATTATTTATTTAACCCAGGAAGGAGAGACTGAGATTTTTTTTTCACTTTGTATTTCAATGAGGTAAATTTTATTTGAAATCTATTTTGTATGATTTCAGGGAAAAAAATACTCCCATAGGCATAGCTGGGAGCTGTGTCCTAGGCACAGTTATTGTGTGAATAGGGCAGATAGCTAGTTAAAAATGAATATTTGGACATCTGTGCCTGGCCATTCCTTTGGGATCTTGCTGGGCAATGATTCTGAAGTGTATATGGAAAAAAATTTAGCATACAGGTTTCTGGAAAGCTTTTGTTTGGAGAGCTCCAATTTAGAAAATGCTAGTTAGCGTTACATGTAAAGAATTGTGTTCATTGATATGCTAGCTGATCATTTAAGTTTTGGCTGTTTTCTAATATTTGCCTTGCACCATAAAAAAGGTAGTTTTTAGATGTTAGGTGAAATGGTGTTTATGTAGCACCTGGTAGTCAGTCAGAAGAGGGGAAAAAATAGCACACAGATCACTATTTGGAAACAAACCTCTGGATTTCAGCCTACATGTGTTGTCTATGCTGGCTGATCTAGTAGGCAGCCATGAGTTGCAAAAGCTTTCATGGGCACCCATCCTGGCCTTTTTGGCACAAGAAGAATTTTTCAGCTGTAGAAAGGATTTATTCTACCTGCCAGTGTGATTTATATACCATATGCTTTCTCTTCAGCATCTGAGTATCCATGGCCATAGGGAAGCGCTCTGCCTCATCTGTACTGTGTGTAAATAGGTTCCTTTTAATGGTATTAACTCCTACAGAGCCTTTTCATCATCCCCTGTATAATTTTTTCTTGGCAGTTGTGTCAGCTGTACTGTGTGTGTTGCAGAAAGGAGAATACCATGAATTCCTGGTTTTGTTTGCTCTTGGCAGGCACTACTACACTTCCCACCCTTGTGCGCACACCTACCTTGATGATGCAGCCTTCCCTGGATATCAAACCCTTTATGTCCTTCCCTGTGGACAGCAGCTCTGCTGTTGGATTCTTCCCAAATTTTAACACAGTAAGTAAAGGTGTTTCCACATTTAGTTTCAGTGTATGCTCTCCAATCTGGTTCTAATATCCAGTATTGAAACTGCCTTAAAACAGTGCATTGCTTACACAGTTCTAGGGAGCCTTTTTTTTCTGTGCCATGGTGGTTGCTTTTCCCCTGTATGAAAGGCTTGGAGTGGTGTCCAGCCTTCTCACTGTGAACGGGGATGACTGGTTTTTAGCTTGGTCTGTTGAGGTGGTGTTTGCACATTGGAAAAAACAACCCTATGCTATGATAGAGATTTGAGAAGCGATAGAATGATTTGGAGCATTTGTCCGTACATGTGTATTTCTATATGCTGGAAAAAAGCTAATGGAAAGACATGTATGACAGGTAAGACATAGATCCTACACTGCTGTGAATCAACCTAAGACTAATACAGCCAGGAAAGCAACTCGAGGATATTGTTAATTCTGTATCATTTCAACACTAAAGGGTGAAACTGCGCAGCCAGCCAATGTGAAAAATGTGAACCTCTTATTTTTGCTTTATGGTAAAGCATCTTGGGGTTTTTTTACAACAAAATAATACTTCTGTGGTTCTTCATGTTTATCAGAGCAGCAGTAACAAAAATACTCCCTTCTGTTCTTCTTCGCTTCTTTATCAGCTCATAAAAAGGCACTGAGTGGTATCAAAATGCTTACACTTTATCATTAGTGTAAGTGTTTAGGCTAATGGCAACAGGAAGGAAGCTGCTGAGAGTAATTTCTGCCCAGTCAGCGGGTACAGTGTGTTTGTAGGTGACCGTCACCTGAACTGCTGCACATTGCACTTCTCACCATAGCAGGGGGGGGCAGAAAGGGGAGCAGTGTCATCTCCACCAGACAATAACCAGCTGAACCTCTGCCAAGTGTTTCCTTTCACAAACTAACCTTCTGTCTGAAATTAAAACAGCAACAGCATTATTTTTCTTCATGCCTTGCAAATACACCTTGCTGACAGGCCGTGTGCTACAGCACGCAGTGATGCGGGGTGGTTGTGAGGTAACTTATGAACCAGCTTCTCTCCCGTGTCAGCAGCCCGACATATAACCAGTAACAAATACCACTGATTCATTGTAAAACACGTATGCAAAAATTGTGCATTTATCAGGGAGATGTGGGGATGTGCATGTGCAAAAGGTATAAAAGGTTTTTAAAAATCCAGGTGTGTTAAAAGAGCAGACCCAAAACTCAGTACCATATTAAGAAAGCAGTGTGTCATTCGCATATCTAGGCATGATGCATTCATAGTAATTTTCCATCCTCTTCCTAATACTCTCAGGAATTTTATTTGTTACTGATTTGTCTGCTTTTCATTTGCACAGGTTTTCTAGGTAAGCTTTTTCACAGAACTGTTCATTAAGACTCAGAGAAACTTTTCTTTAGAGATGTAGTTTTAGAGTCAGCCAACCATTATTTGCTTTCTGCTGGTATTACTGAATATCAGAGTCGCAGTAGCCTCTAGAGACAGATTAATTTGGATATTTACACTGGTTTTGCCTAGTTTATATCTATCTGGGTTACTTTTCATTTGCCTAATTCCTGGCATGTTTATCCTTCACAACTGTCATTCCTCTCCAAACTTCTGTTGGTTTTATTAAGAAATAGACCTGGGGTAATTGGCAAACATTGTCAGCTTGGTGTCTACTTCCCCCCTTGGAATTCTTGATAATTATATAAAATCATGCTACTATACACCACAGACATTGCATGTTTAAACTCTTTATTTTGAGAAACAGTGGTTCAGGTTCTCTATTTCTAATTTGCAGACTTTGCCATTTATCTTGCAGGTATTGATTTTCCATAAGAGTCTTCCACAATGGACTTCAAAGCTCATTGGAAAACTAAATCTTTCATGATTATCTACTGACAGGCACAATGAATGCCAGCTGTCGTGCACTTCCTTTATTTCTGACTTAGCACAACCTGTGCAAATGTAGATTTCTAGGTTTATGTATACATAGTCTTTTTTTTTCTTTTTCACTCTAAAGTGGTGGCAATAGTATGTAAAAGTGTCTAAAAACCATTTTTCCGGAAGACAATTTTGAGTCATAGAAGCTAAATCCAGTTGATCCATAACATATGCATCATCCACAGAGCCACAGTCTTTCATCTTATGCAGGAAACAAATATTAGAACGGCCAAAAAAGCCGTCATCTGTTTTATGGGTCAGTCAGGACTGCACTTCATTCATAGGAGGACTTATCAAGGACTGCAGACAGGGAAACTTCCGGTGTGCTTCCCTTCATCTCTTTGCCTTCTGAAGGACTGAGGGGACCCTGCCAGGGTGCTGGTTGTGCTTGCATGTGTTCACTGAAGGTGGCAAAAAGAAACGGTCTGACACAAAACTTCTTTGGATCCACCTGCATTTTCAACAGCTGTGAGATACAGAAACATTTTTCTAAACCTTGCCAGGAGGTGGTTTCTAACTTAACATCAGTGGCCTTAAAGAAGAAAAGTTTCTGCATGGGAGCCTAACTCAATAACTTCCAGGGCAGAAAAACAAGGTAAAATGTATTAACTACAAACATCTTCAAAGGAACACCCCCTACAGTTTTTTCCCAAAAGAACTTCTCTTATTTATGGAAACATATTTAAAATCTGGGGTAAACCCTTTCTTATTTAGTTAACTTTGACAGTTTTCAGTTCTGAAAACATCTGTGATTCTCCAGATAAAACATTCGTGTTCCTATTTTGTTTGTGGAAGTGTTCTGATCACTAGTTTCTCTCCACATGGGGTCTTCCAGCTGAAGCACTGAGCAGACCCTGATTTTGTAAAAGAAATGCCTACCCCGATCATATCTTACTTTCTTGATGAAATTGTGTGATTTAGTTTAAACTGTCTCCCGTTTGCTTCTCTTTAAATCATTAATAGTTCTAAATATGCTATGGTTGTATGTATTGTAATTGTCAATTCATGCCTGAATTAAATTTGCCTTTGTTCATGAGGACTTACTATATAGGAAAAAGTATTTGGGGAATGATTTTACTAACTCACTGGATACATATCTTCATTCCTCAGTAAGGGGAATAAAGCTTTCTTGTTTCAAGAGATCAGCCAGAAGAGGATCTTGTAAGGGCAGGATGAAGGATTCCAAGCAACGAGGTATTGCAGAATAGGTGCTGTCTTCTGTGGTCTTTTCATATCAGCAGCAAGTAGTTTTGTCAGAGCAGTAGACGTGTGAACAGGCTGTCAGGGTCTGAACCTGAGTTGCTGCATGGAAGGACAAACCCTCTCTCAGAAATGCTGCAGCAGTGGATCCAAAGGTGACATCATGTTTGTCCTGGCATCAAGTTCCAAATGCACTTGCTCAATACCCCTCTGACTGAAATGCAGAGCTTGAATTAAATTATCAGCTATTATTACTTAAAAATGTTCTTGTTTATAAAAAACTGGGAAACATCATTATAGGAACTTCCCATATTGATATTTCCAGTTTGGGATGGTTGTGGACCAGAAGGTCTTGTTTAAACAGAGTTCTTTTTCATCACACTAAAATGACTTTAAAGATGCCTTAATAGGTTAATAACTTGTATATTGATTACATTTGAAAATATATGTTAGGTGTATATAGTCAGTGGAAATCAAAGTTAAGATTACTGTGGTCCCCATTGTGTGTTTGTTATAACAATCTTGAATTTTACACTTGCTGGCTTCCACCGCACAGCTGTACTTTCTGTACCATTCTTTCTCTAAACCTCTCTGATTCTTTATCTCTTGTCATCCATCTTGTGTACTGAATGATGAAAGGATACTTTGTTACCACATCATGATGCGTGTGCTAAAGTGGCTGAAAGCCAGGATTTATCTTGCAAGATCAAGGTCACTTCATGATCACTGTCTTCATCTCCCTAAATAAAGGTTGTGTACTCCCCAAAAAAAGAAATCTCAAAACTCCGGCATATTCTACCTTGTCCTGAAATGAGAGCAGCACAACATGACTCATATTTAGTTGAAGTGGTACAGCCAGGGACCCGTCAGTCTGCACAAAAACATTGTCAGCAACTTCTTAGATTCTATCATCATAGAAAATAATCAGCAATTCATATGCTTCTTTCTGAGTGTGTTATGGCCTCAGGGGTAATCAAAGATTAGAGCATCTCTTGTAGCTTTCACATTAGTGAAACATTTTGCATCTAACTAGCCCATGATTGGTTTCTAAATGCTAGTTCATACCCTTCATGTTTTAGAGGACACATGGGTTAATGTGGCCTAGTTATTGCTTCAGTGTCTATTTCTCTTCAAGTAGCTTTATGCTGATTCTTTATATTACAGTTCTCTCAGTCCCCTTGCAAAATGGACCAGAGATATTTTACATCTGCCAGTGAAGGTGAGCCAGCTGGAATGTGCTACAGGAAGGGAAGAGGAGCTGACTAGTAACTTAGTCAGAAATTTCTGACTCTTCTCCAACATTAGCCCTGCCTGGGCTAAGTATCCCTGGCCTACCCCCAAGACAACTACTGGGAGGAACTAATTTGCTCTTTCCTCTTCTGCATTTTCAATTATTACCACATTTTTGTTTGCTGCCTATCTCTTTCTCATTTGAAGGGCCCAGTAATCACCAAGGCAGAAGCCAAGTTCAGCAGATAAGAGCACAGGGCACTCGTATCACCAGCTTCACTCACCCCTCTGCGCCAAGTGCCTCTTCTGCCTTTGGCAGGACGCTGTGGCTTGGGAGCTTTCTCTTTCCTTAGCAGGGTCTGAATTCAGCCACTTAACAGTGCCAAAGTACGCTTTGCAGCACAGGATTGTATATGGCAGGAACAGATTACAAATGCAGCCAAATGGATGGTGCCAGCCCGTTATCTACGGTCCTTTTTATCCAAGTACACTGTCCCTGTGCTCTGATTTCCCCTTTTCCCTTTTATGGAGTGCTGGAGGGAAGTGACCTTTTCTGGTCCTCTCCATCTGACTCCAGAGAGGAGGTGAAATTTTTTAAGAGCCGTACTTTACACTCATTAACAACACAGAAAGGAAATTCAAGCAGTTGACTTAGGAGAAGTGTTTTTGCAGTGTAGCTGGATATTTTTCTTGAGGATTTTCATTGTTTGGGGTTTTTTTAATTAAGAAATGGTAAGGTTTTTCTTACAAACCTTTTATACCCTATTTTATAGTCATGCAGGCACAAAAGGACTACAGGTTTTCCTTTTATTCCTGTTTTGAAAACTTAAAAACATTTCTGTTTTGAAAACTTAAAAACATTCCTTTCACTTTTAGTTGTTACGGTTATAAAAGTTCATATTTTTCAAGTCATAGCCAGAATCATCCAATTGACAACATGAGGAGTCATCCTATTGCCATTTATTCAGGGAATAAAAAAAGTAATAGGTGTTTTCTGAGAGAGAGAGATGAGGACAGCAGTAGTTCAGGGACCACGTAATAAAGCCCAGATTCTGTCAGCACAGACTTCTGCTCTGTGACTAGTCTTTGCTGTCTCCTCGCCAAGTACCTGGCTACAGAGCCCCTTTACTCTCCATGTCATCATCTTCTCAATTTTCTGTTGTCCCTTTTCTTTGTATCCTTAGGCATTTTTTACCAAGCCAAGAATCCCTCTTTATCTTTCTACAGCTTTGATGCAAAGCAGCAGAGAACTCTTTCAACTGTACTAGAAGTTTTTGGAAAAATTCTTCTCAGCCTATGGAAGCCCTGAAAAATATTTGTTGAAGGTGGTATATTTTTCCCACAAAATACTTGAGTCTTTTCCTGAAACTTTCAAAAACCACAGAGCTTGAAGAAAACACCTGGTTAGATACACTGAGTTAGATACGGGAAAAAAGCTGCCAAAAGCAGAGAGTTGTCAGTTGACTTCTGACAGATTTTATGGTTTCTGGTATTTTAACAGAAAGATGCAGGTTCCCTAGTTCCTGTCAGGAATCTCTCAAAGAGCACCTCTGTTAAATTGGTGAGCCTAAATAAGCACTTTTCTCCCTCTTTTTCTAGTCTATCATTGTGAGGGGGAAAAAGTGTTTATTAAAATAACACAGTCAGGCTTTAAGGGAGAATCTCTGCAAATATTAATTATTTTATAGATTTTCCTGTTGCTTTTGTGTTTTCTTGAAGAGGAATTGGATGGATGAGCTTCCTTCTCTCAGTTTCCAGATCAGCAGCCAGATAGGAAACCCTGTCTCTAAGGAGAAAGTGTACTGACATGCACCGGTGAAGAACAGAAGTCACCAGGTGCAGAAGCCTTTTCCTACCCTTTTGTAGGAGTCTGGCATCAACAGTGTGGATTTTGAAAAATGGTTCCTAAATTGCTGCATTATAGGCATTATTGCATGTAAAAGTAATTAGATCATCATCCTAATTCTTTAAAGAAATACAATTTCTATGTACAGGTCCTACAATTTGCTGAGTGCTCTGGAAAATCTGTTGCTTGACTATGTGGTTTGTATCTTTCTTAACAGAAAGCTTGGAGTTACTCTTTCTAACATTTCAGCAATATTTATTTCTTTTATTTCCTAGTCAGCACAGGAAAGCTCAGAAGCCTTTGTCTTCATTGAATTGCTTTCTTCTTCTTCAGTTAGTAGTATGTTCCTGACACAAGAAAGCTTTTTAAAGGGAGAGGGTTGTTGATCATAAATATTTCAGGCATTAGGTGACTGAAGGATGTTTTGCAAATAGACTGTGATGAAAACATCTCCCCCAAAGCAAACAGTCACAGAATTTTAGTTTAGGACAAGTAACATGTGTTGTACCACTCTGCTTACAAAGATTTTGCTGGTTTCTAATTACAAGTGTAAGTTCTACAAGTTCTAAGCAAAATTCTAGAGCATCTTTAGAGAAAAGTAATTCTCCATATGTCTGATGAAGTGGCTGCTTTTGCAGTATCCTGGCTGTACATGGCTAGTTTTCCTGCCCTGCCTTAGACCTTTGTCACATATTTTCCATGAGCAACTGAGAATTGCTGCAATAAATATTAACTAATATATTATTAAAATGTAGCTAAAATTTAATTCTTGTCATATTCATTCCTTCTGAATGCGGGTGTACTTAGTGATCTTTTAACCTAAACACAGTCAATTTTATGGCAATCTGAAGGTACTGTATTGTTGGTACCCAAGGTGCAGGAGATATTGTCCTGCCAGTTTTGAAGGATTTATCCCCCCTTGACGGCACTTATTTTGACCTCTGTCTATGGAAAAAATTGCCAACACTCTGGGAAGAGTTTGAATCTAGAAAGGTTTGAACGAGATGATGGAATAGTTTGTAGTGGTGTCACAAGGTGAAGAATTTAGAGGTTTTAGCGTTGTTTATGTACTAAGTAGATAAAGGCTAAAAATGCCAAGATGGAGGACAGTTGTTGTTCTCCAGGGTTTCTTCTTCTTCTATACCTCCATGTCTTGCGGCAGAAGTGATTTAGAGTGATTGGATGAAAAATTCCTCAGTTCCTGTCCACGCAGGAGCTGGGTTTGTTGGGCATTGGCAGAAAAGTGAAAATATGTTTCGTTTCAAACTTCTATTGGGTCATTTACCTTTAAAAGGACCAAGAATAAGATCTCTTTCCGCGCTCATCTTTTGAACTCTCTGCAGGGTGCTGTGTCCAGCACTCTGTTTCTCTGATAACGCTAATTAAAACAACTATCTGAAGCAACCAACAAGAGGCCTCCTCTCGTCTTTCCAACTTTCTGGCCAGGACTCTCAGGCCTCCCTCCCTGCGGGGGAGTCCCGCACTGTATGGCAATTCAGAGCCACACTGTGAAACTCGTCTTTCCTTTGCATGCCTGGAAACCAACAATACCCAGGTTTGTAGCACCGACCAGCTGATTTCAAGTAACAGAACAAGGCTGATTTGAAGAGCTGTGCCTTCAGACCAACCTTCTGTATATTCAGTCTGTCTGTTTTCACCATGAACTTCAGGTGCTTCCCCAAGTTATCACTAGGGGAAGAGGAGCACATTTCTTGCTCTTGTATTTGTTAGACAAGGCAGGCTTCTACCTGGCTTTGTTTCTCATTTACTTAAATTTAAAGAAAAAATCCCCACCAAACATAAAAAAAAAACCCAAACCAACCATATTTGATACTACATTAAGTTTCAGAACAGGCTTAATTAGAAGAATCCTTTAAAGATTCATATCTAAATACAGTGCTTTTTTAATCAAAAGCATTTTGAAGTTTGTTTGTGTAGTATGTGGTATTGATAAAAAACCCCAAACAAATAACAACAAGAAAATGAAACCCAAATCAGAAACATCATTACTAATTTTTCAGTGAAAAAGACCTTATTTCTTATATACTGTGAAAAGCAGAAGACAGCTATGAAAGTAGTTAGACGGTTCTTGGTTCTGATTTGCTTCTCACTTATATTTAGGCATTTTATACATTTATAATCCAATCTCTATATACACATAAATTTTATCCTCTTATTAGTTTGGGGGTTTTTTTGAGTATGTGAAAATGAATGATATTTATTCATTTCATAAGACTAGATTTCTTGTGTCTTTATTCTCTCCTAGTCACAGAATTAATCAAAAGCTCTGAATTTGTCCTTAACCTCTCTGCACAGTTCAGAAATGTAGAGCAAATTCAAGTGTACCTAATGTGATACCATTCATCTTTGTGTTTTGGTGCTCTGGAGCAGCCTGGGAGCAGGAAAACTCATCAAAACTTAGAGCAGACTTTTAAGAAGAAAAGGGTCATAGCTAAGGATCATTTCAAAGATGAAAGCAAAATCAGGAATCTTGTTTATACCATGTTCTATCTAAGCTCCTTTTCTGAGTACAAATTCTTAGGCCTGAATCTTTTGGCAGGATTTTGCTGAAAGGTACTTTTTCATATTATTTTACCTATTTGTATTATTTTACTGTCAGTTGGTAAAAGGTATTGTAGCAAGAATAGTTTTGCTCTCAGAATATGTTATTGGTTTGCTTTTCAGCAAGTCTCAAACTACAGTATGTTTTTGTTTTTTGCTGGATCTGAAGGCAAGACGGTAATGATTTTTTGTTTAGCTGAACACAGCTGAGTGCTCTGAATAACAGCAGCTTTAATAATAAATAGCAGTTATATAGCACCTTCTATCAGATGATTTTAACATGTTGTTTAGACCTTTCATCTTTTTTTATGGGGTTGCAAATATTTTTTTCCCCATCTTACCAATGAATAATATAAGGCTCAGATGAAATGACTCAGGTACAGTTAAAGTTGTGAGCCAGCATAGCCACAGAGGGAAAGAAAACTGTCATATTCCTTGAGCATTAGCTTAACCATTGGATTTGGACCTTACTCTTTTTCTCAGGTTTGGTCTGTCATGGTCCTAGCAGTTCATTTTACAGATACAAAGTATTGCACAATGGTAGAGGAGTAATCTGGATGGATTAAAAAAGAAGCTGCCCAACAATTAAAGCTGGTTCAGTTACATGTAAGAGAAAGCACTGAGCTGCAGATACTTGCTTTTTTACTTATTCTCCATTTGTTTGGTGGGGAATTCTCTTTTATCCTGAAACATTCTCAGCAGCTTTCTGTTTCTTTATTTCACCCACAAAAGTCTCCCTTCTTGTCTGGAGCAGAACACTGGACAGTTTTTACCATAAAGGTTAAATCTATTCTTGGTGTTCTCATAAGCAGCTCAATCCTTTAATATATTTATATCCTTGCTTGAGAATAAGCCTTAGAAGAAGCAGAGACCAGCTTTAGATTTTTTTTTTTCTGTGATGTTCTTTCTTTGGGTCAAGTACTTCTGTAGGAATGAAATACTACATTTTCATTATCTTTTACACAAAAATTTCTAAAACAGCAAACAGCAGGGGTATTTAATTTTTGGAAAATTCTTTCTAAGACTATCCTGATTATAATTTTCTAACCCAGGAATTGTTTTTAGCATGCAATAAATATACAAGCATGAAGGGAAGGAAGGGCAGAGAAAATATTCACAACAGGGAAAAAATAATAGTAAAAAAATAATTAAAAGGTGTTTTCTCAATTACCTTTTGACCTCTGTGCTTAATCATATCACATTACATGGAAAGAAGAGAGAGGTAGGAAGAGTTGACAGTTTATTTATCTTTGATTTTGATTTTTAGTATCATTTACTTGATGTAGGCTAGAGTAGTGCAAAGACAGAGGAGGCCAAAAAAGCAAAAGATTAGAAAATCTTTAGCTTTGTTTCAGTTGTTCCTTTTGCTTATGTGGGTTTAACCCATGATTTCAGAATTGGGTTAGGAGAAAGAAAATTCTACTGAGAAGACTGGGATTGATCAGTAGCCTCCTGATCTCGGTCCAACAATGGTTTTCAGATTCCTAAGTGCAAACCTTACTGAAAGCAGTAAAGTAAGATTCAGTGTGGTGCTACTTTAGCCCTCTGCGAGGCTGGGTCAGAAAACATCCTAGGCGAGAGAAGGATGTGTGATGGTGAAATTACTTGTGCTAGCACACAGGACAGATAAATGTGCATGTCAGTAAAGATTTCCCAAGTCGATGCTGAGGAAAGATGATGAATGCATTTCTTGTTAAAACAGAAAGGATGTAATTAGATAGGTAAAGAGAAAGTATATTTGAGTATGTGTTCTAGCTTTTAGTACCTGTGCTTCAATGGCATATTGAAAATCTGAAAAGGAGTTGGAGAAAAGCTAGCAAAGGAATCAAGGTTTGTACTGAGAGCAGTTTAAGGAGCTTGGTTTATCAAGGAGGGGGTTAAGAGCTGACATGATTGCAGTGTATGAGTGCCTGTGCTATTCAGGAAGTATTTGAGGTGAGAGTGACCTTTAATAGAGAAACACAACTAGGCTGAGTAGCTTATAATAACTCAGAAAGCTTGCTTCCACGGTGGTGTAGATTAACTTGTTTGGAAACTTTTAGCTCAAGCTGTTAGGGTGGGTTTTTTTCCTAAAATTTAGGCTCTGGTTGACCACAAATTATTGGACTTTGTAATAGGAAGGGGTGAACCTTTTCAATGAATGAAATTATGTCATAAATTTTTCAGGAAATCAGATGTAATGGTTCCCTCTGGCCTAATCTAAATCTGTAAATCACTTCAGACACCACTTTCAGTATTATGTGTGATTGTGAATACAGGTACACAAAGGGAATCAGCCTCTTTTTCATTTTTCCACACAAACTTTACTTTAGAAGGGGAACATGCAAAAGGGTAGCATACCCAGAGGCTCTGCATTATACCATAGGGCTGGACATAAAAATATGGGGAGGGAAATTTAACTGCTAGGAGCCGGAGATGGAAAATCAGTCTCTGAAGTCCAGGGATATAGCTGTGCAACTCTGTTAACAGAAATAATGTGAAGTTTGCAAAAGCAAAATTAGTTGAACCTAATCTAAAAGAAAAATGAGAAAGCTGAATTTATTAGTATTTCTAATACTTCTTTTAAGATAGAAAAGGTTGTTTTCAGCTTTGGGTGTCCTTTTAGTTGTCTCGTACTAAAAATGAAGTAGAAGTGTAAACACTGAAGGTGCTCCTTGCTTTTTTATTTTTCAATACTCACTCTTATTTCAGCAACTCTTCATGGATAGCTGTAGTATCTGACATGTTAACACGTGAATTACAGCAAGATTCTTGGTTTAAGATGCTTCCAGGCTGATTACACTGACTAGTAGTAGTGTGCGGAGGTCACAGCAATCACAGCCACTGTTTTCCTCAGGGAAGTTGCAGCTTGCTGCCAAATTGAGGGGACAGACAAACACAGTGAGAAGTTGCATTCAGAGAGATTTGCCTTCAGAGTACAATGTTGTTGTTGTATTTTAGGAATCATGTGTAAGGGAAGGGAGATGCTAGTCCCTGTGGTCTGAATTCTTTCTTAGTGGATGCTTATGTTTTTCTGCACTTGGGGAAAGACATCTGCTCAGAATTTTAAAAAGAAAAAGTAAAATCATGGATTTGCTGTAACCTGAGTATGGTTGGGTTTGATTTCCCTGAGATTCAGATTTCATGCTCTGTGCAAATGTGCTGTGTGTAAGTACATTGAGAGAGCCTCCTAAAAAAAAAAAAAAACGAAAGCAACCTTTAGTTAGACCACAGGATTGCAGTAAACAGAACTCTAAAATGTTGGATAATAATTATTCTTTTTGTTCAATGAAGCATTTGCACTAGTCTCCAAATCAGCTGGTGAGAATCTGAGTCACTCCTGGTTTGGTTATTGACCATCTACATCTGCCTGTTTTTTAAGAACCCCAAAATGTTGTGAGGAGCATAGAGACAGAGGTGTAGGGAGGTAGTGTTTAGAGAGCTGCAGGCTCACTGTACAGAACTACATCTCTGTGGAGACACTCTGTGCTACTGAAGGAGAGCTGATGCACAGGGAATATTGATGGCTTTCCTGCAAGAAAAGAAAGTTGTCCACATCACAGAATGATTTATGTTGGAAAAGATCCCTAAGATCATTGTGTTCAGCCGTTAATGCAGCACTGCCAAGTTCACAACTAAACCATATCCCTCAGTGCCTCATGTACACATCTTTTAAATATCCCCAGGGACAGAGACTCCACCACTTCCCTGGGCAGCCTGCTCCAGTGCTTCATAACCCTTTCAGTAATACATTTCTCCTTACATCCAATCTAAGCCTCCCCTGGTACAACTTGAGGATGTTTCCTCTTGTCCTGTCCCTTGTTACCTGAGAAAAGATAGTGACACTCATTTTGCCTCCTTTCAAGTAGAGCTCCATCAGCAGAGCTGACACAAGTGTTCCTGGTGATGCAAAATAAGCAATGAAATGTGTAACAGAATTGCAGTGACTTGAACACTAAATCATGCTTAGAATTAGTCAAATGAGAAATATGTTCCCTGTTGGAACAAAAGCAGCACAAACATGGAGAGAACAGATTTTTGCTGGTTTATGTCAGCCAAACATGTCAAGCATTACATCACAATGTTAATGTTTCTGATTTTTGGCTGGGCATTTTAAATATGTGCTTTGCTGAGTATGTGTATTCACTTCTGCCACTCTTTTAGTCATTGTCATATGGGCAGTTATGGTACGGGGCTGTGTACATATGGCAGAATTTATGATAAGCTTCAGTGTATGATCATTCTCCACAGTGGCAGCGTGCTTGGCTTTCATAACAACTGGAGCTCAAACACACGAGGAGTTACAGAACTTAATTTAGATGTTACATTGGTAATTTATGTATGCCAGTGGTTTTTTCCCAGAGGGAAATACTGGATTATATTATCAGTTTGTTCCACATACGGTTTAAAACCTCTCTTTATCAGAGTAAACCAACATAGTATGCTGAAGGCCGCTCTCTGTGTTTTTCAGAAGTTTTTTATGCCTGCTGGTTAAGTGATACTGAGTTACATCTCTTAAACCCACTACCAATATCATGTTTACAACAGCTTGTCTAACAGTTCTCTATATTTGACCCAAGAGTTACATCGTGATAGGAAGGTAACAGGGCATACATTGCCAGTCACAATTTTAAACCTTACTCAGGTTACATTTATGCTTCTGTTAAGAAAAGACAGCACTTACCTCTCCTCAGGATCATTGCAGTTTGTTTCTGACAGTCACAAATTGGTGTTTGTACTGTCTGCTGTGTATAAAGAGATCTTTCAAAATAACCAGAACTTCAGTTTCACCAAGTGACTTCTCCCTGAGTATGTTTTTTTCCTCTTCTTCCTGTACCTACTTTCATGTCTCTTTGTAGTCTGGTTCCTTTCCCAGGAGGTACCAGAAGAATCCGTGGTACCATGATATACAGCAGGGCAGGGAGAGTTTCTGGTAGCAAGAATGGTAAGAGAATTCAAGGATGAAGTTCTTGAATTGCTGATGATAAGGTGTAACAGCTCATCTAAAACTGCCTTTGTACCTGAGGACTAAAAGGTGGCAAATATGATGCAAGTGTTTAAAACCCATTCCATGGAGCATGAAAGGGTTTTTTTTTTTACCAGGGAATGAACGGGTACCTCAATAAGAACAGTATATTAGAATTCCTCGTCCTGTAAACTGCCTGTAAAGTGTCAACATAATTCCTTTTTAAAGAGAAATCCTTCTTTACAAGCCTGTTTGTAGGGGTCAACAAACATGTGGATAAGGATGTTTAAATCTACAGTTTGAATTACCAAAAGGATTTTCACAAAACCTCTTGGCAAAGATTTTTTTTAAAAAACTAAATTGGCATAAGAGGATCCTTGCATGACAGAAAGATGCTTGGGAGGTAAGTGAGCTGGGGAAGTTTGCTATTGGCAAAGTTCTCCAAGGTAGTGAGGACTAAGAAAGACCACAAAAATTGTGAAAGACCTTGATGAGACTGACAAGCCAGTCTCATCACAACAATGGTTGGTGAAGTTACATCTAGATAATTCTAAAGTGAGGCACGCAGAAGTAAAAATTCACAAAACTTCACATAGAAAATAGCATGCTAGGAATTGTCCATCAAGACTTGGGAGTGAGATCTCAGGTTTATAATGGTATAAAACACCAGCTCAGAGTTCAATACTGATCTACCCAGAGTATTTTATGTGGTTCCTGTCCATGTCTTCAATATATTTAATAGAATTAGTTAAATTTTGGTAGAATTGAGATGGGCAACAAGAATGTAGAGAGGAATGGAATGATTTCCATATACACAATGACTCAGCAGCACAGAGATAACTGGGGATGTGGTACACGTCTTATAAAATTGAATTGTATTAAGCCGTATTTAAATGAAAATTATCTCTTGGTACAGCGGACTGTAGGCATTGGAACTGCATGCAAAGAGTGCAAACTGGTTTACATCAGTTTCAGTGGTAACTATGCAAGAGAAAGTCACTGGAATTTTTCAAATACACTGAAAACACCTGACTCTGTAAAATTTTTGGTGGGAAAATATGGAAAAAGCAGCAGGAAATACAATGTCTGTTTGTGCTGCTCCTGTTCTGTCCTGTTACTACTCTTGTATTTTTTAAGTGCTTTTAAAATTCTTGTCAGAAGTCTAGGTAGCTGTAGAGTATTTCTGTCTGAATTTTCTTAGTCCTTGCTCATGTCAATAGTTCGGGTGTTTTTAAGGAGACTCATTGCAAAAAAGATAGTATCTTCAACTTTCTTGGAAAGACATTTTTAAATTTAACTTTTAATTAAACCAACTGAAATAGGAGAACAAGACTGACAGGTTGTTAAACCTAGTTATGGCTACCAGAGCACTATGAATTGCTTTGTTAATTCCCCCTGTAGCATAAACAGCGTAGTGCAGATTTTTATTTGCATTTGTGGTCGCTGTTAGCTTCTGTTATTATTTTGTTTTATAGATCTGGTTCTTAAATACTGGTGCTCCCCACTGGGCAAACCGTGCTGCGTCATTTCTTAATAAATAACAAATAACTCTCTCCCTCTTTCCTACTCCCACCTGCCCTGCAATGAAGAGGATAACTTTGTGTAGTGATCTAAGATCAGTTTACCCTGCAGCATTAATCTTATAACAGAGAGATACCATTTTATTTTTCCAGCATGCTGTAATCCACCCGAGTTTCTGCTACATTTAAAGCGTATTAATTGTTAATGTTGCACTTCTTGAATTCTAATCATGACCAGGCAGCATGCAGGGCTCCGGTTTGGGAAGGATCATTAACCGCTCCCCTGGGGATCACAAGTGGTACTTTCTGGAGGCAGCGTGAGCTGTATTATTTTTGTAGATTTTTGTCCTTGTGCTGCTACATCTGTTTGGATCTGGGACTTTGTGCGTAGTCTGCATTGTGGGGTTGTGAAGTGCCTTGCCTTGCACTAGCGTTGCGGATTGTTATTTGGAATGCACAGAGGAGTCATTGATCACTGCTTCTTCCCTTTGTATTTTTTTTTTAAACGGGACTGCAGACACTAGTGGGTATTTTTGCTATTTCTTCTCACCGATCTCAGACACTTCAAATGGTTGAGGTACTTCTGAGCATTACTCTTTTCTTCTAGATTAACTGATTAACAATAAGTAGTTAAGTTGAAATGTAAAACATGTCTTCCATTTAAGAAAAAATACAGCCAACTCTTCACTAATACTACAGCAGTCTTTTAACATGTATTATAAATGTAACAATATGTATAGACTGTCATATCTGTTATAAAGTGGATGCTCAAAAAACTTCTAATCTGCATGTATAATTGTGATATGTTATTAAGGGTGATGCCATAGATGGTACAAGTCAGAAAAATATTTTTTATTGTGTTTTAAGCTTTTAGACTTTGAGCTCTCACTATGTCATAGAAACAGGAAACAAGGGTATTTATTTCAGGTTTTTCTTAGATTTTGTCACATTCGTTATAGCAATACTGCATCATTTAATAATTCAGCAGATCATTCCAGATGAGGTGGTTTTACTTTTGTATTGTCATGTGGTACCCCTGTGGCAATGAAATACAGTATTTAGTGGCAAAAGCTGATACAAATTAAATTGCCTCTCTGGAAAATGTATTACTAATGCCATTTACAAAATCATGCATTTGGTTTAAAATGAATGCAGCAAGAAACATATGTAGACATTGTCCAAAAAAAATTAGGTGTTCAGTGTTATGTAATAAATTTGGAGAATATCTTCTTTAGGCAGATACAATGCAGTAGGTTTTTCTTGAATTTGTTTTTTTGTGTGTGTACATATATGTGAAGAAGATCCTCAGTAGTGCAGGCTTCTCTGGCAGCTTAAAATTTGTACTAAGGGAAAATTACAGTCTTAATCTTCATGTTTAGAAAGTCTGGAAGCAGCTAATTTACTGTTCTAATTCTTTAGTGAATCAGTTACTTCAGCTGTTCTCTCCTCCTTTTGCAAGTCGGCTTAGTACCAAGTGTGTCTTGTGTATCACCAGGGATTTAGCAGCCAGGTTTGGTTTCTTCCAGTAGTACTGTTACTGAAAGAACCATCGCTGTGGTTGCAAAGCATGCTTCAGAGAAGTCTAACTTTATAACAAATCAAACTGTTTTTTTCTGAACTGGTTTTAAAACAAAATGGGGAAATGAGTATTTCTCTTTTTGTTGTAAACTGGCATTTTTTTCCTGCTCCTCTTCAGAATCCAGGGCTTATCTTAGATAAGGATGAGGGACCACACATGCACAAATGGTCATAGGGTCATTTGGGTTGAAAGAGATCTCAGATGTCATCTGGTCCAACGTCCTGCTCAGAGCAGAATCAGTTGTGAGACCAGACCAGATATTCTGCTTTTTTTGAAATTAGAAAATTATGTTTGAATATTTTTGCATCAGGAAATTAATTTTAATCTGTATTCATGTCACATCAGGAAGAATGACCTATTATGACTGAGGCCTCGACACAGTAGCAGTTAAAAACTCTGTTTTCTGAACATCCTGTGTTATTCCCCAGGTTCTGCAGCGTTAACAACTGAGTGCTCTGTGATCCTGAGCATATTCGTGACCAACAGGAATCCTGATATTTAGCAAAGATGTAATCAGTTCTGAGCTCCTGAAAAGGTTCTGTCAAATTTAGGAGTAATCTATTCAGTTTTTTTTCACTTGTCTCACATTTTTTACAGTGTTAAAACGTTTTCTGAAGCATGCTAACTTTCCTGGTACAAACACTCCCTTCATGTTCCTCTGAACTTCAGCCTTCCCGTGGGTTCTGTCACTCGTCAGTTCTGCATGGAAATGTTTGGGGATTGCAAGCTCTTTTCCCAGCAAGTGGTATTTGTAATGGAGCCTGCAAAGGATCTCCTTTCACAAAGAGATCTCCAGGAGAGAATATTTTACAAATAAGTGCTAATATTATCACTGAAAGGAAAACATGTAGAAATAAATGACAGTGACTTGTCAGAGTGCAAAAGTGGCTTCTGTAATATGTCTGTTGGATCAGTGGGTGATAAGAGGAGGGCTTTCAGGGGGCTCTTTGCAATTCAGATGTGGTAGGGGAGCCCTGCAGGCCAGAGGATGTCCAGGGTTGGGGAAGGATCTATTTAAAAACCTGGGGATGACAGCAACAATGAAGCTGCCTTTTCTTCATCAGCTTTGGCATGCTACCAATTCCCTAACCTGTGTTAAATCTAATTACTCTGAGTGCTCGGATCTTATTTCCTCTGTTTATCTCCGAAAAGAAAAGAGCTTTCTCCAAAAAGAAAAGAAAAGACCTTTCTGCTGGAAGTCTTATTTTTTTGATTTTTCTTCTGTATTTTTATTACCCTGAAAAGTTGTAAATTGATTATTGTTTGTTCTCCAGATGGATCCTGTGCAAAAAGCAGTCATAAACCATACATTTGGAGTGTCCATTCCCCCAAAGAAGAAACAAGTCATTTCCTGTAATGTCTGCCAGCTTCGCTTTAACTCTGATGTAAGTATTGCCTATGCTCCTTCCTTTATTTTTTTTTTTGTTTTGTTGCATTAGGTATAATTAATCTAAACCTCTTTTTCCCAAATAACTCCTTCTGCCTGTGTTCTGCTCAGCTTGATGGGTTGCTATTTTGTCCACTCAGAGGCAGAAGTCCATAGAGCATGAACTCTTTTCTTGGATAGCTCTGGCATGATATCCAGTGCCAAGTCCATTGGTGAGATCCCATTTGATGGTACAGTAACCTTCAAGAGGTATTGCAAAAAGAAATTTTTGCCGAGTTGTTTTTTTTTTAAAAAAGGAGGTGAAGCAGAAAAGCTTCCCAGTGAGTTCTCCAGGTCATATTTGCTTTTCTTCCAGAAGAAATAGCTTTTTCTTATTGTTTGTACATCCTTGCTGATATGTCTTTCAATTTCTGAATAAAGTCACTCTTCCAATAACTTTCATTTATAATAAATATAAACAGTTCTAACTGTCATCTTGAGAGAGAAATTCAAAGAAACTGTTTTCTGAAGGTTAATTTTAAAAAATCATTACAAAAGAGTACACAAAAAGAAGAAAAGAAATTCAAGGAAGCTATATCTAAGAAAATTATGACCTTTGAAAGTTTAAGAATATGTATTTGTTCCTGGAGACTACTTACTAATGTCATTAAGTTAATAAAAATAAACCCAAATTCCCAGATTTGTTTTAATCTTGAGGTCAAGAATAGATCCCTAAGAGATATGTTAATCTTATATATTTTTCTGTCATAATTTTGGTCTCAGAAATAGTTTGCAGGCACCTCCTCAAAGCCTCTGAGTATTTTGTGCGCCTTGAGATTTGCAATAAAGCACCTATACCCATTACCCTGGTTTTCTCTGCTTCTAACACTGCACTTTGAAAAGTGTCTCGTAAAGTGTTTTCCCCAGTATGGCTTTTGTGTCTAGGCTGGTGAGGATTTTGAAGCTGTGCTATCTTAGCTTCAATTTGATTTCTAAATCTGTCATCGTTTGACAAGCTTATTAAACTTCCTTTGAAGTGGCAATATCTGCTTAGTTAACTGATCTCAAAAGTCATTATTTTAAATTTAGTTTGCTTGTCTTTCTACCTTAAGGTTAAGATTTAAGGGGGAAAAAAAAATCTTCCTGCTCTGATACTTGGTCCAGGTATCTATTCTTACTGATTAAATCAAGGAACCAATAACATTTTTTAAAACTTCCTTTGGCTTCATGGATCCTGCTTCTGAGCTGGATCTTACTTCGTCCCCAGTGAGGAAGCTCAGGCTGTCCTTACTCTTCCCTCTCCTCTTGAGGTCAGGGTCCCTCTAATGATGGGTCCTGTCCCCAGAAGAGTCACTTACTTTGTGCTGACATTCAGGTGGACAAACAACACTTCAGGCAGACAAACTGAATCGCAATTGCGTGGTTTGAAACAAACAAACAAAAAAAGAGCTGAAATGTTTATAATTTTGTACACCTGTCAACCAAGCAGTTTTTCCTTTTCTAGACGTACAAAGTAGAACAAAAAGTGCATATCATATTCTGCATTAAATAGTGGCATCACAAAAAGCATGGCCAATTATAGTCATGCTGCTTCTTCTGGGCCAGGTGTATTCAATAGGGTGGTGTGCTCTTTATTCCTCAATTTGATAAATATATTTGGTTTTGGTAACTGGAAAATATCATCATGCTTTTGTGATGAACGGTTGTAAGAAAGGATGGAGCACCATGGCTGTGGTATTTTACACGCTGAAATGCAGCACCTTACTTTCTACAGCAGTTTAGTTTACCAGGACATTCACGAACAACATAGAAATTCGATTTTGGAAAGCGTTAAGGTTAGAGCAGTGTAACAAATACCAGAAGATACTCAGATATAAATCAAAGTTTCACAAATATTTCATAACCTCAACATCCATGAATATTTGGAGAATGAGTCTTCATTTTAAAAGCTTTCTAGCCTTTCATTGGGTTATTCATCTTCTCCTGAGAAGCTGTACATAAGATTTTAAATCTTTTCTTCAGGTTCAGTCATTTGACCTTAAGAATTATTTATTTGAGCATGTGTTGCATCTTTTTTTTCTGAGAGTGAGACCTTTTTTATTTGGATGTTGTTCTTGCCTATCCAAATAGAAACATCCCCTCCATAATCTGCATTGTTATAGTTTCACTGAGGAAATGCTAGAGGGGTTTCAGCCAAGCTCTGCAAACTCATAGTTCTTTCTTAGCTTGTTGAAGCTCCTGCGCAGAAATAAAAATCTAGAGTCTGCATATATTTTTCTTTTTGGTCCCTTTGGACCAAAAATAAAGTGAAGTTATGCTCAGGGCATGGAATACTCTTTACAATTCATCCTTTGTTTGCTGACTGAAGAAGAAGGGAGTCAGATACGTGTGAGCCTTGTAACTGCTGAATCTTTCAGAGAATCAGTTCCACCATGTGATCTGCTTTTGAGTAGCATCAAACTCTGTTAATCTGCACTAAAACTTCAGTGTAGCACATTGCAGAATGAGATTTGTAGTACAGTCACTTTGCACTTGCAGTTTCTTCTAGCTCTACAAGGCTGACGTACTTCTCGTTGTTGATAAGCATTTCATTCCCTTGAACTGTCTCTGACCTAAATTATGCAACTAAATGAAACAAAAATGGTGAAACGAAACTATTAATTGTCTTTTTGGTTTTTTATTTTTATTCTCCTAAATGAATTTCACTTGTATGATGTTTGAGGATTCTGACATCATTCCGGTGATGTTTTATCAATTGCACAAGAAACATACAGACAGTGGATATTCATCTGTGAGAAGAAAATTGGTTTCCTTGCCTGCAATCTTTTCCTTGCGCTGTGGACACTCACTGGTCTGAATCAATAAACCGAACAAAATAAAACTCAGACTAGTCAATTTATAGTTGTCAAACATCTCATTAAATTAATACAGTGAATTGCAAAGGTTTTGGGTTTCTTTTGCTTGTCTGTCTGCAGGTTTAGCTTTGGGGAGAGTATTCTGGCAGGAATTAAGAGGCAAGGATTTGCAGCTACCTGCAGGAAAAGAAAGATCACAAATGGGAGGAAATTTTAAAATTTAAATATTTAAAAATAGGTTGTCTTGAATGTGGGAGCAAACACATGTTGAAGGGATGGCTTCTGTATTTTCAAAAATAAAGTTCCTAGAATGATTTTTCTTCTGCCATATTACAATTTGAACAGTATTTTGTAACTGAACTCTTCGGGATCTCCCAGTCTTCAATTTTTACGGTACAACATGAAGAAAACCTCTGTGTACAAATTCCGAATTTTGTCTAGTCTTAACCTCATATGTCCTCTTCCAAAAAAAGAAATTATAGAGTTTGACTCACACTTACAGACATTCACCATCATACTCTGCCTGTCCCTTTCTAATAGTTTTAGCTGCATTTTGTTCAAATTGGAGGTTGTCTATTTCTGCTAATAAATTCTGGTACAACTGGTTTGGACACCCCTTCCAAGGTTTGTCAACTCCAGAAGAAACGGTAGTACAGAAGAGATGATCCAAAGTCTTGCGAAACAGAAAAATAAAATGTCATCTCTGAAGTAAGAGCAAACTAAAGTTGTCTTAATATTTGAACTTTAAAGTCCTTCAGGGGAATTTTATCTGTAAAAGTAGTATCAGCCTTACAGCAATGATAACTGAGGTTGCTTCAGCAACATTTTTTGCATGATCTACTTAAGATACTCTAGCTGGAACTCAGAGTAGGATTAGGTGCCTAGATCTAAGTGTCTTGCTGTTCGAATGTCTGAGGTGTCTGGGACATCCCCGACAGGCTGATTAACTGGCAAAGGACACCTGAGGACATGCCAGATTATATGGGATGCCTGCCTCTGGAACTGAACCCCCACTCATTCAGTTTGCCTTCTGGTTTCCTTTTCTTTCAATTTTTTCTCTTTTTCTTTTATTTTGAAGAGAGAAGAGAGAGAAGCAGGGTTCAGTGAGGACAAAAAGCATAAAAACATAGGAATAGAGAAAGCGAAAGGGGGGAAAAAAAATGTGAGAAGGGAATAGAGAAAAGGGCTCTTTCCTAAACTAGTTTTTAATGGTAGTACACACCAGGAGTCAAGTGCAGTTGAATTAGGGTAGAATTCTCATTTTAGGAGGGATAGTGTTATGAGGATTGATAGTTAATGAGGTTGATTAAACAGTATGCTCAATGAGATACTTATTCTAGTTGGCATAAACTTTATTCTGTTATGCAGAGGAACATACTCTTTCTGAAAATTATTTAAGAAAGAAAAAAAGCAGCATTATCCATTAACACTTGCAGTTGGATGTGCTTCAGTGTTTTGGAATAAACACAGGTGTTTCCATCTTTGTATCAAATTATCTGTAAACACCATGTTACTTTTTAATTTCTTCATGGTGATGACACAGCATGTGCTCCAGTGCAGCAATGACTAATGTGTCAATGAAGTTCAAGCTACGGTCTTATGTTATGATCCAGCTCAGAAAAAATGACAAATACTCAGTTATATTTACTACCATGAGACAGTAGGCAGTAGAAGAGGAAGAATTCTCTCCATGGAACAGATTGTGATAATGAATCAGATTTTACGATAACTTGAAGGCCACCAGACCAAGGGGTGTAACTGTATTCTACAAGAGGAAGCAAGATACGCTGCAGAAGATCTAGCTTAACCCTTGAAAAAATACTTTTTTCTTTCCTTTTAAGAATTCTGGGATTAATTCCATAAGTTTGGATGGTGATATTAATTATATATACTACAGACATTCTTGCAAAAACAAAAATAATCTTGAGTGAGTGTCCTGGGTCTGCCCAGGAGAGGGCTGATTTTTTGCAGTAGCTGGGATGGGCATGACCATGGCCTGGGGATTGTTCTATACCACCTCACATCATTGCTGGGAGCGGGCAAAAGGGAGTCTCTTTGAGAAGGGATTCCTTCCACTCACGTAAATGTGGCAGATGGAGCAGTCCAGTATTATTTATTGGTGGGAGCGTCTTTTTTTTAATACCTTTTGTTTTTAATATTGTTGCTCTTACTGCTCATCTTCTTATCTCATTGCTGCTTCCATTAAATTGTTCTTATCTCAACCCATGATCTTTTCCTTTCGTGCCTCCATTTGGAGGGGGGAAGGGAAGTGGCACATGGTTTTAGCCAGAGTACTAAACTGGAGAATACCGTTCCTAAACCACGGCAGTGAGTTTACTGAATCCGTATGATATCAGTAAGAGGGTCCAGTAACAAGAGGGCAAGGGGGAAAATGGCTCTTTTTTATCTCGTATAGACTCCTTCTCTGCCTACCCCAGGCTCGTTCTTTCTCATGCTTTCTGGCCACCAAATGAATCTGCAGCATTTTCCTCAACTGGTTTGTAGCAATAAGTCTTCCAACAGCTGGCCAGACTGTCCCCAAGATGTCTATTCTGTTATGGCATCTGATACTGTAGCTTGCAGCCATAAGCGAAAAGTGAGTTGTGGTTGGAAGGATATCTGATTTCTGCAGAATTGCTATTTTCTCCTTATCTGAATTATTACCTTGTGTTCAATTAGTTTCTCTGCTCTTCTCCCTCATTATTTTTATTTTATTGTTTAGTCTTGACGTTGTTGGGATTGCTTAGCCTGGAGAAAAGGAGGCTCATGGGTTACCATATCACTTTCTATGCCTACCTGAAAGAAGGTTGTAACAAGGGCGTCAGTCTCTTCTCCCAGGAAACAAGTGATAGGATGAGAAAAAACTGCCTCAAGTTGGGCTAGGGGAGGCTTGGATTGGATATTGGGAAAAATTTCTTCACCAAAAGAAAGTTGTCAAACATTGGAACAGACTGTCCAGGGAAGTGGTGGAGTCCCCATCCCCTGGAGGTATTTGAAAGATGTGTAGGGACGTGTTTTAATGGTGAACATGGCAGTGCTGAGTTAACATTTGAACTTCTTCTTAAAGGTCCTTTCTAACCCAAATGATTCTGAGATGCTCCACAGAGTTTTAGGAGCTTAGGCCCTATACAATAATGTCAGTACTAATCCAATCCCTTTTTCCAGCAGCCAGGCTTCTCTATAGTCCAAACTTGCAAACACGTAATGCCAGCACTCCACATGCATTATTGTTCTGATTTTTGTTTGGTGGTGTTCTTTTTGTAAACAGATTTTATCATCTGTTGATCATGCCTAAAATAAGTGTCCTCTTCCCTTTGCACATTTTCTGTTTCTTACAGAAATGTCTTTGGCTGTGGTGCAGCCTGGTAGGCACCACCTTGTTCACAGGGTATAATTGGATTGAAAATAAACTTGGGTTTGCACGGTGTGCTGCTGTGTGGGTAATGACTGCAAGTTACCTCAAAAACCAGGAGGTGACTTCAAAAATCAGGACGAAACACCTTGTAGGCAGATCAGAAAAGCAGATGTAACAATTTGGCATTAGGAGACAATAAAGGTCATCTTATTAATGAATGCATTTAAAGCTAATAAAAATGATGTGATGGTAGTGCTCATCTTTTTAAAAAGCCAGAAGGCAAATTTTTGAAGTTTAGGCAAGTATTACCAAAAGTTGACTTCGCAAATTTAAATGAATCATTTATGCTGTCAAAAAGATAATAAACAAAATAATCAGTAGCATCACATAAAAATCTACAGAACTGTCATTGTCTTTAGTCAAAGGTTTTACATTTTCCTTATAAATAAGACTATATTGATCTTCTGGGTATGGAGGGTAGTGAAGCGGATAGGAGGTAATTAAAAGCATAAATCTCAGGAACTTGTGAAGGTAATTTTCTGTTTTGTAGACAGAACTGACAAAATGATGAAAGTTGTTAGCTCCAACATGACAGAAATACCGCATGATTATAGGGTACAGGGCTATAACATGATGAAAGTTCTGTTCAAATAACGGCTATTTAACGAAGCTTTTAACTAAGTTTGCTAAGGTATTTAAAATATGAGTTGAATTCTTATGACATGGCTGATATTCACAGCTCCTTGGTTTTTCTGTGTTCTTTTCAATAATAATCTACCTTACTATCTTGAGCAATTAGGTTTTAGAAATCTGTAAGGATGGAATTGAAAAACTAATGCATGTCTTTGGTGTAAAAAATGTATGAATGTGCCAGGTTTGCAGATTTCTTCAATTACATCTATTATTAATAGCAAATGGAATAAAACTATATTTTTCAACACTACTTCCTAATTTATCATGTCATGTAATTTTTATTAGAGTTATGATTCTAGTCTAAATTCTTCATAATTTATATACTCAAATAAATATGCATACTCTTACAGAATGGTTCTAACAGGTAAACTACGTGATCAAACATTTGGTAGACATCTTACTATTAAGAAAGAGATTTTTATAGTTTAGGATCTGCTATGAATTAAAATATGTTATGGGCATAAATACCTCTCTGCTCCTCCTGTTTTGCACAGTTAGTTTCCTTCTCTAACAGGAGTACTGCCATTGTAATCAACTTGATGTACAAAAGTGGGCAGGAACACAGGTGTTGAGAGGCGTTCTTTCTACAATATCAAGTTCTGACTATATTTAGGATATGTTATTTTTTTTTCTTTTTTTAGCTTGAATTTATGTAAAAAACTTTTGTGCTATGCAGGAAAATATTAATCTTTATCGCTACTGATAAAACAGAAGTTTTCAGGATTATTATCTATCTGTACAGTCTTTCAGCTGTTCATTTTCTGTGGTTGAACTGTTACTGGCAGAAGCTTTTGTGGTATTTTCAACAAAATATTTTTCATTAGAGATTACCAATTCTATTGACACCAAATGAACACAGGATTGGAGATAGAACACAGAATCATTGAGGCTGGAAAAGACCTCTAAGATAATCAAATCCAGCCACCACCGTGCTCACCACTAAACCATATCCCCAAGTGCCACACCCAGATGGCTTTTGAACAGTTTCAGGGATAGTGATTCCACCACTCAATCGGGCAGCCTGTTAGAGGTAGAATTGCTGTTGAGACTATTTCCCCTCCAGGGTAGAATTCATGCTTTATGAAGGTGCAGTAGTAAGTGAGAAGAAATAGGAGCCACCATGTTCAGTTCCGTTTAGTTGTGGCACTCACCTAAAATTGTGCAGCTCAAGACTTGAACTGGCATTTCCCACGTGGATGCTTCAGAGTCTCCCTTTATTTCTGCATTTCTCCTTCTTTCTGTCCATGCAGATCTACACACATTTAATGGTATATGTTAATTGCCAGACTGAATAGTGTGGTAGCAGACTCAAGCATTCAGCTGAAGGGTTGATGGTACTATTGTCTTATTTCCCTGAAGACCTAATGAAGGGCTACTTCAGCTGATCTTGAACAAACCTGTAAAAAATCTTAATCTCACACACATACACACTGACTGAACCTTTAGACTTACTCAAGCCGTTCATCAGGTTAATGTTTCTTCGTGTAGCAATAAATTCAGTTAATTAGTCATTCACATAGCAAGTAGATTCTAAAACGCAGTCACTTGTCAACTGTCAGAATGAATCATGTGGATTCCAAATATACTGTCAGTCATTGCTCCTGATGGGGAGTATCTGCTATCTTTATACACTCTTGCCTGTAGTTCAAAGTTTTCCTGAAGGTAATACTGCTATCAATGAATCCATATGATCTATGTGTTTCCTGGTTATCTAGGTCTTTTGGTATCTGCAGATTTATAAACACTTTTAACTTTCTACGAAGCAAAGCTACTGAGGTTGTTTTAAGCACTACAATATGCTAATGACATTCACATTTGTTTTCAAAACCATGTTTACATGTAGAGGATAATTGAAATCATTGATGTTTCATTAAATGCAATTATTCTAGTATATAAGGCTATTGTATATGTATTGTATGTAGTCTTACAGTTTAACATCCTGCTTAGATTTCAAACTTAATAATTTGTAGTTGAAAGTAGCAATTAAACGTAGATTTTAAATAAAATATTGCGTTTGAATTATTTTTAAGAGCAGAAAAAGCTATCCTTTTTTACAGCCAAGTCATTAATCCTTACAACGTAGAGGCTTTCTTAAAATTAAAACATTCATGAGGTTTGATTGGTTGGGGATTTTTAATTGGTACTAGAAGACTGTGGATAGAACTAAGGTGTATAAATTTTAAGGTGTATAAATTAGAAAAATTATGGGAAAAAAATACATAATCATTTGTTTGTCAATTATATTCTTAATTATTTGCAACTTAATTTAAAATACAACCATTCACTAAGCCATAGTCTTACAAATATGTAGACGTAGTTTTTAATGTCATAAGATATGCATCCCATTGACCAAAAAGTAATGCCAGACAAATGCATAAACACTTCTGTGGAATTTGGCCTGTCAGTACAAAGGTATTTTTTGCATTTCGATTCATAATGTCGCATTTATGGCAGCTTAAAGCTTCTCCTTTCATTAAACCTACTAGCCAGTACTTGGTGACTTTCCGTGCTGTCTAATAAGTAGGCAGGTTCTTTTTTAAAGTATTGCAATGTATAAATATAATGCTAGTTTTAGATTCAGTTGAAAATCAGACTTTCCTTTCAGTTAAGGAGTTCTTTCCTAGAAATATTTTCTTATTCCACTTTCTCAAAACTCTCTGACTTAACCTAGTATGCATTTAATTTAAAAACTGTAATAATGATAATTCAATGGTGACATTTAATATCGACTGTGTAAGCAATAGATGTAACAATCTTTTTGAAATGAAAAATAAATATTTAAACAATATTGAATTGTGGCACAGATAAATTATTTTAATGTAGAAGGAATTAATCCCTACAGTAAATGCAGCTGTATACACTGGAATAAAATATTTTGCAATTAAAATCATTATAGTACATGAGTATAAAAAGATATTTTGAGGTAACAGATTTTCATTTTGGTTTTTCCTAATTTTTTTTATTTTCTCAAATAGTGTTTTGCTGACACAGAATTTGCATTAATTATTTGCACTTAAAGATGATCAAAAAGTACCCTCAGCATCCATTTAAAATATTGTATGCCTAAGACATTTACTCTTGAGTTAATTTTGTATTTTATTGGGGATTTATATTAAAATTGGTAAAGTATCTTCCTTTTATGCACAGGGCTTTTGAACCCTATGTGTGCACAACTTCCTCTGAATTACGAGAGCAAATGGAAATAAACTTTCAGCTTCTTGCCTTAACTAAAAATGAAAATTTTATGTGCTAAGGCTTATTTCAAAGTTTAGCATTTCAATGATATAGTCTACAAAGCTAAACCTCTGTTCTGCTGCTGTATTTGTGTCATAAACAAGTTTTAAGTGAGACTTGGAACAAATATGTTTGCCTTTAATATGGTGCTTTTGCAAATATTTTACAAAATTAGGGTTATTAATGATCAGGAAATTAATAATCACAGTAATTGGTATCAGTGATAATCAGAACTTGAGTTCCAATTTCAGATTGCCTCAGCTGCCGTTTTTCCTTTTGCTTGCTGTGACTCCAGAAAATTCCAAAGGTTTATGTAACATGGTGATACAGCATTTCAGTTACCAAAAGGCAGCTGAATCAAATGATTTATCCCACAGTGGATAAAAAACAAACTCTGAACTTCAAGTGTATCTGAAAAGAGTTGAAAATAGTGCTTATGTGGTTAGGAAATGTTGCTTCAATACTTTAAGGAATGCTCCTCTAACTTCATGCTTGGAAAGAGTATCTGCGTTTCTGTTCACAGAACAGAGATGAGCTGAAAAAGCCTAAAACCCAAAGGTTTGACAATATCCAGCCCCTGGAATTGAAACTTGACAAAATCATTGTTGAAATAAATAGTATGTACTTAACTGACAAAGTGAGTCACTGAAACAATTTTTTAAAGGTAGATTTTGCATCCCCTAACTACTTTAAAATCAAACCTGGAGAATTTCCCCCCCACTCAAAGGAATGTGGTCTAGTTTGAATAGTATTGAGGAAGGCTGGCATTTCCAAAAACCCTACTTAGATTGGTCATAGCAATACTTTTTGGCCTTATAATGTACAACTATGAATTTGATAGATTATAATAATTAGAAAACTTAAAAATGAGTCCATTCACCATGTTTCCATGAAGCTTCGCTTGTTGTTACAGAAATCTTAATTTTAATTCTGCCTGGGCTTGTTTGTTCTCAACAGGTCTCATGTACACTATATGAGGATTGAATGAAGGGAATCAAAGACTGTAGTAGGTTATTACTGATATTGCAGGCATTATTATTGCAAATATCAGCAGAAAGGCTTATTATCAAGGAATTGACTTACTAAGTCTTTCTCTTGAGTGCATTTATGTCTCTTACGTCATAGCTTTGGCCTCAGGCAGCATATGATCCTACCAACAGCACACATATGCGCAGAGCGTAGAGTTCAAATATTTAAAGGGACATCATCAACTTGAGGATGCTCGAGTGGAAAATCTTGTACTTGCTATTATTTAAAGTTAAAAGTATTGGAATGGAAAGGGTATATATTCACCCCAATTCTTAGCTCCACTTTTTGTACACTGCAACGTGTGAATAGTTAATTGAATTTTGTTGGTGGAAGACACCCCTTCTGGTGCGTCATGTCTCAACTGCAAAGCTTAAGAGAAATGGATAAAATCCAGCAAAGGTGGACAGAGACAGGGCAAGACTCCTGTGCCTCATAAGGCACATTGGCTTAACAGGGCAGAAACAGGACTGTGCTCCTCTGCCTGTATTCAGAACTGAAGAGATCCAACTCAGAAGTTGACAAGTGTCCCTTTAAGTAGTGCACGTAGTACTAGTGGTATAGCTGGTTAGTTGTTTTTTTATAATCCTTAAATTGTGTTTGTATGCGTGTTAATATTTCAAAGGTTTTGAAATCAAGACATATTTTAATAGCAATTGATGAGTAAACTCTTGACTGTTTTTATAATAAAGTTTTTAAAAAATATCTCACTTTCAGAGGAATTCAAAATAAAACTAATCTAGCTGCCTTTCTTACTGAATGCTTGCTTACTGAAATCTCCTATGAAAGGAGAGGTGCACCCACAAGGACATACACTGTCCTCCTGAAGTGAAAAGCACTGTGTTTCACGAGGTGTATAGTCACTTAAGAAGTTCTGGTGTATAAGAACTTCACTGCTCTGTTTTAGCAACAGCTCTCCATCAGTTTAACGGTGCCAATAACTTGTGTGAGGACTCCAACATGCTGTCTGTTCTGTTGCCCGCTCCAGCTGTTTCTACTCTTCACTTCTACTCTATCATATGATAAGGCTGTTATTACATGCTGTCCCGAGGTGACTGTATTGTAATGCCCATTCCTGCTGATCTTAAAACAGTTTTCCTCATTATGGCAGCACTCTTTATGGAGTTCAAGCATCTTAGATATTATAGTCGCTCTCTATAGAAAGCATGTGAGTTCTTCCATGGCTCGCTTCATTTAACACAGCAAACTAAACAAAATAGTTGATATTTGATTGACGAGAGAGAATGGATGTGGTTTTGCATGAACAGAGTGAAAGTTTACTTGCACTGATGTTTTTATATGCCAGGTTCCAAGATGTGCTTACAAGAAGCATGCTTTCTCTGAGTGTTTTAACTTGAAGTAAACAATATTAACTTCTTCGGTTAATATGTAACCTTCAATAGAGGCACCTAGTGGTATGCCTGAAATAATGTTTTAAAACTGTGTTTGGAAATATTAATAATGCAAAGCTATTGCCGAATAGTACAATGTAATGAAAACAGACTGTTTTGGATGGGACTTTTTTCTTGCCCATTATTTGGTTAATTAATTAATTAATTAAGAAGTCAGTAAAAACACTTAAATTCATTAGCTGAAATTTCCAAGCTTTGGAGTTTGTATTAAGTATGTAGTTCCTTAGTTTTGCTTCTAACAAAGTGGCCCAATTTGTCAAGGCATCTGATTATATAGAGTCAGGAACAATGAAGGGGACTCAATATCACTGAAAAAAATGGGCAGATATTTATGTGTCTAGCTTTAGCTGTGCAATTTCAAAAACACTAACCTAGTTTCTGAAGATAGTTTTAAGAGAAAGGTGAAGTAAACATCTCAATACATATTTCTACTGTTCTGTTTGGGCAGATTAAGAAGAGTATATTATATATAAACCACTCCAGCCAAAATAAATAATAATGATTTTAAAAAGCTTCTCTTCTCCCTGTCCTTCAGGTTCCAATTTTCTTAGTATTTAAAAAAAAAAATATTCAAGGCAATTTATAAAGCGATCAAGACTGACAAGTATTTAGTTTTCTGTGTTGTACTTGGGTCTACTGAATTTACAGGTACAGTATTTCCTCATTTTAACCCTTCTTGCTTGATCTAATAGAGAAGTCATACTTTTTCAATTTTCAATTGTTTCAGTTGCTGTTAGTGCGAAGGTGAAAGTATTTTATGACATTTGTACTAGATCAAACAGAAGGAAAAATGGATTATTTAATCATGTTGCAGCACAGTACGTCTTTCTAACCGCAAGTAATAAAGACTAAGGAATGCTACATGAAAATTGAGTAGCATCTTTCTGAATTGGGTTTACATCTATATAGTCCTTTAAATCTTTAAGCACCACAGAAGTAAAGAATTACGTTAGGAGTGACAGAGCTCTATGTAATTTTGAAGCCTCTTTTTCCAAGTTACTGAAAACATGCAATATTCATTAAAATAATGTCATTTGAATATATAAGAATGTACATCCACGAAAACTGTTAGTATAAAGCTATTAAAACTTTTTAGGTGGAATAATATGGTGCCTGCTATTGAAAGTGTCACTTTTCTGCCTTGTCGTCCATTGTATTATATATAAGTGCAAAAAAAAGTGAGCCTGATTTGTTCTCCTTTGTAGAGCCAGGCCGAGGCCCACTACAAAGGAAGTAAACATGCCAAGAAGGTCAAAGCACTAGAGGCAACGAAAAACAAACCCAAAGTTGGTTCTTCCAAGGACAGCGCAAAGGTTAACACGGGCTGCTCCACCACGCCAGTCACAGCCAACATCTCTGACAAATCAGGTCAATGAAAACTTTTTGTTCTGTAGATCCTCTGCTTTCTCTTTTATTTGTGTTTGTATGAGAGAATTTGGTTGCATGATAGTGATCCATAACTTGTCTTTTCTAAACTATTTACTATGCTTTCATGTACAGAATTGATTTGGTTTGATACTCTCAAATTGCTTTTCCACGTCTGTGAAACAACTGGTGCCTCTGAATGCTAAAGTGTATTTTTCTTAATGCTATGAAATTTACTCTTAGAAAGTGTGGGTGTTCTTATGGCCATAGTGGATGGATGTAGGTAAAGTATGAGGTTATATATTTAGCTGAAGCACAAGAAATCTTTGTAAGAAATTTTTCCTTTCTGAATAAGACAGTGTTGCTATAATAGGAAAACACATCTGCAGAAACGAGAAGCCTTGTGACCTGGGTATTTCCTGACTTTCACAGCTCATTAGTGCTTCAACATCACTTCTTTTTTCTTTTTCCTTTTTTTTTTTACCCTTCAGATTAGTAATCTGAGGAAGATCAGTAACACTAATAGCAGTGGAATTGCTTGAGTTTCTGTACTGTCAGTGTTGTGTTACTGAATGAAACAGGAGACTTTAATGAACTCGCTGGCAGTGTTACTCAGGAGAAGGCCCCTACTGTGGATTACCCAACTGTCAGTCCAGTAGACTACTGCTGATAAATTTGCTTCTATTAGGGAGCCGTTTATTATCCTCTTCACCAGAGCTGATCTTGACTCAGGTGCTGTGAGGTGAATAACACAGTTTTTTGACATGTGCATTAAAAATTAAAAAAATTTAAAAAAAATTAAAAAACCCAACTCAAAAAAAGTATTAGTGACTATTTGTCATCCTGCTCTTTTCACAGCAGCATAAAAACTATGTGTGGTCCTTAACAATGACAATGGGTGCCAGCTTTGTGGTTGATTTACCTAGCAAATCACATTTTAGTTTTGAGAGAGATGAGCTAAACTCAAGTAGCATCTTCAGGTAAACAAGCCATGCTACTGTAAAACAGTAGCAGTCTGCCATTGATCTAAACATAAGGCGGACTACTGAACAGAAAGAGATTTAAAATATTTGATAAATATTTTACTCTCTGAAATACCAAAATAGCTTTATTTAAGATAGCTTACTGCTCCATGTTTGCATCGTAAGAACTCAGACAACTTCTGAAGTAGAATATCAGTTAAGACTTCAGAGGATTTAACATGTTAAGAATTCATCTGTGATAATGTAATTGTATAATGCCCTCCCTCTCTGATGCCAAAAGTTGAGGTCCAGATAACAAAAGTTTTGTCATCTTGTACAAACTCCATCGTCTCTTCCATAGGTCCGGAACTGTTTTGTGTTTCCTTTGCCAGACTGTGAGGTCCGAATTAAATGAATTCTTTTCTTTCCTCTGCAATGTGTCTAAAATCTACATTCAGTTTTTGATAAAATAATACAAGCAATCAAAAGGGAAACCTGCTCGTGATATTTTTTCTAATTGCCCTGTTTTGACCATGTGTTGTTTTATGCTGTTAATTGCTCTGTACAAATTAGACAGATTACCTTCTGTCTTTTGGATTATACCACTGTGACTGTTTCTACATTTGAAATAAATCCCAGTGGCAATTTAGTTAAACACTTTCTTCCCATCAGGAGAACAGAGGGATTCTCTGTGGAGAGTAGGCTCCTCAGAGCCTCTTACTGCTGTACAGGAGACTGACAATGGGATGTTTTAGAGGAAGAAACCTGAACTTGGAGCAAATTCTCTGTATTTGTAGGGAAAGCTGGTCACAGAGATGGGGAACAGCTTGAAGATTGGGGGTTTTACCAGCCTTGGAACAAACCATAGTTTTGTTCAGCTACAGTTTCCCTTACAGATACTATTGCTTATCTATTATTTACCATATGTTTAGTTCCTTACCATAATGCTTATTGCAACTAAAGCACTCATTAAGTTGCTATTGAGGATTTTTGTTTTTAATTTTTTTTTGCTTTGGAGCAGATTAATTTATGCCATTTTTTTCTGAATCTTTTGACACAGCTTTCATTCTCTGAGAAATGTGTTAGTTCTATATATTAACTTTCTAGCAATATTTTCATTTTCCTTAGATCTCTAATACTAAGAATTACAGTTCATGTTTGCATTTGTGGTCTTTTTTTAATCCTGATTTGCAGAGCAAATGAGACTTTTGGTCATATCATCTATTCCAATCTTTGTAATTTTCTGGCTATGTCTTCACAATTTTGACTGTATTGCCTAGTGTCCAAAAATTAAAAAAGAGAGATTAAGATATTTTAATCCTATAAATCCTATAAATTCGTCCTATAAATCCTATAAAGTTGATGAAAATTGGCACCTAGGTAGACGAGAAGCCCTAACTTATGATCCATCCTGAAAGATGCTGCCATGTGAGCTCTGTTTTGCTTGACCTGCTGACTGAACAGGGACTCTGCCTTCAGGATGGCGTATTTGAAAGTGTGTATGTGTGCTGTAGGTGTGGAAAAATTGTATTAGATGCACATAAACTAAATGAAGTCAAGGAAGAGAATTAAATTCCACCACTTGGGAAGCTGCTGTTTAGCCATTGTACTTTGGAGAGTTCCTGAGAAATGTTCATCAAGCAGTAAATAATTTTGGGTGTCCTTTTCTTGTGTGTGGGAGAGTAGAAAGAGAAGCTATGCAGAGAAGACAGTTTTAAGATCTTGTGATCTTTTGTTACCTGCTGTACTTCCATGGATATTAGTGCAGAAAGGGTAGGGAGCATTACAGAAGCTGATAAACTGCAATTATTCTCTTATGTAGGTCTGCTAATAAAGAGGCAGAACAGGCATGAGTAGCACCCTTTCTGATGTGCTGTCATTTTGAATGAGATAATGATGAATGATTTGGGAGCTCGCCAGACAGAACAGTTGTCATATATTGAACTAAAATATCAGGTTAAGTTTGCTACAGAGCCATGTGTTCTTTGGGTCAGACATAGCATGAAGTCCAAAACACTTAAATGTCAGAAGTCACCACTATAGTACTAACAGGAAAAATAATTTTACTGTTAGCTCAGCTAGTAATGAATCTCTCAAAGGCAAAACATAAATTCATCCAGTCCTTATTTTGCAAAATTTATGATGCAGTGGTCTCTCTACAGCTGTTCTTTCAGCTTGAGAAACGTGGCTGCTGGTAGAGCTACAAAAGTTAAATTAATAGTTAAGGTTTTTTGGGATGTTTCCAGAAGAACATGGGCTCCTGTAGGGAGAAGTGGCCTTGGCCAAATGGAAAGGGGTGACTGTAGTCTGAGCATGACAATGCCCACATTGTGACAGTGTTCTTCCCTGCTAATGTTAATAATACAGTGTGACTCGGAAATGGCATTTGTAAATTGATCATCAGCAAACATATAAGGATAAAGCCATAGTACAGGAATGGTGCAGGTGGCTGCAACCTCAGGTACGTGGGTATCAATGGGTTTAATTGAACAAGTTTGTACTCTAACTTTGTTAGGCTACTATGTGATCTATGTGATGTGTCACAACTCCTTGCTGTTCAAAAAATACTTGTTTATTGGTACTTGTAAATACCATCATCCTGCCCTGTTCACTCTGGAGACAGGAAAAGATCTCCACAGATTGTGTGACAAGGTTTCTGTTCTCCTGCTCTAGCTGGGCCATCTCTGCCTGTCCTGATGGGTATTTGCAGAAGGGAGGTGGCCACAGGGGATGCACTCATAGCCTGTCTCCCACACAGTTTCTCAAACCACACAGGGAAAGTCTAGTAATGGCTATAGAACAGTTTCATATGCTAGAAAATCACTGCTGTGACACTGCACGCTTTTTTGTAGCTGCTTTGAGATGTGGTTACGTAACAGCTGTGTTAATAGCACTGGGAGCTGCTCTTGCTGTGGTGGGTTGATCCTGGCTGGATACCAGGTGCCCACCAAAGCCACTCTACCACTCCCACCCTCAGCTGGGCAGGGGAGAGAAAATACAGCAAAAAGCTTGTGGGTCGAGTTCTGTCAAACACAAGGGAAACTTCTGACAGCTTTTCACAGAAGCCACCTCTGTAGCCCTCCCACTACCAAAGCTTAGCCATGCAAACTCAGTACAGTGGCAAAGATTCCCTCCCCTCCCTGTGGAAGCCCAGGATTTTCAAGATGGCTTCACAGAAGGATATGTATATGTATGGCATTGCTTTAGAAAAGGGCAGGGGTAATAACCAGTACACAACATCGTTTAGAATATTTAAAGTGTGGTTTAAATATAGCTCTAAGTAGAAGATGGTGTCTGTGACCCCAGGTCAGCATAGTCTACTGATGAATCCTTCAGGAATGAATATGATAATGACTGGATTGAAATGCCACTGTTTACTTATCAAGCAAAGAGGAATTCTTTGATCTTACTTCTAAATCAAAATAAATAGTTCAAAATGAAGCATACAAATGATGTGGCATCAACTTCTTTGCATTTTGCTTTGATGTGAAAATTGGAAAGTAAATGCAACTGTTTTAAACTACTCAAGAGTCAAAATCATATTTGAGATTATAAAAGGTAATCTTTCTGCCTTTGATCATTCGCTGTATGCTCTATTGGCCTTGTGCCTATTTGCGAAATGATACGTATGGGCATTTCAGGTTCAGTCCTTATTCCAGTAACAGCAGAAGACTCTGCTGCTTGGGAATTAGGAGCTAAACCCTTGGGATGCTCTATGAAACTCCATTTTGTTCAGCTCGTACAGGAATAGAGAACGTTGCACACCTAACTAGGCCAAACTCTAGAACCTGTTTCAATTGCTGACCCTTTGTACTACAGCTTTGCTCTGTGGCACTGTCTCACGGCAGCTCAACAGGCAGTGCACAGGGTCATAGTGATGACATTCCAGCATATGAGCAGTACTGTGCTGATTTGCTGTGTATGGCAAGAACAGCGGGAAGGGGCTGTGGCTCCAACATTTTTTGCCAGCTTCTTGATCCTAAGTGGGTCCTGTAAGAGTTTTTCCAGCCATTACAGCTGCGTAACTCAAACTAGCTGGAGGTTATTCTGAGGAACATTGTCATGCTGGAGTGTGGCACAGCGTCTGACACTGAGTGAAGTTGATCACGTTTGGAAAATAACCTGGACCTGTTGATGGATCTAATAAATGACTTGATATCTTGTACACATCTGGTAATTAGTTGGCCCATTAGACAGGACTGGCAGCTCCAAGCTTTATCAGACTTAGAAAAGTTGACCTTAAGATCTTGTCTGTGGGTTTTAGTTCATCAAGGGCTATCTGTGGATGCTTTCACAACAAAACTGAGTGTTTTTTCCTTTTATTCCTAAAGCAGTGTGCAACATGTTGAATCACATTCACTCAGGAAGCTTATGATGTGTTGGATTTCTCCAGTTTCCCCACTGCCAGTGCTGTGTATTCATCAGCTACCATTGAGGTGAAATGGCCCAGTGGAGGGCTCAGCTTGTATTTCACAAGTCCACCATCAGGACATTCCCTTAGTCATCTTGCTTTCATTGCTTATTTTAAAAATCTTTCTGCCAGTGCTTAAATTCTAAACTTTTACATGCAACTCTTTACTTGGAGTAATGCTAAAAATGATACCAGATCTCTTAGCAAAATTCCTTCTCACCTTAACATTTGTTTCCATTTATCACCGTGTTTTCCCCACATTTTAAAAGCTCAAATACATAGCTCAAATAAACTGTTTCTTGTACGATCCTTCAGAAGTAGCTAGGAGCCACAGACAAACAATCTCCCCAGCTGAACTGTGGTGTGTCTGTTCTGGGAAACTCGAGATTATTTGTCACACAGATACCATTCTAAGAACCTCAAAGCTTAGGGTGTTCTAATTATTCTTCAATCTTATAATTCTGTGTAATGTACCAAAGTCCTCTAGACCTTTGGACAGAGGTTGGGACAAAGTTGAATTTTGAGGGTGGGGCAGGGATAGGGAGGGGCTCTAGGAGAGGAACAGGACGATGTGTCTGCTGTCCCCCAGAGTGTCAGTGTGCCCTATTTAGAGGTTCTGTCTTATGCCCTTCAAAAAACATGCTTGTTCTTATGTCTGGCCTCCATCAAAAGCTACTGATGAGCCTCATCAGTTCTTCACATTTATGCTGACATAAAGATTCAGATAGTGCCTGCTAAGCACAGGTGTATTTCTGTTAGGTAAAGGTATTAGTTTACCATCAGCTAAGTAGCAAATTCAATCTGATTCAGCCACCAAGGAGAGTCATTTTAAGGGCATTTTTCCATTACATCCTCTGAGAATGGTTAGGTTTGTTCCTTTTTCATTCAGTGTTTCACAGTCATGTAAAGATCATTCTGTATTGCCATCTGTTGAAACTCTACCCCCAAACAGAGGTAATGGCACAGCATAGAATTTCCTGCTTCACCACAGTACTTTTACAATTGATAGTATAAAATATAATCAATAAATGCTCATAAATTCATCACCGTTACACCATTGCAAGTACCATATGTGTACTTACATTCATGGCACATGCAATGCCTGTATTTGATTTAATAGTAAATAACTTCTGGGCATTTTCTGGCAGGTAATTTCAGCAGCTCTTTCAGGAAGTTGCTGTTTGGTTTATGCTCTTAGAATGAAAGGTGAGCCAAAAGAAAAATTAGCAAGTCAAAGTCTGTTAACAGGAAATCATTCTAATAGGTTGGGATCTTTAAACACTTTCTTCCCTGCCAGCCTTACTGTTCATACTTTTCAAAAGTGGATATTTAGACCTCATCTTTCCATGTGTGTCTTTAAATCTGAATGGAAAAGCAGTCATCCTGTGCATTTTGATGTTGATAAGCTCCTGGGAGCTCCTGGAAATCTTTGGTCTGTCTGAAATGCTAGCACGTTTCAGATTCTGCATCTCTACTGAAAACTGATTATAGGTGCCATTAACTGCAAAACAAGCTCTGCAGCTGACACGTGTACATTGATGAGCTGTTGCAGTTCTTGTTTGAACTGAGAAGGTCAAACTTTTCTCTCTCCAGTTATTATAGCAATCAGAAATTTATGCGACCAGGATTTCTTTTGAAATTCTTTTGAATGGTAAGGTTTTTCTTTTCCTGCAGTAAAATAAGCATAAGCTTTGGATCAAAAATATATTGTAAGATGAAATAAGACTCTTTTGGGTGCTCTGCTCTGTGCTTGAGCATTCATGTGTCCTATATCATTAAAACTGTATACCTCTAGTATTTCTACTTACTCAAGTTCTAAAAATGTGAATTTCATAGCATTTTTTTACCAGCATTCTTAAAATGATACAAAGTTTTTCTTTCTTCACGGAGAAGTGGAGATGGGCATTTGGCCAAGCAAAATTTACTCTACTGGTGTTGCTGGACAATGGGAGGAGGGCCAGGGATGCTACTAGTTACTGGGATGTTTTTAGCTAGATGTATGTGGTCATTTAAAGAATCCTTTCATATACATTGAATCTTTCAGCACCTCTTTTATACTGGGAAATCAGGCATCTGTTTTTCTTGGTTTTTTCTGTTAATGATTGAATATAGAATTTCCTATTGAATATCCCAAGAGGATTTTTTTTAACTAGGATGATGGCGATAATGGAATGATAGTGAGGTGAATATGAAATAAAAATTACTAGCAAATGTTTGTATGTATATTCCATAGAGGCCATAATACCAGAGAGGTGGCACCATCAGAACTACTATGTATCACATCTTTCTTTACTCATCATTGTCTTTACAACATACCATTGTAAGAGTTCTTGAGATTTCAAGTGAGGAAGTGGGAAAGGGGGAAAAGTGGAACAAAAACCAAGCATCTGGCAAAAAGACAGTTGAGACTGAGATACCAGTACCACTCATCTGCTTTGCAATTTCCTATTAGGATGAAAGATGATCCAGGAGTATCATAAGGGTTATGTAATGAGATTTTGTAAAATTTGCAAGTGAGAGAAATAAAATATGTCCTTCTATCACATTTAGATGGTTATTATTTTGATGATGAGTGACAGAATTTTTTGCCTATGAAAAATTACTTTGTGAACCGAGGCCTAGTTTTGTTTTTAGATGACTAAGAAAGCCAAATCAGTAAAAATTCTTTTTATTTATGCAGGACTGAAATTAACCCTTTAAATTGTCGAGAAGGGAAGACTTGCTAAAAAGACACTTGCTGGTTCTGTTGGGTTTTTTAACAGCCCTGGGAGGAATAACTTCATCTGTACTTAATACTGTCACAAAATTTATTGACACAACATATTACTAAGGAAATAAGGCAGTTCTTCTGATACCAGATGTGTATTTTTCATTGGTATCAGAGAATAAATAACAGGATTCTGGTGATTATTCGTACAGTTGGTAGTTGAATAAAGTTTTCTCTGTGTCCAGTTGTGCGAAATTAAAGGCTGTGCTGAATCTGCAAAATTTAAGTTTTATCCTTTTCTCTAAACCCTTGAATGAATTTAGTGTCCAAGTGTAAAAGAATGGGTCAGGACCAATGCTGTTGCTTCAGTGGTGAAGGGGGAAATAATACTGCATTTCCTATAGTAGGAAAACTATTTATACAAACATTAGGCTACTCATTATTTCCTTATTACTTGTTTTCAAGGAGAGGGAAAATATTTTAGTGTTGATTAGACAAGTTATATCTGAAATGCAATTTATTTGTGAAATCTTGAGGGCATGACTGAATACTCACAGTCCTCAGGCAAACCTGCTATGAAGAGGGTGAGAATGCACAGTTGTAGATGTCATTTAACTGAATTGAAGTCATAGCTGACTTTAACGGCAGTTCTGCCTGGGCAAGTACCAAGTGAGTAGTTCAGACACGTGGCCATGAGAATGTACTTGCTCAGTGTGTCAGTTCTCCTTGATTCTTTTATTTCGATGCCTGTAAACTTCATACAGCGTTCCAAAGCACTTCAGCATCTGAACACAGAGTTTTAAGATTTTTGTTTTGCACAAGCAGCAAGTGAAATATGTTTCTAGTAATATAGTTCAGATTCATAAATGGGGGAGCCAATGTTATTTTTACAGTTGAGATGATGAACTGAGACTAAGCAGAAGTGAGGAATGACTGTGCAGAATACTGTATGTTTGTTGTAATCTTTGAAAGTTATTTTTCTAAGCATTCCTACATTATGAAAAAGTTTAAAAGACAATGCAATACTATAGAAAGTTTGCATCCCAGGACATCAAAAATAGATGTAGCAGAATTTGGAATGGGAGTATAAAATATTTTCAAAATAATAGATGTCTGGTGTCAGAAAAGGATAAGTTTATAACTAGCAAAAAACATTTGCTTTCACCCAGAGGAGAGTCATATTTTGTAAAAGCAGATCTTATACTGTATTTCAAGCTTTGCTCACACCATATTAAAATTTTCCAATGCACAAATTTTCCTATTCCAGCCAAAACAGACTGGCACAGCTCAGGAAAGATGAAAGCAAATATACTTGGTTATAAAGCAACAGGACCCAGGAAGACTGAGCTTTTGGATGATCTCACTTTATGGATACTCTTTAAATTAGCATTCACTCTTGCTAGCTGTGTTTTAGATCCATGTTGTTTTCAATTGCCAATACTGTAGTGCTACTGATCTTGCTGAGTTTTACAACACTCAGAACAAACTTCTAGTGATAGTTTTCCCAACCTGTCAACATGCCACTGAGAAATTAGATATTGGCACTGTACACTAGGAAATTGCTCTGTATTGGTGTTTGTAGACAGGTTGATTTTCTCCAGAAGTAACATGCTGCATTTGCCGTAGTTACTTGTTCACCCTATTAGGTCTAAAAACTGGAGGAGGAGGAGGAAGCTGGAAATTGTAATAATCTCTTTTCAGATTAGGAAAAGAGAAGTCTGATACAACATGCCTTCTGTAAAATGTCATTAGAGATCAGCAGGTGACATGGAGACAATGCAAATGGCCTTAAGTGAGTGTTCAAAGTTAGTTTGTTTTCTCCAGACATACTGCATACACTGCTGCATTTAGGCTAACAGTACAAAATCAACCCTTCTTATTCCTCTAGCATTTGCACAGAGAAATTGCATTGTGTTGAGGTATTAAATAAGAGGCTTTTGAAATGTGAATGCCCTTTGTTGATACATAACAAATTTTGCAGTTAGTTTACTATATGCTTTATATGTAAGTGCCAATGTATATTTTTTTCTTCCCTTGCTGGTGAGTGCAGATTTTTCTTGATCTTGTCTTGTAAAATAGACACTTGCCAGTCAATCTAAGCCAATTCCCAAAGCGTGTCCAAATGTGTAAGGAATTGATTAAAAATCATAGGCAATACAGCAGGATCATCTCAGACATCCCAGTAATTGAAGCAGCAGGAGCTTTCAGTTCAGGAAGGTGTACAAATAGGAACAGAAGTGGATTTTGCAGGGCAAGGTTTTACACTTGCAGAACTATGTGTATTTCTGAATATTTTCTAATTCTCATCAGTCCACTTTCATAAAAATTGAACTGAATCAGAATTGCAAAACCAGATCTTTGCAACATTACATCTTTAATCAGTCACAAGTAATTTTGTACTCTGAAAAAAACACAGGTTCCTTTGTAAGAGCCTTTGGTATGTCAAGTCAGAAATAAAACATCTAAGAAATTGGCAAAATCACTGCTGTACCATAGCCATGCAAGCAATACTTCTGAAGTGAAAAAAGATACTTTGGCACAGCCTGTTGGAGTGTAGTGATGCAATTAATCAAATAATCAGTGTAGCTGCTGAGTTCACCTAATATTGCACAGCCATCCAGACATTTCCTGATGTAGCTTCAGTATCCTCAGAAAATATGTTGTAGCTTATATCAGGGCACATTTGTGTTTGAGATTAAAAGCTTTATATTTATAGCTTCCATTTGTTTCTCATCTTTGTATAGACACAAAATTTGTTCTCTTAAAGATGAAATAAAGAAGATTTATTTCATTATATAAAACATAGCTCTTTTTCATACAGCCCTGAAGTACAAGAAGAAACATTTTACAAAAACTAAAAGTAACCAAACAGTTAATAGGTACACTGTGCTGTCTGATTTGCATGTAGGTTTGCAGTGGAATTTTTCTAGAACAGAGCCCTACGGGTTTTTCAGCCTCATTTCTCAGTAGACTGCACAACTGGTGAGAAAGTAGGTATTTTGTCTGACAGCCATTAGAGTCTCATTATTCAGCAAATGTGCAGATAAAACAAAAAAGATTTTGAAATACCTTATCCAGGTTTGCTAACTCAGTGTTAATGAGTGTGAAGAAATAATCTAATGCTCTTTGTTGTTTGTTTTGTTGGGGGGGTTTTTTGAGTGATGCTGAGATGCAGAGTACTTAAAAATGCTGTAAAGGTTGTGACCACTAGTAACCTAATTGCTGTCCTGCTATTGTCTTTATGGCATATATTACTTATAGTGTTCATCTTTTTCTTCATAAGAAGAAGAATTAATTGTGTGTGTGTGTGCTTTATTCCTATAAAGCATTGTGAACCAGAAGAAAACGCTTTCTGTGAAGAACACTGTTTTGAAACTTGCTTTTCTTACTGGAGCTATTTGTCTGACTTTATATTCATTGACTTTTCTGCTAATACACTGAAGGAAGCCCTTCTTGTCATCCTGTTAATTCAGTCACTAATCACCTCCTCCCTTCAAATCTTGTATCAGGCCAAAGAGATGTACAGCAGCTATTGTTTCCAGTGTAATTATTTGTGGGTGTTCTCGTTCTATCCCCAGACCTGTGTTCCAGCATAGATCCTCAGGTTTGGTTAGGCAGTCCTACAAGTACAGTGTGACTAAATAAGTTTTCCCCACCTTGATTTTATTTTGTTGTGGCTTCTTAACAGCTCCCTTAATTACATTCAGCCAGGCTTGTTATCTCTTTGACTGTGATCTCTCTAATGTTTTTGTTTTAAATGCTGCAAATTTTGTTACAATATTTCTGTGGTATGGGTCAAGCTACTGAGTTTTCTCTCTCAAAATTCATGTCCTTCACTTTCAAAGCTCTCCATACGTTTGTATGTTTTTTGTAATACATTTTCAAATGCTGTCTTGCACTTACCACACACAGCCATTGAAACCAGTTTCCAAAACAGCTTCCTGCTTTGCCTGGGCCTATTTGTGAAGAGTTCCCTGCAATCAGCTGCAAAACTTCCTTCTTTTATTCTCACCTCTGAAAATTTCTCTTTCGCTGTGATGGACTGAAAAACAGAAAAACACTTGTGAGAAGTTTGACTGCCACAATGGTGCCTGTGTCAGTGACTGGTTGTTGTGTCTCTCTGTGGTTTCATATCTATCTGTTTGCAGCTGTCATCTCTGCTCTTAAAATGATCATTTGGTGTGGGGAGCAACTTCTTCAGTGTGCAGAAAGCTTAGAACAGAGAGGTCAAATAGTAACTGTTGCGTTACTGTTTAAGTAACTCACCTATCTTCAACATTATCAGTGGGTATATTTTATAAAGTGTGGGGAAAAAATGTAATTAAATTCGTCACTTTTAAAACTTGTTTCACACGTGCCAAGCATTTAACATGTCAAATTTAAACTGAGAATTTTCTTTTTCAACAGACAATTTTTTACTTTGTGTTTATTGATGCTAATTTAACTTTACTGTTAAGCTTTTCAGCAAAATTTCTTGGATTGTCTACTGCTATTACTAATGCAACTGATTTTACCTTTGCTACACAGTTGTTTGGGGAAAGCATGTTTAATGCAGTACTCTGACAGTCTCATTGATTTCCTTGTCCCATTCTGTAATCACTGCATGCTTCAAAGGTTGTTTAATGCAGCCCAGTATTAACGGGCATATCTGGAGCTGTTGAAATCAGAAGGAGAACCTGAAAATCTGTTTCACTCAGTACAGCTTTACTAGTATGGGAGATAGGTTTGCTTTCCCTCAAACTCTCACTTATCTCCAAAATCAACACTTCAAACTAATAGCAGCTCCCTGTAGCACAACTTAACGTGAACTCGATGCTATCATAAGCCAATCTTTGCACCACACTTTCAGTATCCCATAAATAAAATATGAACGTTTCCTTTCAGAAATCACTTTTTATTTTAATTACCATAGGAAGTGACATAGTTAGTAGTTAGTTGAAAGTGTACAGGATCACCAAGCAGTCCTTTTTTTAAAAGGTTGTTCTTTCGGCAGTGGTGTGGTATTGTAAGGCACCACCACAAACAAGGCTGATAGAACCAAAGGTTTTGCCCCAACTGTGCATCAGCTGTGCCCAGCAGCTGTATGGCACTGATAACCATGCAGTGACTGAGTTACACAGTGTTTTCCTAACACAGCAAAAAAATAGTGTGGCTGGTTTAGGCTGGAAATTGCATTGGAAATTGTGTGGCTCTTACTTTCGTGTTTTTCAAGAAAAGCTCAAGTTTTTACTATTTTCTTACCTTTACAATGGAAAATAATAAACATTTTACTGCCAAAAGTAATTTTTCTATTATGCTCTCTTCTAACTTGGCAATGTGCACTATTGTGTGAGCCAGTAAAAGAAATATAAAAACAGATTTCTACATCTAGGATGGCAAATGAGTGAATCTCTCAAAACAGCTTCAGTGTGGAGTTGTAGAGCAGCAGTGTCCATTTTGCAGTGTCTGTGCTGCCCTTTTGCTGTAAGTACTTTGTGTACTGCTGCTGTTCAGTGCCTGGAGCTGGGGGATGCAGGGAAGGACCTGGCACAAGGGAAGGTGTGAAGCTGAAGCTGGGCAGTGGGTGGCTGTCAGCATGGCATGGTCTCTTCCCAGTGGGGAGCCAACTCCATCACAGTCAGCGCTGGGCAGCTGTTCTGGTCCCAGGATCCTTCCCTGTCTGTGTGCTCAGCCTTCAGAACAGGTTGTGGGCAATAGTCCCAGTTTCTGGTGGAGAAGAGAAGCTGGCAAGTGCAAAGTTATATTTTTTATCACATGCAGACATACACAAAATACATATTTTCAGTAATCGAAACATTATTCTGTTACTGTCACAGCAAGAGCAAATTAGTTTATTTATTACAGCAGAAAATTTACGTGACAGTTTTGTAAAGGTTATTAGATCACAGCAGAACTTCATATCTAAAAGCTTTTAGCATATGTATTGGAAAGGGTTCTTGCAAGTGTATCGCATATCATCTGTACCTTGGATATTTTAATTCTAACTGCTATTTGCACAAGCTGTTGTGGAACAGAACTTTATTGTAAAGCTGTTTTATGCATCGTCAGTGATAAAAACTGGGCAGCTAGGCATGTTGTGGGGTGTAGGTAGCAATGAATATTTTTGATACTGAACAACTTTATCAGATTTCTAGATTTATACATGAGTTTTAAATTGACATTGTTTATATTTTCATCAGGAATGTGCATTCTGAATTAAGGATCTGAATATTAAGTTTCTTTCTTTGTTGTTGAAAATAGCATGTATGAGTTCATCATGAAGTCCAAATTAGAACTTCTTTCTAATGTGCACCATAGCATCATCCTGACTCAAAAAAAAAAATGCCATTAATGGCTAGGACCTGTTGTCTATGCCACAGCAACTGTAGTGAGAGTGGCATGACCTGCAAAGGTCAGTGAGTCACTTCAGCTGTAGAAGTGAGGCAGAGAACCTGTAGGTTTGAACCTGCGAGGTGTTACCCTGCAGTGTCCTGGCTTTGGTACGTGTAGTGAAAATGAGACAGGATTGATCAGATAAGTAAGTCTCGAATTTTAACATGGCGCTGACAGAAGCATGAGTCAAACAAGCAGAAATATGTGAAAACAACTTCAAAGCAGAATTAAAACAATGTAATGGGTGAGAAAAGCATTGATATTACCAAGCCCAAAGCAATACTTAATTAGCTTGCTTTAGTTATTTTCCCTGGGCTCTACTTCAGAATAAATTCAGGCTTCAGTAAGAACCTGAATCATCAATTTACTTTTCTGGAATTAAGGACAGGAATTTAAGGCAGATGAAATATGGCTTCTCTGCATGGAAAAGGAACATAGATATAGGAAAACAGTACAAATTAGATTGTAAATTAACTTCTTGCACATGAGTGTGAGCATTTCAACCTGACCCTGATGCAGATTGAGTCACAGCTACTGCCTTCAGGGAGTAGGCTGGTACTGCCCTGGTGTCATGCTTCCAGCTGTGCTCTGCTAAGCTGTGCAGCAGCAGCTGGTATGTCCATGGTCCAGACAGGGTGGACTCGCTCCTGCACTCGTTTGGGCTCTGCCTGGCTCTATTGGTCTCATCCCACATGGAGATCAGAACAACTCTGTGCCTATTCTCAATAATACCTTCAGAAATAGCAAGAGGACTGTAATCCTACAGCTGTATCTCACAATTCACATGTATTTTATAAAGTAATTATGGTTTGGAAGTATGCATGCAGATATTAACAGTTACATTTTTTGATTTCTGTGTGCAGATATTATTTGTTAGCTCTGTACTATAAGTACAAATAAGAGTAATCGTCTTTGTGCTTTGTATATACATGCAATTTGCATTTCCTGTGCTTTGCACAGTTGAATAGTTGGCATTTCTGTCTCAAACATAAAACTGTAAGTAATGGTGTTTTGAATTCTGTGGATTGAAACAATAAGCTGTTATCAAAAGCCCATTTGGAGAAGTGCAATTTTCTGATTTTAGAAGCCAGGAAAACCCTGTTCTGGCCCCACTGCAGTGACAAATATGCACTTAGCTTCATGTACTTTCTGTGGGAGTTAAACTGTATAATAACCTTACAATTATGATCTTTGAAGATGTTCTGCATTAAACATTTAGAATGGTGGAAGGAAACATTAATTCATAGAGGGGCGTATGCCTCTCCTTATACATTTCCATCGATGAAGAGCTTATTTGTGTCAGGAAGCTTTCCAAATGATGGAATTATTATGTGAACTGAGGTTCTTTCCAAAAGCTGCGATACTGGCACAATTGAGCCCAGCTGCATGCTGGTAACTTCTCTCTAGTTTTGTAGAAGTTTCCTTGTTAGTTTGTTACGTGTTGTATACTCTAGAATTGTTGGAATATAGTGAAATATATATATAGTGAAAACACTGTAAATCTAGGGAGTATTATAAAAATCAGCATACAACTTCAGCTGTTGGCCAGTTGAGTGAGGCGAAGTGGGAAATCAAATCTGTAATTTTTCAATCCTCTGTTAAATTCAGTGTTGGAGAACCATCATGCGTTGTGGTAATTGGTGGCCCATGATCTTCTTCCATATCTTGGGATCTTACTCCACAGACACTTGATGGCTCCCACTTGTTGTGGTCAGTGAGATCAGTGTGGGCAGGAGGGTAAGCACTGCAGTTGTTGCACAGGGGTGATAATTTCTATCTCCAGGACATGTTTCAAAAGCACCAAATTTTTATGCTTGCATTAAAAAACAAACAAACAAACAAACAACCATTGAGAACAACATAAAAAAAATACATGGAGGACAACATAAAAAACCACCAAACCCAAACCAGCAGTGTAGTTGGTATATGTTAACATACAGCTTGCAGTTCTGTAGGTGTATTTTTCCTATAAGGCCTGAAATGCAAAATACTGTGGAAGCTTCCTTTATTCCACTCTGGCTCACATATATCCTGGTGTTATGCCTTTTGCAGTTTGGAATAATATTGCATAGAACAAAGACAACAACAACGATTCTGGTTTTTGGTAATGTAAATTTTCAAATGACAGCTGTTCAGTGTGTTTCATTTGTAGATGTTAGCACCTCTGAGAAATTTTCCATATTGAAAAATCTTTAATTTAGAATGTTAGCAAATGTTATTTATTTAAACTGTATTTTATGAAGACTCATAAGTCATATAAAGTATTCTAGATTTTTGCAGATGTGACTTATTACTATGGAGACTTTAAAATTATATAGCCTATGAAGTACAATTTAACATCAGTTTCTTTTGTCATACTTCATCATTAAAAATACCTTCAGAATCTGGTTTTAACGTTAATTTGGTCATAATAGTAGTTTTTGTATTTGACCATTTTCAATGTTTACTACAGTTCATATTGTGTAGTTTCAAAGTATTTTTATTGTTATTTTAAAAAATAATAGTTCTTTTATTAGAATTTTCTTTCTCCTGGTTTATAACAATCTAAAATTGATGTACTGCAATGCACTTCTGGGAAATATGCCAACAACTGTGGGGTTTAGTTTCAGGATGGCTATTCATAGTTCATACACACTTTCAAGTGTTTGTTTGAGTGGGTACAATCCTGTTTTCAGAGTTCTTGGTAGCACAGTCTTGGCCTGATACACAAAGGCATGTTAAGACAGAGTCTGGTAGCTGTAAACACAAAGTGCCAGGGTCCATGTTTAAAAAATAAATGCTCAAAATAGAGCCTAGTTTTTTAAGTCAATTCAACTCTATTTCAAACTAAGCCATGGGTTTCAAAGGGGGAGATTGCTTTTATGTAGATGATGTACTTTCTTAGGTGATGAAACTTGATTCCAGTTGTTCAGAGTGACACTTATTCAGTCATTTCTCATGTCTCTTTTTTTGGGGTTGCTCATACCAGCACCACTGCACTGTCCCTCTCCCATCCCATGTTTATGGGTGGAGCTTGTTTTACTGCTGACAGCTAATATGGCTTGTGGTCACAAGGCCTGCAGTTGAACAGCTTCAAATGCAATGAGCCCTTGAAAGTAGAATGCAAGCAGGGAGCATTTGAATACTGTCTCTAGCACAACGTTCCTCTCTAGGCACAGCTGGGGCATTTTATCTCTTGCTTTGTGATCGCCATCTGCAAAATGAAGTAATACCTGCCTACTGGTCTTGTAGGAGCACAGATGATTGACTCATGCTTGTGAAGTGATAAAGGAATGCACTGAAAGCACACAGAAGACATCTGAAATATACAGGGAATTGTTCTTGGAAAAACCTAAAAATATTAGCTACTGTGTTCCTGTGTGTGGCTACCATAACTCCTGGAACTGAAATGAGGGATGTATGTCAAGGTGGAGCTGGAGCCTTTCAGTGTCCTCCCAGTGACTTTGAGAAACTTGAGCCCTTCCAAAGGCAAATGTATTGCTTTTGAGAAATATTTTTTAATCTCCAGTGCAAAGCCTTGCATGTTTCTGAGTGCTGTCCAGTCCTTAACCCTGGCTTCCGTTGGGATTGCTTGGGTTCCTTTCAACTGGCCATGCCTGCAGCACGACAGCAACAACAGCTGGCATGAATTTGTTGAACTTGTTGATGTTCACTGGTAACGTTAAAAACAGGAAAATCACTCCTTTTGTGAAATTACACACATTTCATGGTGGGACTTTAACAAGATTTCAAGGATGCTGCTCTCTTTTATAAAATGAGATAAATTAGCCCCCTGTGGTGTTATGTTCACTAAACCCACAGGACTATTACTGTATGTTTTTTGTGTGTGTGGCATAAAACAACATATGTATTTTGTTCCCTTTAGAAGATAAAGGGAAAGCAAAACCCAACAGTGCAAGTCAGCAGTCCAATACAGAAGTGGATCCTTTTCTTCCCAAACCTGGAGTGGCAGCAGTGGCACCTGCAGCACCTGCCTCATCCTCCAAGAGCACGAATGGAGCTGCTAGCACAGTTGCTGAGTCAGAAGAGGAAAAAGCCAAAAAACTACTTTACTGTTCATTATGCAAAGTGGCTGTGAATTCCCTTTCACAACTAGAAGCCCACAATACAGGTGAGTATCCATATGGTGCAAGTCAGTTGTATGTTAACATTTTTAAAATTCAATGTAAAAAGGTGGTAGCCACATTTCAGTGAGTGTCTTTTAGTTAAAACTTAAAATATCAAGTTACAAAACTGGTCCTGTTAATGGCAGTTTCCTGTGTGGTGTTTGATATTCTATTAAAGCACTCTAATTTTTTTTTTTTTTTAACTGTCCTTCATGTACTCTCTAAATTTTTAGCTGACAAAATCCCTACAGTTCATGTTAACTAATCAGATCCCTTCATACCTTCACACTGAGGATCACAGTATTAGTGGTTTCTGTAACACTTAAGGTTTCAAAAATGGCAGTGTTCTCTCTCTTTCATATTTTGTCTCATCATTGGTATCTGTTATTTTGCTGGTAAAAATTAGAATAATTATTGTTATTTGATATTTTTGATAATTTTAGGGTGGGCTCATTAGGTTTCCTAGATGTCCTAGAATCTTCTGATCACTGAAGATGAGATACGCATCTTTTTTTGGCCACAAGCCTAGTGAGCTCTGTCTGTGTATGGTGTGCTGGTGCTGTAAAGCTTGTTAACAAGCCATTGAAGCTGGTTTTACAGCTGTAATCCGTTCTTGAAATGGGCAAAGCAGCCGTTTCTTCCGAATCAGAGGATATTTATTGAAGTATTACTGTTCCTAGGCAGGTTTTGAGGGATTGCTGTGGTTCCTGTCCCAGTCTTGGCTAATACCCTTCTCTGCTATTCACTGGCTCTATGGAATTTGGCAAAAGAATAAGCAGCAAACACTTTGGCCACACAGTCACACACTGCCCCCAAACAGTGAGGTCCAGCATGCCTGCTGTTCCCTTTTTTGCACAAAGCCTTGTGGCTTGCCTTTAGATCGAGGACATGGGAACTACACTGACTGAAACAAGAGTGATCGTTAGTCGCAGTCTGTGGTGACTTTAACCATTCTGTCTTGAGGACAAATGTGTTACGAAGTCCCAGGGCTGAGGGACTTGTTTTTGTGCTGGTGATCATGAACTCACCTGCATTTCCTTGCCCATTAGGCTCCAAGCACAAGACCATGGTCGAAGCTCGGAATGGTGCTGGTCCTATCAAGTCTTACCCTAGGCCTGGATCCCGAATGAAGGTGCAGAATGGCAGTAAAGGCTCAGGACTGCAGAACAAGACGTTCCATTGTGAAATCTGTGATGTCCACGTTAATTCAGAAATTCAGCTTAAACAGGTAACTTGCATGTATCTGGAGCTCTTTGTTGGTTTAAGTTGCGTTACAGTGTTGTAGGTGCAGTGTAGAGCTGTGTTGGTGAATTCTAAATGAACTTAGTATTTCTTATCTGTCATCCCACAACTATTTCTAAATATTTTATCATAGGTCAAGTTCACCTCATTGTTTCAGTTGAGAAAAATGGGCTTGAGAGTTGTAAAGCAGAGGTGTCAGAATCAATGAATGACACAGAAGATCTCATTTAAAGGTTTTCTGTGGTTCAAGATAGAGATTTGAACCTTGTTCTCCCAACTATAAGAAATTCTGGGTTGAGGTTCCCTGAATTCATCTTTCAGTGCTGTTTCAGTCTACTGGAATAATGTTTAATGCTATGTGAGAAGGAAAACATGACTCAAATCTATCATTTTGAGACAATCACCAGTAGGGTAATACTGTAGCTATGTCTGAATAATGTAGAACAACATTATCATTAACAGTGTAGCTGCTGTGTGACCGTGGAGCTGTTGTCTGTCTGAGCCAATTTGCCCTGGGTTCAGAGCTGTCCCCATACAAATACAGTGATTCTGATACCCAGATCTCTGACTGGATGGTGCTGTGCTGTGTGGTTGTGTCTTCTCATTCCCTGTTATTTCAGTTAGCTCTAAGATAATATTAAATTGCATGTGTAGACATATCCCTGGGTACTGGTTCTTTCTTCAGCTAATATTGAATTATTTATACAACTGAACAGTAACAGCAAGATGGAAATTTACCTCTTACTTCTGAATATCCCTATGACCTAGTGATTACAGCTCTGCCTGGTTTAAAGCTCCTCTAGTGGAAAAGGGAAATACTAACCAAAATATCAATAATTTGCAGAGCCTGTCTCGAAGCACAAAATATTCTGTATTTGATTAGTTTCTGATTCTCTATTTGATATGCTCCAAATTGTTATGTTTAATTTAGCAAAACTCATCTTTGCTCTCTCTAAAGAACCTACTTTATCTTACAAGCAGGGGCTTAGGCATATCCTGCTGATAAATCAGTTTCAAACTCAAAAACGAGAAGTGTTTAAACAGCTAATTAAATGTGAGGATATTTATTTCAGCACATTTCCAGCCGAAGGCATAAGGACAGAGTTGCAGGAAAGCCTATGAAACCTAAATATAGTCCTTACAACAAACTGCAGCGCAACCCAAGTATTTTAGCAGTAAGTATTTTTATTTCTCATCACTGTCTGAGTGAATTTGTGACCTTGGGGACTCCCACTGCACAGAGACAGGAATATGACAGACCTGATGCGTCTGCAGCCTCTCTTCCCCTGCAGGCTGAGTCTGCACAGGAATCAGATTTGAAGATAGTTATGTATTCTATCTGCCCAGTCCAAGGCATGCAGACAGCACTGCAAGTGTTATTTACTGCTAGAAAGAAGGGAATAATCAGTGGAATGGGGAATGAACCGTGTGCCCCGTGGAAAGGTATTGGCTCTGCTGGGCAAGGGCTCTTCTCCCTGAAGGCAGCAATGGATATACTCTGTCTTTTTGCACACCTGAGATAACTCTAAGTTACGGTGGGTGCAGTCAGGGAAAAGGATATAGACTGTTAAGACATAAAAATTCTAGTGCTCATTCTCTGCATACAGCAAAACAGAATGCTGTGTGGATGTATTAGTTGGTGCAAAAGAGCCATCAGGTCTTTAGGAGAACTGACTGCCTGTATGTTCAGGCCGTGTCTGTCACTGGCTGTCAAACACCTCTCCTGTCTCTGTGCCGCTGGCCAATCCCTTTACACCCACCTGCATTTCCAGGAATCCCCCAGACTGGTTCTGCCAGTCAGCTGCAGCCGGAGTTCAGGCTGGCTTTAGCACAGCACAGCTTGTATGTTTATTTGCTTATGACACAGCCAGTATTTTATTCGTTAGAGAAAAGTGCTTGCCACCTATGGCACAAAAACAGTTTACAGGTTGAAAAGAGACAGATGCAAATGTGTGTGTGCGCAAGAGAAAGCATGTGAAAAGCCTGTAAATGCCAAAATATTGATATGTCTTCGTAATTGTATAGAGGCAAAAGAAAATGCTGCAGGCTTCCTCTCCACTCAATAGGTTCTGCACATGCTAATCTTCTTCACTTGTATAATACATCATTTTATAATCTATTGCAAAGGAGAGACCACCAATTATAAAGAACATGAGTATCTTTATTTCCATTAATGTATGATTGTAGTGCAAATCATTTTCAGTGAGAGATGCAGATAAGAGTGTTATGTTGCTGATTAGCTCTTTCACCACAAGCACTAGCAATGATTGTAGATCATAAACTAAATAATATATATTTCAGAAAAAATTCTATTTGTATGAATCTTAAATAATATTTCTGCTCTGAAAAGATCAGGTCTGCATTGGAAGGTGCAAAGCTGACTTGACTAATACCACCTTCCCATCTTGTCCACTCAGCTTTTCTACAATTCATTTTTGCAAGTGGAAAATTTGACTTTTGATATTGAAGTCTTAATCATGGGAGTATTTTTAATATTTCATGCACAGTTATAATTTATAAAGTTACTCACTTGCAAATTATGCTTCCTTCTAAACATCAGTGTGATGGTCTCTAGACTCAAGAGATTTCCTTATCTTTAAATACAGGATTTGGTTGCTTTAATTGCCCTGGGAGTAAGAGGACAGTGCAGGTAACGTTTCTAAGCAGCTGCCATGAGGCTTCTGTGAGAAGCCGCAGTGTTCCCTATGTCAGGGTTCACTTTTTGCCTCGTGTAAAAGTGGGCGTTGGGAGAACTGTATTTACATTGCTTTTGTGTGTGTGTGTTCTATTCCAGGCAAAACTTGCATTCCAGAAGGACATGATTAAGCCACTGGCACCTGCTTTCCTCTCATCTCCTCTTGCTGCAGCTGCAGCTGTATCGTCAGCTCTGTCCCTCCCTCCCCGGCCCTCGGCATCCTTGTTCCAGGCACCAGCAATTCCGCCAGCTCTGCTCAGGCCAGCCCACGGGCCCATCCGGGCAACGCCTGCCTCCATACTCTTTGCACCATACTAATTTATTGATGTAAAAAAGAGATAACTATGGCCAGTACAAAGGGTAAAAGAAAGCAGGAAAGGGGTTCAGATTTTAAATTGGTTCTCTTTTGCAATGCCATCCAGCGTGACACCTCATCCAACCACATCATAAAATCCATCACTGACGGCACTGCATTTTGGAGTCTAGACGACTCTGTCTTTCTCTGTCTCTATTTTTTTAATCAAAATAGTGTGATTTGCTTAAAAATTAAATTGCTCATAAAATTTATACCATTAAAGATTCATGCATCTATTCCTTTTTTTCTTTTTTTTTTTTTTTTTCAATTTGTATGATGCACCTTGGAATCAAGGAACGTAAAATATTTTCCTGACAGACTTGAAAACTAGGGTCTTCCTCACTCACACTGATGTAAATACGTCTCTGAAAAGCAACGGGCTATAATCTAATGTGGAAAAAAGGAAAAGGTAGAAGAACCAAATGCTTGATAGCAGATAACATCTCAAAAAAGAATTGCGTCCATTTTTTTCGTGTGCTCTTGTTGACAGGGATTGTGTGCTGTCCTAGACCCCAGTACTGGTGTATCTTGTGTAGTATTACAGATGTATCACGTCTGATTTTAATATTTTTAGTTTCTGTGCAAATGTTTGAAAGCAATGCAACGCTGAAGCTTTTAATTATTTCTTTTGTGTCATACTTTATTTAGAGAAATCAAAAATAGAAAGCCATATAACATAGAGTTAAGATTACTGCGTGTTTGCTACTTTCATTTAACTTATTTTTGTTGTTTCTTCACTGGTGTTGCTAAGCAATGTTTAAAGAGAAAAAAAGCTTTTCAATTGCACATTGCCACAGCTCACATGCATTGTTCAAGAAGACAATGGATCCATGTGTTTGTACGTAAATACCCTGTTTTCTTAATTTCTAACTAGTTTCCTTTGTAATGATGCTGCATAACATTGTGGCTCCCTAATGCAATAATGTACAGAACATAAAATATTTATAATTGACCATATTCTCTGTTTACTGAATATATTGCAGTAATGTCCCACCTATCTTCTTACCTCCCCAACCCTTTTATAAAGGTGAATCAATATGCAGTGTTCAGACTGGAGTCATTATGTGATAATGGGGACTACAGGTGGAAGAAAGGAAAAATAAAAAAAAGAGAATTAACTTTTAGAGCATCTTTATCAGCAATCCATAATAGTAAGATGTCTGTGTATTTTTTTAAATGTACCTTTTCAATAAAATAATAAGAAAATTATACATGCTTATCGTGTTTTAATTGGTACAGGAAAAAAAAAGCCTGAAACAAATTTAGCTAAAGGAGTCTTCAGGACTAGACAAAGCATTGGAGTTGCAATAAAGTATAATTACAGAACTTGCGTTTGTTTCCCTTGTGTCTTAATGTCTTTTCCTCACTGTAGCCTGTAACAGCCTTTACTGGGGCTTTTCTGCAGTGAACATTCACTACGTCAGAGTTTCGGAGGAGGACGCAGTAGAGACAGGTGCGTGATTGTGTGAGTGTTTTACTGTACCACCAAAGTGCTACACCATGGTTACACCATTGCTAATGAAGACTAAGGATTAACTTTAAAACCAGCCTGGGCAGGCCTGAGACTGGAAGCAGGTCACTTGGGAGCCAGGAGTTCCTCTGAGGCATGGGCAAAGTGTGCAGTTGCTTGACTCAGCAGCAGACTTTTGAAGGCAGGTGTTTGGGGCAGCCTTAAGATTATCTTTTTTTACTGCTGAAAAGCTTAGTCTGTTCTTTAAAAGCCTGTTCTTTGTTAATAGAAAGTGAAAAGTAAGGGGTACAAGAGTAAAAAGACTCAAGTGTAAGGCTGTTAGGGTTAACACAAAGCCAACAGGGCCATTAGGAATTCACAAAGGCCAAGGAAAAGAAAACTTCACAAACTTAATAGTAGACATTGTACAGACCAAGATATACCTCATAGTAGCAACATTATTAGAGACAGTTTTCTGAAAGTGTAATTCCACCCAATTACCACTACTCTGTGGAGATGTCAGCAGTCCAGTGAGAGGATCATTCACTGGAGAATCACCTACCAAGGGGTAGGTAAGGGAATCCAGGCTTTTATCATCCTCTGGGAGAGCAGTTACCTTTGTATGAATCTTGTGGACTCTGAGAATCAGAAGGTTGCAGGTAGACACCCTGCCATGTGCATCTGTTTGTGTCTGGTTTTTCAGGGAGTCAGATTTAACTGCTTAGCTCCCTTCAGAGGAGTTCATTCCATCAGGAGCCTGTTGCTCTCCAACATGACCTAGGTTTACAGAACTCTATATTTTAACTGGTTCCTCAGGAAACAAGAGTTGTCTGTGTATTAAATCACTGTTTTTGCATTTTATAGTCTACTGTTGATGATGAGAAATTTCAAGCAATTAAAGGTTTCTGCAATTGAAAATGTTCCTGTATGAAAAGGAGGGGACTGGCTAAGTGTGTAGATTTCTTGGACAGCTGATTATTTCAAAGAGTATCTTTAAATGGAGAAATATTTAGGTCACGAAGGGTGAAGGAATGTGTTATTCCGCAATGAAAGGAATTAATCTGTGCAATACAAGGAGCTAAAAGACTGTGATTGTGAACACAGGCAGAGTCATGTTCAAATTCTTATTCAAAATTGTGTTGACTTATACTTTGTGTATTGAAACTCTGCTTGCCACCAATGTTTTCTGTACAATGTGCAGGACCAAGCATTTGAGATGATAATAACAGGATAAATGGCAAACCCTCCCGTTACACCTGCTGGGATATCTCATTTTTTGAATGAGCTTTACATGAGAAAGAAAATTTGTATCATACTCAGACAAATGCAAGCAGCTGCTTTTTTGTAATGTTAGGATACCTTCTCCTGAAGTGTTAACATCATTACACAACTGGCTATGAAATTCATGCATCTGTTGTAACAGAGGACAAGTATGGAAATATAATATTGGCAATGCAGTTAGCTTTTTGAATAAAGACAGCTAATGTGGAAACCACTAAGGTAATAAGGTTACAGTAATGGGATCATATCCTCTAGTATGTCTATTATTCTAGATCTGTTGACTGCACTCTGAGCTGCAAGTTGTTCCTGTATGAGAAGTCAAAAGTTATAAGGGCACTGTGTTGGTCAGGGATTGTCACCTGGCACTGCCATCTTTCTGTAGCAGAAAAAGAAGGATCCAGACCAGATACGGACACATCAGCAGGAACTTTCTGCTGGTACATGGGACTGGATCATGGTCCCAGATCATGGTCCCTGTATCACAAAAGATTTTCACAAATGGTTGTCAAACAGAGATGTGGTCCACTAGTCTGTGCAGATTGAAGATTTATATAGACTGCTTTTTTAAAAAGAAAAATAATGGTGATAGGATCTTCTATAACTGCTGCAGGTCAATAGAGTGTGTGTGTCTCATTTCTGCAGGTCAAAATGTAATAAAATCTTTCCCTCTGGTTCTGGTCAGGTAGTGGCAGAAGGCAGGAGCTAGCATGGACATTACCCAGTTGATATCACCACTTGGACTCTGATGATAACGTTACACTGGGCCCATCTACTGATAAACTAAAAGGCAGGTCCTTTAAGAAAGAGACTTTTTCAAGAAAAATAAGTTCCCTCATTTTACTTCCTTACAATCTGATCTTGAACTATGAATTTTATGGTCAGAAAGTTTTGCAGAAGATTTTATCACATTTTTCTGGGGGAAAAAAAGAGCCTGGTGATTTTAAACTCTGCAGGAAGTTTTCCACTATCTTTATGGATCTGGCAATAACCCAGTGAGCCTCACTGTATATCTTTTGAACATGTCACCTTGAATAAGTGAGGTACTGCACTATTTATTCATGCTTGGTTGGACATTAAATCTCCACAGCCATCATCTGGTCACAGTGGTCACAATAATTTTCTTACTGTGGCTTGTATATTTTTTTAACTATTTTTTGCTTAATGCTCTTGTTTCAAGTGACAACTGAAGCATCCTCAAGTATTTATTGGAATGACCAGCATTTCAGGTAAAAGTATTTTTTTGCGAGTGTCTAGAACTCTTAGATATTACAATGTTTTATTATGACACTAACACTATTTTAGAAATGTTTATATTTGGTTTCATGTCCTATTCATATTTATTTGTATCGATAGAGTGCTGTGCTGGATGCCAAGAGCCAGGTCCTGCTGAGCCCCCGAAGTGGAGGAGGCCAATCCGAGACTGCTGCCTTTGAAAGGCTGCAGCTGAGGGAGGTCTCCCAGGACTGGGAAAAGGACAACTTTATGCTTGTCTTCAAAAACGTCAAGAACGAGGATCTGGGCACATGAAAGCAAGTAGGTGATTGGGATTGGCCAGTGGGGGTTTACAAAAGACAAAACCACATCCAAAAGGCCTGAGTGCAGCCTGTCTGCCGTGAGGGGCCTGTCTGCACAGCCAAGGGGAGCCAGATGCCCTGAGGCTGGCTTTGGTGAGGTTTCCAACACCAGCTCTCCCAGAATCCCAGCAGGCAAATGTAGGCAATAAAGACGGGGAGTGGCTACAACGAGCTGTAGGAGAGCCTGGCCCACCAAGCTCCAGGCTCTGGGGACAGCCGCTGGCAGCCCATGACAGCCAGTCAAGCACTGTCCTTTGGGCCAGTAACACCAAACACACTGAGCAGTGACCTGAGCAGTGCAGAGAGCCCCTGGGAACCTGTGCAGTGGGGTGGGGAGTCCTTGGGAAGAACATGTATGTGAGTGCCAAACCAGGAGCCTGCTTTTCCAGTGGTGAGCTGGAAGGTAAGGCTGCCCTCTGGAGAGACCTTGGCAAGCTGGAGACCTGGTTTGATGGGAACTTGGTGGGACTCAGAGAGATGCCAGGGAAAGGAGCTGGGGAAGGAGCCCACGGACCAGCCAGCACCAGCAGGAGCCCTGCGAGAAAGGGCTTGGGCAGGCAGGGGACACCCAGGTAGGTGGGACAGAGGGAGCTCGAGTCTGCGGTGCACCCTGGAGGCAGCAGAACCGGGCTGCATACGGTGCTGTGTTAGCAGAGCCACAGGCAGCAGCTTAAGGGACGTACAGAGCCCCTCTGCGTGGCTGCACCCAGAGGAATGTGTCCAGCCTGGGGCTTCTGGTGTGAGAGAGATGCTGACAAATGGGAACAAGTCTGGGAGGAGGACAGGAGGTGGTCAGGAAATGAGCACATTGTGTTCAGGAAAGTGAGGTGGGTATGTTGAACCCAGAGAAGACTGAGTCAGTTCTGGCCACTGTCCTCAAGTGCCTAACCCAGGCTCACAGGGAAGAGAGATGGAGGTTTCTCAGAGAAGCACCATGAGAAGATGAGAGAAGCTGTAGGAGAGAATATTCTGACTCTACATATGAAAAAAGGTTTTGAAGTAATGCCTGGAGCAGGTTGCACAGGAAGCTTATTGCGATATCCACCCTTGAGTAGTAGGCTGGACTAGGTGACCTCCAGAAGACCTGTCATCTTAAATGAATCAGTAATTCTAACACATAACAAAGTTTGCTGAAAAATCAAAAGTAATCGCTGTGTTACAGGGCAATTAACATCTGATGGAAACTTTGCAGCACTAAATACTGACTGATGATTCACAATATGGTGGGCACCTGCTAAGCCTGAAAAATTAAGACAAACATCTTACCTGCAACAGGCTGAAGAAGGAGAACTGGAAGGAGGATGTACCTGGACAGGTGAGAAAGTCAAAGTGGCAGGGAGGGGAAACTACTTGTAGTTCAATATTGTTAGTGCATTTTGGGAGGGCTGAGGCTGTATTTTTCAGACCAAATAAATGACCTTGCAGTAATTGCAATGTGATGTGTTTCAGGCCTTTGTGAGTTTTGCTAAAACAAATACATCCATCTTACATGAAAGTATTTGACTGTAGTGCTGCTGAAAAACACATTTGTTAGAAGGTGTTAGCTACAGTGAGCTATTTTGCTAGGTTAGAAGCAGCCACAGCACAAAGGCTTCTTTTTCAAAAACTGTGGTTTGCACTTTAGATATACAATGTAATTTCAGCAGGTTTAAATGCCCAACATGCTCAGCAGCCAGTTGGTGCTGTCAGAGTACTCAACCTGAGCTACAGCTTTTAGGATACTTCTGGCATTGAGCACCCTCTCTGGAACTCCAGACCCAGACACAGGTCTTGTCCAGCAGGGGACATTTCCGTTTTGTTTACCCAGGTCTTTTTTTATTTTCTTCGGGAGGTATCTTGCTCATGAAAGATGTCATTTTTGGTTAAGGTTTCTGCCCAGAGCCATCCACCCAAGTTACTTCTCCATTTAGACACTTTCCCTCCTCCAGCTGTGAGAGGGGGAATATATTCCCACTGTTCAAGGATCAATTTCTGATAGCCCAACTCTTGCCATCCCATGTCTGAACCTATTGCTGTATCATCCTGCCTCACCCTCTGCTTATATCAGCTGACTCTCTCTAGCTCCTTCCTTGACCACATCAAACCATGCCCTTGTTTCTCCAGCCCTCTATCAACCTCTGAGTTCTCACAGCTTGTCAAGATGTCAGCTCCCTTCTCCATCCCCTGAGTGAACTCTGTTTTCATTTTCCAGTAGGTGCTGGTGAGATATTTCCATTCTGCCCTTGAACTTAAAAGTTCAACTCCCTAAACTATAAAGTCACCAAACTGTTCACCTTCAATATCTTTCCTAAAGCTCACTTACGGCAGCAAAAAACCAAACCCACCTCCTACCCTTCCACCAAAAATGAACCACTACCACTGCAGGGTGAGTAAAACTGTCATGAGATTTTGTGATGCTAGATTTTAGCAAATAAAGCCTAAGAATAGGGGACAACATAACTGTGACTCTTCTTATTTTATCTGTCTAAACTCTGTCAGCCTTAACTATACTAAGCACATTTTCTGGCAGATCTGATGCTTGCCTTAGAGGGTCAGTGATGCCTGCAAACTCTTCCTTTTCAGGTTATTTTATGTCCTCAGAAAGGCAGGTGGTAACTTCATTCAAAACTAATTTTCATGTTGAACTGTGCCAAATCAGGTTTTCATATGCAATTTGAATTTTAAAACATTCTGTAACGTTTTCTGCAAAGGCTGAATGAAAAATGGATCTTCACTGCTTGACTACACCGGAGCTGCTCAGGGGCTCTCACGGTTGAACAGTGTGAGTCTACCCCTTGCCCAACCAGGCAAAGGAAATAGTGGGGGTTTGTTTTATATGAGAACAAAGGCACTGGCTCCACCCCTGCTCCTTCTTGCCTGTATAACTGCAATGGGAGTTATGTTCCTGTTTGGAACACATTCCACCCGCCCTGGAGAACGGCACTGTTTGCAGCGTAGCCACGCTACGGAGGGTGCACATGTGCCTTTTGATGTGTTCTGTGCTGGGGGTTTTCTCCCTTTCCTGCAGAATGCCTGACTTGCATCAGAGAGACAGGAAATCTGTTTCCTGGTCATCTGCATGTGAGTCCAGGGCTACAGTAGTCTTCTTCCATATGTTGAAAAGTTAATTCTCCAGAGAGTCTCAAGTCTATGCCTCACTCCTTCCCAGAGGTTTTTTCTGCATCTTGGCTTCCTGCCTCCCTCCCGCTGTGCAGAGGCAATCAGAATTCATGTAGAAAACCCCATCCAATATGAGGTTTACCTTTGACTTTCCCAGGTGATTGTTTGCTGCTGAATTATTCAGCCCCAAAGGAAAGGGAGATGGGAACAGGAACACAATGTCTGACACCAGTTTGAACTTCATTAGGAAATGAATTTTACCTGTGACAGACTCCAGTTCCTTGCTGATGCTAAATGGACTTCAGTTATGTTCTCCCCCTTCTCTGCTACCCATCTTTGGAATACATGAGGGAGGGAGACTGTGCAAACACAGATACTTTCTACCATGTGTGCCCTTTGTGGTGCCAGACAGGGCACCAGGCTCATAAATCAGCTTCAGGGGTTGCTCTCTGTAAATGATTTCATGTGGGAGATACTGCTCAGTGGTAGCAAAGGCACTAGAATTGTTCAAATATAAAGGGTGATAAGAATTACATCCACATTTTCAAATGCAAAAGTTAATTTTAAAATAATGACTTGCTGTTGCCTCCCTGAGACTGAATGCTGGGAATGCTCTGGTGCCTTCTAAATCATCAGAGCTGGCCTGCTCTGCAGTCCTCTGTCATGGGAAAAAAAGCATTAAATAGTTTTAGTCTCCTTCTGAAAATACTTAACTCCATATATATGTTGCCTGCCATTGCTCATATCTATTTCTCAAGGGAATTCAAGGGAAATTTGAGACACTTTAAATCTGCATTGCAACTGCTTGCTGTGTGCTAGCATCATGCTCCAGAAGTACAGGGAGGAGGCAAGAAGATGAGAGTGGGCAGGATAGGCTGCAAGAGAAGAGGGAGCTCTCCCTGCACTGCAGTGATGTGTGGGCTACTGAGAGGTGCGATGCACTCACAGGCATTTAAGGAGGAAAACACATTTGCAGATGTGGGTTTTCAGACTGCCAGTTTTTGTTTACATTGTGAGTGAGCAAGAATTAAGTTGTGATTTGAAATGCACTTACGTTGTCACTTAAAGACAACTTTTAACTGAAGACTTAAACTAAAGAGCAGTTGGATAGATGCTTAATAGATTTTATGAAGTGAACCATTCCACAGTGCCAGGAACTTTACTTCACCATTCTAACCCATTCTACTGGCATCTCTTTTTCTGTGACTTATAAAATATATTTGCATGCTAAAACAATTTATTTTCTCATTTTCTTTTGCTAGGGCTGCAATTTTAACTGCCAAATCTTATCCTGTGACTTGAAAAAAGCTCTGATATGCAGTAAGCTCAGAAATCCTATTCATTTTCCACAAGGCACATTTACGTTTACTATCAACATCTCCAGAGCTGGCAAATGTTCCGAGTCAAGGAATTACCAGAAAGGAATGAAGAAACTGGGATGGTGATGGTTATTGCTTTCTATTCATATGTTCATTGCATGTGTTTACTCTAAAGTAGACATTCAACTCCATCCTTCTGTAACATAGAACATGATAATGAAGATAGAACTTTAATAGAACTTGAACTTGGTATGGACATGGCCAGACATCCTTTAAAACATGCCACATGGAAAATTTATTCCTAGTTTGATCCCAAATTATCTGATTCTTCCAAAGTACACTTGGAGGTTTCCAGACGGTAAGGTCAATAGAAATGGACTCCAGATAGCAAATAAGGTTTCTTTTAAGAAGATAGGAATAAAAAAAATTATGATCATCCTCTTTCATTTTAGGAATATATTTCACCACATTGTCAAAGGAATTGTCTCATTATGACAGATAGAGAACATGAAAATCATCAAACTTTTTTTGGTTGGTATTTGGAAGGCTGATAGTGGTGATTGTTCCCAGCTTCTCTCAACTCTTGGCTGCATGCTTTCAACAAGCAGTTCACAAAATGATGTGTTCCAACACATCAGCTACTTGCTTTCTAGTTTCATTTAAAATAAGAAAATTTTTGATTCGGTGAGTGCCTCTTTCACACGCAGTGGAGACAATGGTAGTTTTTTTATATTGTGTGCTCATGAAAAGAAACACCAGGACCTTAAAACCAGCTAGTGATTTTTGGAAAAAAAGGAAGACACAGGCAGTTCTAGCAGGACTGAATCAAAGCAGTCTGTGAAACAGACTGCCAGGGCTCAATGCTGATGGGAAGTCAGCGTCTCGTCCATTATGTATTATTAAAGGGAATAGCTGAGAAAGTAAATTGGAGATCACACCACAGTTCTTTTCTTTGCCTTTTAATAACAAAGATGAACAGTGACGCCATTCTCCTCAGACAGCTGAGTGTCCTGGCCACAGCTTTTGGAAATCTTGAATGCTTGGCTTCTCTGATCCTTGGCACTTATCCTGCAGCTCATGGCTGATGCAGTCAGTCCACAGGCGGGGCTGCCTTGGCGTGGTAGAGGACCTGGAGCCATATATCAGCTGATCTCTGTGAAGTATGGACAGGTATTGTAAAGAGGAAAAAATCAAATTGTTACAGTAGAGCAATTTGATTAATTTTCTTATTTCTATGTACTGTTAAGAAGGCATGATATTTGGTCTGCGTAAATTGCTGATGGAGGGATTTTTTCCCTCTGTGTCCTGGGAAGGATCTTCTTATTTCTAGCAACATTAAAACAAGTTAAATGAACAAAATGCTTCTGCTGTGTTGAAACTCAATTTTCAGAGTTAAACCTTGACTGACTAGAGTCCCTTTAGAGGATAAAGAAGCCAAAAAATTACCACCACCACTCCCCACGAGAAATGCATTTCTTCTTGGCACTGATTGAAAGTATAGAGGGTAAATATGAAGCTCCAAAGAAATCTCTCTGTAGGCATTGTAAGGAATTGAGAGCTGCTGCCAAGCATTTCTGAAGTTCCCACAGAGACTTCATACCAGGAGGACAACAACAGACCAAAGAAAAGCTCAGTAGAGCTTGTCACACCTGGAACAGCTGAATGTAGGTTTAAAATAGAAATATTCAGTCTGCTAAGAAACTTTAAGATTTATTAAAAAAAAAAAAGAAACTAAGATAAAACATTAATTACTGTTGACTGCAAACTTCGCATTGAGCACTCTTCTTTGGTTTCCTTGTATTAGATGTAGTTTTTTGTACTGAAAATAATTTTTAATATTCTCAAGGTATGGCTAAATTAGAACTCTTTGAGCTTTCTAATTAGGTAGAATCTGATTTTGTAACAAATTGTATTTTCAAATATTCCTTCCATACTGTTATTGATCTGCCCAATGCCTTCTCCTGGAGATACAGCCTTGACTGTGACAAGAAGCCTTGTGACTGAAGTACACAGCTCAGCCCCATGTTCTGACATGGCCCTTGCTTGATCTTCTGATGAAGGAAAAATACAATGGACAAATATGTCATAGAACTTCTGCATAAAGGAGTTTCATCTAAAGAATTTCTTTTTCTTCACTAACCCAGGAATGAAGGAAACAGGAAAGAGGGAAACTGGAAAAAACTGCACCCCAAAAATCTGTAAGTCTCTGGTGAGCAGAATCCTTGTAACCCCACTGCAGCTGTCTCACCAGCTGTGTTCCTCCCATAGGCATGCCTGCTGAAAAGAACATCAAGAATCTGTATATTAGAAATTCTGACCTGAGGTGCAGATAAAGACTAACAATCTGTGATTCTTTCTGATGCTTCATGCTACCTTGAAATGCAAAACTAGGAATAAAAGTGTAGCTCTCTTGGCTATCTGTTGAGTTGCACTAGGGATAGTTGATTTATTCTGCATCTCAGAATAAAGGAAGTAATGCAGATAGGTGGATTTTCTTATGGCCAGATGCTGTTATTGTAAGATGAGTGCAGTTAAACTTGCATATAGCTTTTTTTCCTTTAACACTACAGCTTTAAGTTGTAGAAGTTCTGCGTGTCTGTAAAACTGAGTCTAGTAAGGCTCTGTTTTAAGAATGCTACATGTGCACGAATTATTTAATTGGGAGAGCCAGTTGTACCAACACTGCTTCCCTGGAAACATGGACTAATGAGAAATATATTAATCATTAAAAGAAAAATATACTTTTCTAAAGCATTTTGCTAATTACTATTCCAAAGTAATTAATTACTTCCATTTATTGTTATAAGTCAATAAAATTGTTTTCCACAGAACCTAATGAGGCAGTTAAAAATGTAGTATATAATAGAATCTTACTTGTGAAAAGACATATTAAAAGCTTAACCTGAACTGACATTTATCATGATGTAACAAAAGTAGTAGTGATTCTTTTTATAGGCAAATACTTTTATATTTAATTAGAGCCCATAAACTAAATTGGAAAGAAAAAGCCCAAAAGCCAAAGATGCAAAGCCTTAAATCTGGAATTATTTAACTTAATCTAAAACCAAGTTACTCTGGGCTAAGATCTCTGAACAATGGAGATGCCTATACCATGATGCAGTTAGAAAATCTTTATGCTTCAAAGTACTACAAAATTATGTTGAAAATGTTCTGCTGAATGAAATTATTGCAGTTGGAAAAAACAGGTGGAAACCCAGAGCACCTGGAGCTGGAAAACGAATTAGATGTAAGATCAAAGAACTTCTCGAACTGGATTATGATAGATTTTCTACAGAAACTCCAAACATAACTGAGAGTTGGCGATTGAAGAAGACTAAAATTTGAAGCAAGTTGAACATGTTGGATTTCACCCTGAGCTGCGGCTTTCCCTGGAGCCCTAGAAAGGTGCAGAATGGTTGAAATGGTATCATATGGATTGCAAAGGACAGTCACCCACAGATCACATCCAGCACAGCAATTCCTGCACATCAGCAGAAATACCCTTGGGAAGCAACCTGTGATCCCTCTGCCGAGTGCTGGCCTGCATGCCTGCTCATGCAGGAGGGATGTAGGTACTTGTCTGCTTCAGCTGTGGCCTTTTGAACCATCCAAAGCCCCTGGTGACAACTCCTGCCCCTCGTCTTCTTGTCCAACTAATAAGTGAGTCAAAGAGGGTGTAAATGGATACATACCTCTGAATATGTATGCTATATGCCAATTTAGGCTCATTAGCCAGTATGTAATTCTGCCTAATTTCACATCACTCCTGAACTTGATCCATTAAGAAAACTTTTATTCTCTGAGACAGCAATAACTTGACCTTAAACGAACTGAATGTGAAATTGCCTAGTGATTGATTTTTCAATTTAATTATTTTTCCTTCAGAAGTTGAATTTAAATGTGGCACTTTACAGTCGACAGAATCTAGGTCAAATAGATGGGATATTAATAATAACCATCCTGTGTGAAATCTAGGGGTTATACTTAGCAGTAAATTCAGTTTCTGGAATTCTCTGAAGACTGAATTTTATGTAAGTAGCCATCTCATACAAGACAAAGGCACAGGCCAGAGTTTCCCAGAATTTTCAATACTGACCTGGGACCCCTTCCTCCCTGGTGTGCTTCCTTCCTCTTTATGAATTCTGGGCATCAAGGGTGCAGAAAGTAGAGGGTTTCTAGATCGAGACTCTCCTTAGCCTTATTTAATCAGTTTTCTTTCTACCCTCATAGAGTTTGACTGAAGAAAGCATTGCTATTCGCCTTGCATAAGAATAACTGCAAATGAAGACATAGGGTTGCTCCCCGTAAATCCCAGAGGGCAGCAGGATCATGTGCTGGCCCAGCTACAAGCCAGCTGAGTTAGAAGGTGTTGGACAGCATCCAGTCCAACTAAACTTCTTTAAAAGGGAAAAATCAAAAAATGAGACCTTGCAGGAATGATGAATCAATTAAAATATTGTATGAGCTGAAACAAAATAACAAAAACTTGGAAATACGTAATTTATTTGTGTGTTGGAGCTGATTTGCTTGACTGAAAGATACTAAAAGCTTTGGTGGTGCTGGTCTTTCCTTACTGCAACGTGCTTTCTGTAAATTGCTAATAGATGATGTCTAAGAAAATGAAGGGGTGATGCTCCCCCTGCGTTTGGCTCTCGTGACTCACCTGGCCAGTGCCAGCAAAGTGGGACCACCCCGGCAGAGCTGGCACAGGGGGCTACGGGCCGTGGCCAGCACGGCACAGCCCCTGGGCCACTGTGGTGAGCAGTGGCTGTGCCACCTTGGCACCCCGCTGGCTGGGCTTGCTTTGCCCCCATGCAGACAGCAAGTCCCACAGTGCCTGTGTGAAGTGAGGGCAAGTTTATTCCTTTCTATCGGGTGTCTGATTAACAGCCCTGGGGAACACTAATTTATCCAAGCTTCTGGTCCAGATGGAAAGAAAGAAATCCCCTACACAGTAAATTCACGTAGAAATGCAGAACTGCCCAAGTGACGGCCTACAGAAATGGGCAGGTAGACTGTGATAGGTAGAAAGAGTGTCGAATATTTTTTGCTGAGAAAATGAAAATTTGGAGAGGGGGAGATAGAAAAAAAAGATGAAGAACTACATTTGCTCGGGGAAAAAATTACTTCACAGTCTACCAGGAGGAGAGAAGGGAGTAAACACTTTTTAAGTGAAACCCTGGAATGAATGAGTGCGTCCTGTCTGATGCCTTTCCAATTCGTGGGTTTTTTTCATCCTCTAGATCTCTTGTAAGTGAGAGTTCCAATGGCGGGTTGAAAAGCGTTTAAAGACAGACACAAGAAGAATGACTTCTTCCAGCCTTCCTCAAGAGGACTGTAAATCCAGGCAGACTTTGGAATAACTTACTGAAACCAAAGGTAGGCTGGTGTCACCCACCATGGTGCAAACATCTGGAGCATGTGGTTTGCAGTCTGTTGCTGTAATGCAAAGTCTAGCTAAACAAAGAAAGCCATGGGGAAATCAGAAGTGTGGCCCCCTTACCACTGTGTCAGTTTATTGGCAGCTAATGACACCTCCCCTCGACACACACACCCCCGAGATCCCAAATCCTCAGGAAGTGCGAGCCACGGTGCTGGTGAGCCTTTTGATGACACCTGGTGGCAAAACTGGAATAACGCACCAGAAATGGAATCATACATGGGTGATAGCCATGTTACTGAGACTAGAGGAAAATAAATCCATGGGGAACTAATGTGAACTAGAGGCTGGTAGCTAAAAGTGGAAAATAATATGCTAGGAATGAAATGGAGAAGCTTAACAACATTATTTTCAGAGGCAAACCCAGCTCTGATAAATGTATTACAGATCTTTACAAAGCATTCCGTATGTAGGAGCCTTAACAGGCACTATGGGATCAGTTACTGCCTGCTTAAAAAGAACTGTAAACAGCAACAAGAGAAGATTAATTAGTTTAGTTCAGTGAAGTTGTCTCCTTGGATACCATTCAAGTGACTTCCACCATTGTTTGTGTGAAGTAATCAGGAACACAAGCATCAGGGTAATAAATACCTGTGTTCCAGATAAACATTTCCCACGTGAACTTGATGTGGAATAATCTCTTTTCAGAGGTTACGTTTTGGGTTTCCCTCTAAACACCTTGTGGCAGGCAGGGAGAAGGGGGTAAATAAGGGGGCCTGCCCAGGGCGGCCCTCCCCAGCATCATCTGGAACCTGCCAAAGTGGCCAGGGAAGAAGCCACAGGCACCTTCCATGAGCTGTGGGCAGGCTGTTTGAGGATGTTACATTTATGTCTTTTATTGCCAAGCTGGATCTGTGAGGCTATTGAAGTGAAATGCCAGGTACAAGCCCTGAGAAAGCCCTTTCACTGCCGAAAGGGTTTAGCGCTTTTACTTTTGTTTCACTTCTCAAACATGCTTCTCCTGCACCTTGCTGATGAGTTACTGAGAGAAGTCTGTCATCACTGTCACAGACCTTCAAAATGCTCCAGATTTCTACCCTGCCTCACACAACGACTCCATTCACCCTAAAGGTTCCAGTACCTTGCTTTTAGCTGCTCTGTGTTGTGTGTTTATGTGCCATCTTCTGTTTGCTTTATGGAAACAGCCCTGAAATCACCAGAGGAGCTTCAGTTTAGCTTCCAGGTGCCGTGTGATGTCTGCTAATACATGGTGTGGATAGGGAGAAGTGTGCATGGCACAGGAGGCTGTGGCAACGCTGCCGTTCCTGTTATCCTGCTTCTCTCCTGCTGCGTGTCACAGCGGAGGCGCTGGGGCTGCCTTCAGCCTGCCACAGTTACTGCTGGGGGCACAACCCAATTACCAGTTTGAGATTGCTCAGTCAATTGAACATTCATTTAAAAAATGTAATAACTTACACTTCACAGAGAAGGACTGAAATTAAATAGTTGGGTTTCTCTTGGTTTTAAATCTCTGAAAATTTCCTGGCTAGTCAATTATCTGAGGGCACCAGCATTAATGATTTGTACATGATGACACACATAGCTCCATTTTCCTATCACAATGTCCTGATTTTCACTCTGTAATATCACAGTTAAAGGTCAGCAACTACTTCAGTATCAGGACTATAAGCTAGAAAAGAAAGTAAGCAGGGAACTTCCAAAAGCTTCCTTCCTCCAACAATCTCTCAGTAAATTTCTTTACTGTTGGGACAATATCCTAAACCTTAAAATCTCAGTTTGGGACTTTTTATCTCATTTTAATATTTTCCCAAGGTTGAATAACATATAAGTCCTGCTTATGTGGAGTTTATTATTATTATTATTATTATTATTATTATATTATATTATTTAAATAAATTATATTATTTAAATAGGCCAAACAAAAAAATGGTGAAGAAGAAATAAAATATTAATATTCTCACAATATGCAAGTGAAGTCTGTGTCCAAGCTCTAGCTAAAGCAAGAATTAGTTATTTTTGCTTACAAGTGAGGAGAGGTAAATGAGAGCCCTTGTCTTGGCTTAGATAGCAGAGATATCCAGAGATACTTGGATATGCAGAGATCCGTTTGCCCTCAGGGCTGAACTGGATATTTTCACCGCCGGAGGTGGCGCAGCCCCCCATTCAGCCCTGCTGCCGCTGGGACAGGAGCTGCAAGAGCAGTGATTTGCACAGGATGGGGTAAGGGAAAGACAGAGCCCTCAGCCCCCATGCAATATCTGCTCTATGCCAAGTCTGTGAAAGGCTCCAGCAGAAAATAATAAAACAACCTGTTCTTTGTGCTAACTGAGGCTAGCAGAAGAGGCAATGAGCTTAAGCTCGAGGAAGATTTAAATGAGATGTTACGAAAAAATTCTCATGGTTCGGGTGACTAAGCATTGGCATAGATTGTCAAGGCTTTGTTCTTAAAACTTGCAACAGAGATTTCACAATCCCTCAGCAAACTTTTGCCAAAAATGACTCACTGCAGTAAAATGTGTTGACTGATACCTTGAGATCCCTCACCACTCTCGATTTTAATAATCTGTATAAGCACAGTTCATTGATTTGCTGCTTTGTTCAATCATTTGACATCTAAGTCCCAGTAATTACATCAAACATTCTGTATCAGCTGCTTCATGGTTGCATTGCTCAGTACTTGGATGCATTTTTAGTAATTGGCTGCTTCTGTTTTATTATTTAATGTGTGTTAAGTTTTAGCCTGACTAATAAAGAACACTTCAAGTACAAGAGCCAGACAATAATTAATGCTGTTAAAAATACATGACAGCAAAAAGTAGAAACCAGGAGTGATGAGTGGAATATTTGCTGATTTTTTTCCCCAGAAGCCCCCAGTATGAAATATTATATGGTATCAACTGCTCCAATAACAAGGGGGGCTTGTGGCCTTCCTGTTAGATAAATGTATTTCCATCGAGGATTCACTTTTTTTTTTTTTTTCTGGAAAATGCCAGTAATTCAGGAGTTAATAGTAACCATGAAGTGCTTTCCCCAGACTAGCAGTCTGGCAGGACCACCAACTTTTTACAGCCTTTCTGCTCCTTTTCCGGCCAGATACCTGGTAGCACAGAAATGATATCTATAGACAGTGACCATCGAGGGCAGCTCATGACTTAGAGGGACAGCTTGTTAACTGAAAAGTAAGTTGCACTGATATGAAAAGTCATCTTTATTCTGTCTACAGGAAAGATGAGAACAGCTGTCTGGCTCATGTTGTGAAATGTGTCAGGAAAGCTGCTGGGGCACAGTTTTAAGAAACTCAGTCTCACTTTCCTGCTAACTCTAAATTAATAAAGACCCCAAGATGTCACCATTGCTCATTTTGCAGCTGCTGGAAGGGTTTGTTGCAAATACATTTTTCAGCATCAGTCCCAGGTCTGTATGATGGATAGGGAAACATAATTTGGGAAATAAATATTTATGATGCATAGTCACTTGGAGTCTTTCATTTATACATTGCTCAGTACAGATGCCCATCACAACAGTAAAACTGTGCTAGGTTTCAGCATTTATGATTCATCCACTATGGAAGACTTAAATCCTCAGCCCATTAAATGGAATGGTTCTGAACTAAATCATGAAGTCTTTTTAAGTGTCAGTCTTTCAAATAAAAGAAATTTATGTTACACAGTTTTTGCCTTGACCAAAAAGGATGTTTTGAACGCAGGACTTACTAACTAACTATCCTTCAAATACCAACAGCAAAGCTTGGAATACGTGACACTAGAAGAGTAGCTACTGGAGTTGACATATTTCTAAGTGAACCATGGGCTTCAGCTGTGATGTCTACCCAGCTGTATGCCAAAGGGTTTCCAAAAGTCACAAGCTCTTTGCAAAAAGCAAAGGGTATTTGTCTGTCACACATACTGTGAAAATTGTTGGGCTGGGCATGAGGAGTTGATCGAAAAACATCTTCTGCCTGGCACTTTACTTTTTTGAAACACCAGGTGCATTTTTTCGTGCAATTTAACTTTTAAGAGAAATAGTCATATCTGGCCATCAGAAACTAACGTTATGAATCTCTAGCTCTGCACCTCTCCTCTTCATGGGAAATGATTGCAGGTAAAATACCTTCAGGTAAGAAGATGACTCTGTGTGCCTGTAGCAAAGCATTTCAGCCTCTCCTCCAAGGTCAATAGACACTACTTCAAATCTACTGACATGAACCAGCCTTCACAGACAAGAAATCTGTCTTACATTAAATACGAAGAACATAAGAAAATGGTTGTAAATAGTTTAGATGACAACCTATCAAGTTTTCTTTCTTTTAACGTACAGTGTTGGGAAAGCAAAACTTCTGAGGCTGAAGCATCAGCTTTCCTGTGATAGGCTGATTTACTCCTCAATCTCCCCCACAGTATTTCTTACCAGTACTTTTATTTCAAGTGGTCTGAGTCAGCAATCAGGCCTTTGCTGTCCTCATTATTGCTTGCACACAGAAAAGATGATCTTCTCCCAGAAAACCTACAGCTTAGGCATATGACAAATAAATTGATGTAAGGAACTACTTTGAGGCCTCTGGAAAGGAACTGGACAGAAGAATAGAGGATAATAGGTAATAATAGAAATGGCACTCCATGTAACTACTCTATCACGATCTCATCTTTGTTCCAGAAAGACCTGCCTGTTTCTGCCCATCCAGCTTTTGGGATTCTTCCTACTGCTTCTGGAGTCATCAAACCTTATCATCCTTTCCCCTTGGTTTAAATTGGTGCCATCTGTTCTTAGTTGTCATTCACTCTTGGTCTTTATTCGCAGTTGTTCAGTCTGTGTAGATTTTTAGTCTGACTCAGCACGTGACTTTCACATGCTCACAAAGCCTGCTTACCAAGCTTGCTAGCACCATGCTTTTATAAAATACAAAATAGTAAAGAATTGTACCTCCAACATCATGCCCTCCTTCTGAATCCTCATTCACTTGTCCAAAGATATGCCTTCCTCACTCTGAAACTGTGAACCATTTTTAGCATTGACTATTTTGTTGTTTGTTTTTTTTTTTTATTCAGTTCTGAAGAGGCTTCACCTTTCAAGACTGGGATTAGGCTTCAAAGTCAGATTGATCTCAACAAGTGATTTTATGAAGACCAGATCTTCTGCTGTTCCCCTGCCATCTCTCCAAATGGCCCTTCACTTCTAGGTAGGAGCCTTCATTTACAGGTACTGGAGTGAAATAGATTTCCGTCAAGAAACTTACACCTCTAGAGACGGATCTTCAGTAAGCAAGGTACAGCTTCCCCTTTGTACAATGTATATTTGATGAACAGTGGAATGAGTTGTGCTTCTTTGCATTTAGCTGACATGGGATCTCTAACACTTCATCCAGGCACATGACCTGCAGCAAAATAATGGTTTGATCACTGTAGTGTCTTTCAGAGACTGTAGTGGTATGTTGTCAGTGGTTTTTGTGTGTTTTATCTTATGGTACTGCCACAGAAAAGCAGGAAATTTGCCACTCAGGCCTGAGATGGAAAAATAACCCTGGTGCTTTCATTTAATCTTTGAGAGTATTCACTCTGACCCTGATCAGACTGAAAATGCACAGAAGCAGCAATAGTATTTACTATATAGATCATTTAAACAAAGGGATAAAGAGCTGGACTTTATTGACTTGTTTCTTTGTAAGTATTGATGTGTCTGGTTTGGCAGCAACTGAATATAAAGAGGAAAAGTGATTCATTTCCTAAAGAATTTCTGCAAGAAAAACTTAAATGGGAATTAAAATTTAAAATGGGCATCTCTGTAGGAAGAACTCTGCCTGCGACTCTGTGTCATAGGAAAAGTCCATTCCTGTAGGCTCTTCTGGCTTAATGTATAGCCAGGACCAACTAGAAATAAAACAAGACATTTGATAATGTTGCTTATGAGTCCTTATGCTGGATCTTGGGGAAGCAGTCTCACATCAGTTACGGTCTGGGTTTTGGTCCAAGTCAAGCTGTTTGGACACATCTCTTGTTGTGATAATTGACACAGAATTTCCCTTTTCTTGATGTAATGAAGTTGAAATCACATGCTTATTGTTGAATGTATATAATTCCTGTGTGGAAAAGCTCTATGGAATTTTTATATGTTTAGTCGGTAACTAACATTTACTTACCACAATGTAATATTATTTGCTTATCTTGCTTTTTTTATTTCAGAAGTAAATAACACAGACATAGCTTGGTGTGACTGAGGGGGACTGTTCGGCTGCAAGTCTAGAAATTAATTTTGTCTGCCACTTGCCTACAGATGTTTGTCTGGGTGATGAGCTTGAAGCTCAGTTGGTCAGAGCATGGTGCTGATAACACCAAGGTTGTGGGTTAAATCCCTGTATAGGCCATTCACTTAAGAGCTGGGCTTGATAATCCTCGTGGATCCCTTCAACTCAGAAGGTCTGTGTTCCTCCTGATGCCCCATAGGGACTTTTTTGCAGAGCAGCCCAAACAAGTCAGTAGAGGTTTCACTGTTCGATCTGCTTTCTTGCCCTCCTGCAGCTGTGAGTACCATCAGAGGCTGCCAAGTTCACAGGCAACAGATTTCCTACCAAGCAGGAGTTTGTACAGGTGGTCCCTCTGCCTGCCCTGTTGAGCAAAGGAGGACCCTCACTTTGTCTGAGTTGTTGCTCTATAAGCAAGCCTCACTCACATGATGCATGAATCACTGAAGAGGAAAGGCAAGTCTAAAGTAAGTAGGAAAGTTTAACAGTCTATTGTATTCTTCTTTTAATTAAAGGTTTGGAGTGAGGCATGGAGATGTGAAGAAGAGATAATGAACTCTCTTTAAAGAGCTGGAGGAAAACCAGCTGCGGGTAATCTTGGCTTTAAACATGACTGGCAGGAAACCAGCCCGGAACTCAAACCATTCGCTGTGCTTCAATGGTCCAGGGAGAGCACCTGTTTCCCTCTAGGATGCTGGTACTTTATTTACCTGCTTATATGGAGGTCTATTTCTGTTTTCTTGGAATTAAATGTAATTGAATTTCAGGCCTTTCAAGGTTAATCCAGCTGCAAGTAACAAAAGGGAAAATAGAAATTCTGAGAAAAAACTTCACATGATTATGTTGGAAGGGTAGCAGATGCGTGATTTAAACAAAGATGTAATCATGAGAAAGATCTCTCTCTCAAGTGGCTAGAGGTTTATGTGATGGACATGATCACTGCAAGTCAATCTGCCAGCTGCTTGTGCCTCTTCTGAAGGACTCAACCTGCCCTGTTCAGTCTCACAGCAATACTTTCATGTTTGCCGTTGCTGTAGAGAATACGCTAGTCAGCATTTCACGCCTACACTGCCTCAGTGATAATTCTTGCAGTGTTCAAAAGACTGAATGAAGAGATGGTTATGCATTGATATTCCTCATCTGAACCTCTTAAAATGCTCATATTTCCATCTAAGCTTTTGCAGTCCTGTTCTACTCCTCTACTTAGTGTAAGCCACAAGTTTCTACTTTGTTGAAACTTCGTATGGCATTCCTTGCTCTCCAGGACAAACTGTGGAGGAAACTGCCATTTTTAAAGTCCAAAGGTAATGAGAGCTTCTTTTGGCAGCAACGGGCTGGGATAAGAGCAGCAGGCAGGCATTGCTGCTGAGTACTTGCTAGCACCAGCTAACCCTCTTAGGAGAGGGTTTATTCTGCCAAGTGCAAATGAACATACATTCCCTTTAAAATGCTTGATGCTTGAATGAAATTTAAGAGAAGGCCAGCTCAGAATCCCTTTTTGACCTTACTTTTCTCTCTCTTTGATACTTGAAAAAGACCCTTTAATTTCTCTCTTGCACTTGACAAGAAAAAACTTGTTTTATGGAAACTTAGAATATGATAGTGGCAGAGCTGCACCACATCAAACGCTGTGGGAGAGCACTGAGGATTTTTGTTCCAAAGCTTTGAAAAAAATTAAGTTAATAGGGAGTTTTTGAGGGATCTTTTATCTTGAGCTGGTTTTACCTGCAAAAAAATTTGAAAGCAAAGCCCAGTAAGTATGTGGGGTTTATTGGCAAAAGAGTATTTCAGTGGAAAACATGAAATGAAATACTATTTTTTTTTCATTTAGATGCACTTTATTCCACTGAAAATTATAAATTAATTGTAACTGCCAGTACTTTTGCTGAAATGTAACATAAGAAATAATGCAATAATTAACTACAGAAACCAGTTTTGGTCTCTGATATTTTATACTCAAGAGTCTTCTTGCATTGGAAGAAAATATATATAATATGGCCTTGTGATGAAACACTGCTGACTTATAAAGAAAACTGCAGTGCTAAATTTTTCAAATTACCATAAATATAATTACCTCCTGCTGAGAATGAGTGATAATTCATAGCATCATTACTTTCAGTAGTTAAGACTGTAATTTCTTTCAAAAAAGGATTAATTCCTTCCTAAATTATAGAAGTCAAACCAAAAGGTTATGTTAGATTGGCAAACATATAGAAGTTTTATTGTGTTTGTTCCATGCCAGAACATACATGAAATCTTCACCTTTTAAAGTAAATCAAAGAAAACTTTAAATCCTGCCTGAGCTGGTAGGGAGCTGTGAGGAAGAAGAGGGATCCAGCTGAGCGAGAAGGGGATGATGGGTCTGTCCATATGAGCAGACTTTAACAGTGTGCATGAAACTGATTGGCCAGCAGAGGTATCTCTGTGCTTCCTTCTGCAGCAGCCAAGTTTCCCATCCTCCAGAAAGCCCCTGAATGTTTGTGGTTATTCTTACTCAATAATGGGAGCAGAATTTCACTCCCTGTAAATTATTCCTGTTGAGCTTGCTTTCTCTTCTCAGCCACGGGGATGGTACTTACCTCCCAAAGCTTTTGGTCAACGTAGCATTCCTCGTTTTGTTGTGTCTTTCTGCCCCTAAGATGAAGCAGAGAAGAGGATATAAGTCATAAGATTCTAGATAATGCATCTTCAAATCTAAGTTAGACTGATCTTTGATTTTAATTGTAGAAGCTGATTTAACACTGTTCAACAGTTGGTGGTGCATGCAGCAAAGACAGCCTCATGTATTTATGCACATTGAATGTTAATATGGTATTTGCTTTCTTTTTATTCAGCTCAATTTGCTTCTAATTTTTCTCTTCCTTTACATAATTTCTTTTTTTAATTCTCACTGGTTGCTAAGTAACTGTAGCAGTATTGCTGCAGATGTGCAATAGGCATATCTGATTACTGTGGTGGTCTTTCTTTTTAAGGAAAAAAATCTTTCAGTAAAATAAGAACAACAATGAAAGTAATGGTGGCCTGATAAAAGATAAAAGTTTTTCCTTATCCCAAATTTTTGCAGCTATACATACATTGTGTCAGCCAATGGTAGAAAGTATTTGGGAGGAGTGTATTATGCTCAAATGGATCAATCACCACAGGACTACCTCTCCCAGAGATTTACACTGCATTGAATATGACACACAAGCAGTCTTGCCACAGCTGGCTGCACCTGTGGTGGGACTTTCTTCGTAGCACACTCATGCTAGAACAGGGTAGGCCAGAAGTTGCAAGATCATGGACCCTCATTTTTGTCAGCTCCTGTAAATATTTCTGTGTAGATCACGAGTGATATCACTGGCCAAGTTCTAATATTTCTGCCCATGGAGGCTGGCAGTTTCCCTTTGTTTTTGTCAGTACAGCACTCCAGAGCTTTAGCCAAAGTTTTATGGGAATGTATTGCAGGTGGCTCTCAGGGCAAAACGAAATCTCTCAGCTCATTTTTATGGCTCTTCACAGTTACTGTGTATGCTATTCAAGTGTCACAGGTGTCCTTTCTGAATTCGTTTCCCTGAGCACTGCAGCACCCCTCGGGCTCTTGGTAGCCAGGAATCTCCACAGCAAGCAAGCCCTTGCCTGGTCTCTGTCACCCTTTGGCAGACAAGATGCCATGCTGTTGTTTACTATCTCTGTTGTCAGTTGTTCCTCTGTGTAGGAGAACTGTGTGTGAAGTGCAAAAGTTAAAATCCTATTGATCATTAGTTTGGGAGGAAAATAGCAGAATGAGTATGTGACAGTGAATGATCGCTCTACTGATAGACTTCATTTTAGCATTTACTAATTTGGATATGCTTGACGTTGTATCTGCAGTAGGATTTTAATGTAGATTTTTAGCAGTAATTATATATAGATGTGTTTTCCTCTTAATGTAGGAAGAACAGAAGAATTGTAATTGTTGACATTATTCAAAACTAATAAATGGCAGTTTAAAGATGTGGATATTGTGTTAATTCTTAACTTATTGTAGCTAGGTTAGGATGGTTCCATTTATTTTGTCTTTTTGAATTCAGTTTAATCAAATGTGTCCATTAAGTGTAGGATGTGGCATTTGAATTCTTTTAGGGAATGCTTGCAGGAGATTGAGTTTTGCCTGTGTTTGCAAAGAGTGAAGGAGTTTGCCCTTGTAATCTCCAAAAAGGTCAAATCTTGACTTAATAAATGTATGATTCAGGAACATAAACTGCATTCTTTAGGACATCACATTAATATTTATTGGGGTCTCAATACTACAAAGACCTGCTAATTAGCTACAGAATCCTTTGTGTGTTGGTTAAACTGGCTCAAGAGGGATTAAAATTGCTTCCATTATTATAAATCTGCTAAGCAGTGGACTCATATTCCCATTAATTCCTGTGGTTCAGATTAGAGTGTAGGTACATCTTTCTGCCATGACTAATAGTGGTTATGACATTTTTAATAAATTCAGTGAAGGATATTTCTAAGAGGAATCATCCCCTATTGCTGATGGTAGAGTAAGAACCTGGCAGCAGCCAATGAGCCCAGCAGGAGCTATGCAGCTGCATCTGGAAGAGACTGTCCCAATCCATGCAGTGCTCACCCTGTGCAGGAAGGAAGCAAAGACCAGAAACCTGGGCTAGGAGTTGCTTAAAGAAAATGACCCTGATATGCCACCAGAATGCCAACAGTCAGGCCAAGTTTTAAAAGTATGGAAAAATAAAGATGGCCACTGCATTGAGAGAGTGACAGAAAAGCAACTCTGAAAGTGAAGTAGGGAGCAGGAAAGGGCTGCTGTGCACAGCTATAGTTGCAGTACTGCCTCGGTGAGGGAGGATATGTCTATATATCGTGGAAGACAATATGGTACAAACATCACTAGGCTGAACTGAGCCTGTAAATCCACAAGACTCAGTCTGGATCTGGCCCAGAATAAGTACAGCTATATTTGCATAGTGCCAGCCCTAATCAAATATGCCTTGCTTCTGGTCTCTGTTCAGCCATTTTTCAAATACCTTTGATTACAAAGTTGTGGGCTGGAAAAGATAAGATTAGATAAAGCAACTAGTAATCTCAGTATTTTTGTAAAGTGGGAAAGAGAATGTATGCAGTGTAACAGTTGAAAAAAGTCTTGGTGCCCTGCTGAAAAATTCCTGGAATGAGTGGGCTTAAGAAACACTTGCAACTAAAAGCTCATGCCTTATGTTAAGGGAAGAAGCCACAGAGTCAAAACTGAACTGAAAAAATAAGTGGGCAGGAAAACCTACAAATAGAATCATATGGCTCAGAGGACACTAAGCAGAATCACCAAAATCACTTTTTTTTTCCCCTGTGGCAACTGCTGTTTGCAGGTATGCCACTAAAAGGTGCAGAGCCATGTGGGGATAAGAGTATGTTCTGTCAGCCTGGGATCCTACAGCTGAAACTGCTTCTTGACATTACAAGTGGTGATACAGACCAAGGTGGGAGGATACTGAGGAGGCAGGCTTATGTCTCATGGGGACACTGAAGTGGAGAAAGGGAAGTAAGCACTCTGTATGTTTGAGGAAATTGAAGAGAATGCACTCAAATATACCTGTGGTTGACCAGTTTAAACCTTGGAGGCACTTTCTGGACGAGTCAGTAAGAGATAAATATTGATGGAACTTGTCTGACCTTGAATCAACTAAAACTTTGTTTTCACAGAGCACATGGCATCTGATAAGAGTGATTCAGCTAAAGAACTTCGCACCTCTGCATAGTATCATCAACATCGTGCTTACTCTGGAGGGATAATAACATTTAAAAAAACACTTGGATGTAGCTGTGGGAATTGCAACTCCTGTAATTTTTTTTGTTTGTTTTTCCTTCTGACAGGTTTTATTCTAAACCAGAAAAGTGTCATTTCATAAAACTTCATTTAAGTCCCATGCTCTGAATCTTCATGACTCTGGTCTTTCACAGAAAGGGAGAATAATGGGAAGGGAGCTAGCCCATCTGCATAAACTATTTACCCAGAACTCCTGATGGGGTAAAACCACAGAGAAGAGCTCTCTGCTCTTAGTTATTGGCACACAAAGTCAGCCCTCAGAAAGCTTCATCTGCATCAACTTTCATTTCAGCACTTCCCTACTGAGGCTTTTGAGCCATCATAACAGGAAGAACAAGAAGGACTGCAAACAAAGTGAAGGTTCTTCCAGAAGCTGAAGAGCATGAGAGGAATTTTGGATCAGCTCCAAGAGAGCCTCTTTTGTCACAGAACTAAACAGAGCTGAGTTATCGCTGGCTGAACTGGAGGACAGGGTTGGGCAGTGTTCCCAAGAGGCCGAAGCCTCTCTGCAAGCCCTCATGGATGGTGCTACACAATGAAAACCAGGCACCAAACAGAGAGGTGGTAGCTAAAAGCATACATGCCTCCTGCATGCTCTTTTTGGTGAGTGGGGAGTCAAAATAATGGACTATTTCTAACACTAGCTTAAGGGAATATGTTATGGATCATCATAAACACATTGCTGGGGGCAGGGTTGGGTTGAAGCTTTGTTTCTCTGTTAATGGTAACCATTCTTCCCAGCCCCAAGAATACAGTGCTTGGAAGTGGGGAACAATTTAAGAAGTCTCTCAGGGTTTGGTGGTTCCAGAAATCCTGGGTAGGGGCATGAACTACTGGTATATGAAAACACTGATGTACGTTGAAGTGGGGTTTTTTTCTGATTATTCCAATCAACTAGGAGTGAGTTTATATGATTTGAAGCTTTTATTTCTTGCTAACACATGTTCACACACACAATGTCATTCTGTTGAATTGTTTCCAGAAAATTAATTATTCCTTAGAAAGATTTTGGCTTTCTCTGAGGACAGTTGCTACTTTTCTACATTAGAGAAATCTTTTGTCTTTGTTTAACAAATAGGTGTAGTGGGGAAATATTTGCCTGGGAAATTACTGGAGGGAATAAGATGTACAAAGATCTTGATGCTGCAGTCCAAGATAAACAGGACGTTGTAATACACTTAGCAAATGAAAATGCAAATCACAGAAAAGTAAAGGAGAAAAAATACATTCCCTTGCCTGAACATTCAGAGAAAGGGAGTAGGACTGGAAGGTGTTTGACAAGCACATTATTTTCAGTCTCCTGCTAATTTAGTGTTATCAGAATTGCTTGCAGCTGTCATTCTATGAGCAAATATATTTGTAGAAATGCCAGTAGTTTCAGGGAGATGATGCACTTATCAGAAAAAAAATGTGAGTACTGTGAGGAGACTTCAAGCAAATGATAACTGGTAGAAGAGGTGTCCAGGAAGACATCTTGTGCTTATCAGGAGTCTGTTCTTAAAACCTAATCAGTGTGGTGTTAAATTATTAGTTACAGCTAAAGAATCTAATTGGAGTTTTCTTTGTTAGTATACGTGAGTTTGACTTATCAGTGTGCTTGGCTTCTCTACAAACTAACAATTAATTAACATCTAAGCAATGAGATGTAGGTGAGGCCAATGCAGAGACAGAGCTGGGAAAGAAGGAATTATTTTTAAGGGGGCTCAAGAGGTAGCCATACAATTCTCTGAGACTTAAGAAGCACAAAAAAGAAAAAACAAGGATAAAAACCGCAAGGTAAAGGAAGAAGAAATGTGGAAACTATGAAGGAAGAAATTTGAGAAAATATGTAGAAAGAAAGAGGGATGGGAGTGAAGGAAAGAAAGATTGGGGGAAAGTTTGGAACATAGAAATAGCTTTGCAGAGGACAAATGGTATCAGGAAAGAGACTAAAATAAGAGAAAATGGGAAAATGAGAAAATGAAAACAACTACTAGAATTATAGAATGCATAAACCCCATACCTAGCGCTGTGGTCACTGAGTTTCACACTACTTGTCTAAGGGTTTCTGCTGAAACTGTGCTATCAAAATCCATGAAGCCTTGATGTGCCATTGATGCACAGCGATGTGTATCTTTGTAGGATGAGGCTGCATGTAACCAGACTGAAAAGTGCCTTGCCTACAAGCAGGTGTGTTGCCATGTTATGATCCCAAATGCAGCTCAAGGGTTCAAAGTGACCTTTAGGTCCCCCCCAAAGAAAATCGCTCTTCCATCTGTCTTTGGCTGCTACTAAATTACACATTTGTGACAAATATATGAGTCTGAAGGATTCTTACAAAATAACTACATCTCTGTAATTCATATTTTTGTTTAGCAGATACAGTTTAACAAGTCTTCTGACACATATGATTTTACTCCTGTAGGAGTAAAAGGCTGTGTAAAAATCTTATGTGTATTTTTAATCCTTTTAATGACATCAAAATTTATATTCATGTTCATTTTCAAGTAGAGTTTTTCTTCTGGGAAAACCACAGTTTTATGGAGATGGAGCAATCCAAATTAATGTACCCAACAAATTCCCTTTCAAATTTCTACTGCATGGATACCAAGTAGGTGCTTTGAAAAACAAACCTCCAAATATTCGAAATTCTCCAAAGCTGGATTTGCATTGAGAGATCCTGCTTCTAGCAATATCCCTGTCAGCCCCCATGGTATATTGTATAGCTTGTGATGCTTTTGCCATGGATTATTGATTGGGCACTGAGGTCAGCAGAGCTTTAGTGATTCTGCTCCTGCCTTTGGTTACAGCTGTCTGCAGACATGTGGGTATATGCTCCAGCCATCCCAGGGCAACTGTGTTTTCCAAAGCATTAATCATTGCAGAAGAGCAAGGAGAATAATTGAAGTCCTGTGGGCATTTGAAATAGTTCAGCCCCACTCTATACTGTGAAGGCAGTCAAGCTTTATGTGTTATGAGACAAACAGAAAATGTTTGAATAGAGTGTGTGGGGAGAGAGAAATAGATTAAAAGCCACTCACAGCACATAGCACCTTTTCCAGAGTGCTGACTAGCAGTTTGTGTTTAGACAGTAATTTGGGGCTGAGAGGATACTTTAGATCTGCTCCAACCTAGCTGTGAGGAATGTGGGGAGGAGGATTTCGTTACTGACTACACTGATGGCTCTCCTGATTTCCAGCAGTGCTAATTTGACAGGCTTGGGGTCCTTCAGAGACACATGGATACCAAGTTTAAGATAACAGAGGTCTGGGCTTATTTTTCCTTGTAATATAGGTTCATTAATTTCTGTGCTCCTACAAACGGGGGTCATTTTAGGTATGTTGCCTCAGCCTTGAAGCCTCTCAGCAGGTACTGCTAGTTTGTTGTTTGTAAGATGACTTCTAACACAGGTAAATTAAATAATGTAAAAACCTCACCTGAAACTGCTACTTGCACTGATATGTGCTTTAGATGACCTCAGAGCAACCGTGCTACTTACAAGTCACTAATGTCTGACATCTCCCAGATTATGGGTAACTGCTTTGATTTTCGAGATGTTGTATCCCAAAAAGCCCCAAGCAAACCATGCTGCAAAAAACCCCCAAAACCCCAAACTCACAAAAAGACAAACCTCAAGTGGGAATGGTTTCTAAAGTAAAAATGGGTGGGAGTTTTTGAGCATCAGTAGGAATGAGGGATGTGCTCACCGTTGGTGAACACTGTGAAAAGAAGCAGACAAAAACTTAAAAAAAAATCTATCAGAACTTTGAGGAACTTTGGGTTGTCTAATACATAAAAAACCCAAACCAAACCAAAAGCAAACAAAAAACCCCCACAAAAAAACACCTCTCCCCTGAACCCCGCCCCCCCCAAAAAAAACCCCAAAAAGCCAGAAAAACCAAACCATGAAAAAAACAACCTAAAAAACCCAAACCAAGCCCAAACAGAAAAGGAGGGGTAAGGTGCAGTTCAGATATATTTGCCCTGAAACTCCAGATGTTAGAAATCACAGAGGAATACAGACAGACACAACTCAGCTTAAAAGAAGTTACCCCCATTCATATAAATGCAGCAGAAAGTTTTCATTAAAAGCAACGAAATGTAATGATAACTGTGTCTACTATTATTACTGAAATGACTTCTTAATCTGCACCACAGTTTATAGTCACGTAAGGTTTCAGTCAACCCATTTATTTTTATCTGCTTTTTTGCTGTTTCAAGAAAGAACCAGGAAGATTGGCTACAGTTTTCTCTCATTTTAGACAAATGCAGTCCTGATGGCTGTGGCCTGAAGGGAAGAGCTGCCTTCCTGCCAGAAGAGGAGGAGAACTGTTAATATCTGGCAACAGGAGAGGAACAAAGGCTCTGAGACAGAGTTTGCTGCTGGTGTACAAGGTGAGATATTTCTCTTTATAACAAGCAGATGCATCATGAGTGAAATTGTGTAGTTGCAATTCTGAGCATACATCAGGGCAAATCAGCTCAGGTAGAGGTGGTTTAGGGTGCAAACGTTGAAGAGGCAGGATAGGCAGTCTATATTGCAAACCTCCTTTGAGCAGCAAAGACCCCTGTGCAGCCCTGTGTTACAGGCAAACTTGCTGGAGAGCAGAGGGAACTGAGGAGCGGGGCCTGCAGCAGAGCAGCAGTGATTACTCAGGTGAGCTCGGAATGGTAAAGGCCAATTGGAGCAAAAGGGCAGCCGAGGCAAGTGGCTAAAGCCACCAGCAGAGATGGCAGATGACGATCAGCTTTGGACCCATGGAGCTTCAGAAGCTGGGGGCCTTGTTCCTCAGCAGTGTAGGGAACACATCCCTCCAACCAGCAGCCATAACCTGCAAGACTGAGGTGTTACCACAGGATGAGAATAACAGCCACAGGGCCCAGCACAAGAGATGAAAGAGGAGGACTATACATTATGTGCTTGCGCTTCTGGAAAGAAGTTGTTATGTATTAAATACCTCTCTTTTCTCTCACTGCTTCTTCCTCCCTGCTTCAGTGAAATATTTTTCTAGTATTAAGTTCATCTGCCATTTGCAAATGGGAATAATTAGTTCACTCAGTTTTATATTTTCAAGTTCCAGGGTATAAATTTAAGCTGGTGTTTATTAGAAACTTCTGAACTTAGAACTCATATATTTTTGCTGTCAGTAAAAACTTGACAGAAAGGTTGTATTTCCCCATCTTCATGAACATGGTATTTCCTAAAATATGTTGCAGTTAACTTTTGATACTAAGCTCTAATAAATACTGAGAAGTATTTGAGAAATTCCATATGCTGCCACATACTTCCATATACTGCCATATACTTCCATATACTGCAAGGCATCATTGAATCTTCAAATTTGTTCTGACTTAGATTATATGTGCTGATATATCTCCTCTTACTACAGCTTGAACACATGTTCTAGCTATTTCTAATACGTACAAGGTCATCAATTGCCTCACACTTGTTTACAGCATGCAGAATTACGTTAAATGCCACTGCCATACTCAAAAGAGTGGTTTGTCTTACAGTGGAGATTTTATAATGTCTAAAATCAGGCACCAGAAGTGATTGGCACCCTGAGATCAATTTGTGTGAGCAGGATACATTCCTCCCCTCTACTTCCCTCCAGGGTCAGAGATGCAATTGGTAAAGGTGCTTATAGTACACCTTCCTCATTCTAAGTGTGGGTGCTTGGCAGGATATTTTTCACAGGGATCCCCGATGGCTTTGAGATGCTTTCTTGCTCTTGCTCTGAAATGTTCTGGAGATATTAATTTTGAGGCATAAGGCTTGTCTCATTTGTTCTGACTTTCCTTTAAAGAGGGGAAGAAATCATGAAATATCGGCTTCTCTGTGTACCCTGGATACTAGCTATTGTTTGTGGGAGAAATTAAACAGATTTCATTTTCATTTTTGCAGTCTAAAATGGCTAATAGGACATGGTATTTTCACTCCTTAAACTATGCTAAATTTTAAAAAATAGGAGAAGAAAATTTGCAATTTAACAGAACTTACTGGTAGTTTGGCTATGATTTTTAAAAGTACTATACCCACTATTGACTTAACTTACTTTTATTTTTCATTTAAATACGCATGACTTGCAGCATTAGTAATGCATGAACATATACCTTGTTCTTTCTTAGAAAGGTGAAGTTTCTCCTAACACTCCTATCTGTACTCTCTGCCTACTTTTCATTTGAACCCCAACATACAAACCTCATGTTGTGTTTTTTCAGTGGTCATCAAGATATTAATTTGTAAACTGTATTTCTGTAGGCCTCTACCAGGTACTAATGTCTCAGTGGAAATGCTTGTCTGTTACTTAGCTCACCATACTTTTCTAGACCACTTTCCAATGTTGAAGTTTCTAAGTAATCAACTGTTACTTCCAGTAACACAAAAATAGCATGTCATTACCATTAAGCACTAACTGCAAGGATTTAATTTTAAACCATTTCTCCTTTCCTTGACTGAAGAAATGCCTCTGCAATAATTTTTAACCTTTCATCAGCATAATTGCTAAATAATTAACAATGGTTAAATTATGAGAACCTGAGAGATTTGAAAATTATTACTGAAGTATGTATTTCACTGAAGCAATGACCTATATGCATCTGCTTCAAAATAAAAGCAAACTATAATTACTAGCAGCAGCAGCACAAAGTCCTTTTATGTGCCAGATCTTCCGATATATGTACTTATTCCTAAGTCACAGCTGCCTTTGGTCCTATGTTAGGGCATAAAGACCCATCTCAATGCAAAGAACTACTTGTGTGCTGAGGTTGAGCTCTATTTCTCCAAGGTTATCTCATAATGCTTTGCAATGTCTTCATTTCCATTAATACAAATTAGTTATTCCACAGAATAAGCCATGGAAAACAATGTAAAGGCTCTATAAAACCTTTCTATTTTTATAGCAGATATTATTTCCTTTCTTCTGTTAGCTGAGCTGATTTGCATTTGCATGCTGAGCTTTTCTTCAGTTTCTTCAATCTTCTCAATGAGCTCCATGTGCTGATTTTGGATATGCCTTTTATACACCATTTAGGAGCTGACAGTCGTCAGTCTCTCCATCCTGTCCCAGCTCTGTGAGTCATCGGGATTTACTCACTCTCCTTTGTCTCCTAACTTGGGTATGCTTAAAAACTGCACAGTCTGCTGGCATCCTGATGACCCAGTAATCTGGGTTTCAGCAACATGTGGGCCCTTATGTCCCCTCCTGCCCTTTGTTTCAGGCACTCCCATTCATTCTTCACTCACCACAGTCTTAACATTTCTACTACAACTCTGTGTAACAAGGGGAGGAACAGGAGGTATTTGCTGGCGGGGGTAGGATAAACCATGGGAGCATGAATGTACAGCATAAATCTGTCAGAAGCCTGGCTGATCCCTTAATGATTTATTTTTTCAGGTCCTTCTCAAGTTTGTCCTTTTGGTAAATGTTTGTCTTACAAGTAGCTTTTTGTAAAATAATGGACAGTTCTCAGTGACTTTCACTCACCATTTTGAGAGAGTGGATATATCTTATATCTAATCACATACCTGCATCTTGCCTGTCCTCAGTGTTCTTCTTTTCACGTGTCTTTGGTGGTGGATGTGACTCTGCAGCCAGGGGCTGATGTAACTACCCTTTGAATTGCAATTCCCAACTGCAGTTTCATCCAAGCATCTCAATAGCCACTTCTTTCTTACTGCAGTCTTTCATCTATTGTGGTGCCATTCATATTCAGTCATTTTTTTTTTCCTGAGGCTTTAGGGGAAGTAGTGGCAGAGAGCTTGTTTTGGTTTGTTTTTCTGTTAGAGGTTCCAAAGTACAGAGTCTGCTGAACTACCAGTAGTGTCTATACAATTCTAATGACCCTTCACTCCTGCCACTTTATTTACGCCTTTGAGCTGCTTAAATCAGAGGCACCTGGATGGAAACAAAGTGAAGTGGCTGCCTGAGTGTTTCTACAAATTAAAGTAATGTGTCTGGTGCTTCAGATAAATCCCCACCGCTTCCTCCCAGAGTATTTAGCACAAGGGTGTTCAGCAGGCTTTGGCTTTGTTAAACACCTGCTCAGAAAATCTGCTGACTACCAGAGGCCCCAGGAGCACAGCAGCCCCTTCATGCTTGCTTTTGAAAATGTTGGTCTAACACCAGCACAGCACCGTGATCCTCTCCCACAAAGTCCTCTAAATGCAAATTTTAATCAATGCCATTTCCTCATACATCAGTCCCTCTAGCTTTCTAATTATCAGCACCGGCTCTGAATTGTCATTATGTTCTCATATTGATGTCCAGATTGAAAGTGATATCTTCCTGTGCTGCACAGGAAAGGATTATCACTTTGCTGCTCTATCAGGGATCTGAGCATAGGATATGAAGCTGATTAGCACACCTTCCTCTCTCCTGTGCACGAGGTTCCACCAGCTTCCTACTATAAGCTTTCCTACTATAAAGCTATTTATTTTTAATTCCTCTTTTGAAACAACACAAATAAACAAAATCTTCATTATGCTTGTGCAGTACTCCCATTTATAGCTATTTTTAAGAAATGCCAGAATGAAAGTTGAACCAACATCAGCCTTATTTTATTGTGCAGTTCATAAATAATGTGACCATAATTGCTGTTTCCCTTTCCTCCTGTGCTAACATTTTTGCAGCCTCTTACTTTTTCTGAGCAACTGAAAAGCTCTAGATCAATAAAAAGAAAGTGATTTTTTTTTCTGGAATTGCATACAAATGCCTAAGCTTTCACAACCACTATGAAATAATTTCCCTCTCCAGCAAAAAATATGTGAAATTTGTTGGCAAGCAAGTGCATGGACTGTTTCATGTATAGCTAGAATTAAAAAAAAGTATGATTTCTGTATTATAATTATTTGGAAGATAACTGTGTGCATCCTGTTTTCATTACCAATAATCAGAGGTGCTTTATTGATTTAATTATATAAAAATAATCTTATGCTTTTATCAGGTTGTTTAGCTTCCCTATGATTGGATGTAAACTGGTTATAACTATTTTATACATATATATATTATTGCTGGTGTTTATTGTTAATATAATAATGAAAATGAGAATATGATCTTATTAACAAGTACAATCCTTTTATGGCAACAAATGGTAAACATCTTGCACCTTTTATAAAATTTATTTTCAATTCTTTTAATGCAGTCTTGAATAGATTTTTGTAAAGCGGTGAGAAAAATCTATCCTTTTGCATTTAGACCTGAAATTAGAAATGGAGATTATATTTTTAAAAGATTGTATAGTGACTCAGCACTCGGGATACTGTAGTTTATTAACAACTTTGGGAGGCATGCTCTGCCAGGGAAGCCTAAAAATGTAATTGAAAAAATACATGGCGGCCACTGATTAAAATAAAGATATTAGTTAATATGCAGAATAGAAAAACTTTATTCAAGGGGGGAAATTTTGAGGCATAATCTGGATTAAACCCAAATAAAATGCTTTATTTACCAAGTATGACACAAAAATACTTAGGGTTTTATTTGTTTTCTGTTTTGCTCTGCTGCAGATTAACTGCTGCGAATGTTCAGAACTGCGTATCTGTGTCCTGCTCCCTGTGAGAAGCAGACATGCATTTTCAGTTGTGATCTGAGATGGATCCCACACACTGGCTCTGGGAAGTAAACTGCCTCTGGTAAGAGCAACTTGGGTCTGGACTCAAATGGATGCTTTACAGAACAGAGGTATCGAAAGACAGGTTCGTTGGTTTGGCTCATCTTTCATTCAGCTCATTGTGTTGTTCCAAAAGACAGCTGGTAAACAGAAATCTGCTTTTAAATCTTTTATGTCATTCACATACCTATATGGTTTATTGGTGATCTAAAGTTCAGACCTGCCAGTGGAGCAACAGAAATACTTGAGATGATCAGGGCTCCTTGTCAGTAGATGCAACCTCTACAGATCTGATTACAAGATTCGCATTCTGGTGCAAAAAGTATGTCTAATTCTGCAGATATTTTACTGAAACAAGCAACTTCATCTACATGAGTAGTCAACTTGAAACAAGAGCACTAATTGTACTGATGAGCCTTAGCACAACTGAAACAAGAATTATGAAAAGACCTTTCTTCCCGTTCTATCAAAAATGGTTTAATTTCTCACAATAGGTTGAAAATGAAAAAAAATGAAGGAAAGAGTTGTACATAACTTCCAGGGAAATGTCTGTGCAACTGAGAAATTCTGGTTGATGTCAACACATTTCTGTGTTACTAAATATCACAGCATAGGCGTAATCTGCTGCATTTTGCCAGAGGTTGACATGTTCAAAAACTGGAATATTGGAGGACCCCTGAATTTTGCTGTTGCATCAGGGGGAAGCCACTTGCAGAATGGCACAGCAGCAGCTTAGAAAACCTTGGCTAATCAAATTCGTCAGACAGCAGGAAAATGTTTGAAGAGAAGGATTGATACCAGGAAAGGCACAATGGACCTATTGAGTACTGTGAGGGAAGGGCATGTATGACTTAACAGGAAGGATTTACTTTTTAACTCAGGCTAGAGTTTGATGAATATTTCCTTTGATGGAAGTGCTGGATAAATCATCTTTGTAGGGAGGGAAAGAAGCTGGTTTTGATCTTAGTTATTTCTCCAGCCTGGCTCATGGTGTGACAGCACAAATTAAAATGCACAACAAAAGGCAGTGGCGAGAGGGGCAGGTGAAAGTGAAGTTAGGGCTTATCAAAGTCTGTCTGAGATGGCTCCCCATGGAGGAGAGCTTGTCTGGAGAGGCATGTGCAGGCAGAATGGGTGCAGTGGGAGCACTTTGAGCTAAACTCAGAGCATGCTTGGTAGAAGGCAAAGGTAGGGAAAACAGAAATGCATGACGAAGAGAAATGTATAACGAAGGTTCTACTGTTAGCAGGAGGCAAAGCTGAGCAGGCTGTTTGCTTCCCTTACGGCTCAACACTGAAGTGTAGACTCCAGGTACTAAACAGGCCAGCAAGTCTGAGTTCAGAAAAGGACTTCATTGAGCTAGAGAGGGTGCTGAGGAAGTTATAGAAGACTCGGCACCAGCACTGGTGACACCAGTTGGTGACAACAACTGACGGGCATAAGGATCTCTTTCTGTGTGGGCTTGTGGGTGGCCAGTCAATAAAAACATCTGGGGCCTGTTTATCCTAAAGAAGGTTTAAAAACCTGGTTTTAACTGCACATGCTTGGCATGCATGTGAATTTTAAGAAGGAAGGTTCATTAGGACAATTTGCTGCTACGTCAGGATACAGAAAACTGAAAGTTTAATTCACTGTTTTCAATCTGCTCACTGGTACATGGGAAGAACATGAGGGATTTTAACTATCTTTTCTTTAGAAAGGATCATTTGCTGAGATAAAATTTGCTATGAGTCTCTAAAGGAAGGGGGTTTTATCTTTTTTTTGCATATAGAAATGTAAATTTTCACATTTTGCAAAATTTTATGTAGAGTAACTTAGTATAGGATAATATTCTTCAACAATATTTGTTTTTATCAAAGGTTTTCAGTATTACCTTATTAAGTAAAAGTTGTTGCATGATTTTGCTAATCTCTGCCCTATTTTTCCTCTCTCTCAGTATGAGCTGTTCTGAAATTATGTTCATGTACTAGAAGACAAAGTGCCAAGTACCTAATTTAGTACTCAGCAGTTACATCCAAATTTCAGTTGTTGTATAACACCAAATACTGTAAAGACGACAAGCTCAAGAAATACTTGCCTCAGACTGGAAAATTATCAGCACTTTGGATTAGACAGTATTACTCAAATTCCATTTAAATGGTACTTTATTCTCAAGGTGGCCTGAATGACTTTAACAACCTATTTGTAATGTGTGTGACCTCCGTGACTAAGATAACTATTGCAGCCTGATTGCCCACAACTGAGCAGAGAAAAGATATAGGAAGAGGTTTACAAACTACTTGTGAACTATGCAAAACAACAACAAAACAAGGACCAATCAGTGGGATTTTAAAACACTTCTGTGGATTAGAAACATGTACTGTGATTAGGCTCACAGGGCTTTTGGATGTGTTTGAAAATTCTTGCCATTCTGACAAAGATTTCAGAAATAATTTATGTTAAGGATAAACATACTTGATTATATTTGAAACGACCCTTTCAAAATGCATTAAAGCTGATACACAGAACTTTTGATAAAGCAGTGAGAAATATACTCCACACATTCCAAGATGTTTTATTTTTTTAATTATAGGTATGGATGTAATTACTTTCTTGGGAAAAATATTTGGATTTTCAGACATGGCATTCTTTCTGTCTTGAAGAGAATTCCTGACTCTGGGTGAACACTGAATACTGGGTAATTGAACATCAAACACTGAATCTCTATAAAATAAGCTCTTATCAACACAAAGGGTTACAGTTTAAATCTTCTACAGGAACATAATAAACCATGAAGTCAGGTAGCTCTAAGGACATCTATGCAGAAACAGAGAAGAATTTTAACCAGCTCACTCCTAAAAATGACTTTTCTCTGAGAGTGAAGAGTTCTGCCTCTTATTGCCTCTAAAAATAGCTCATATTTCTTATCCTCTTTCAATTCACTTTTGCTAACAATGATTGTGATTAGTGTTAGTGTATAACCTAACCTTGAAGCATGCTGCTGTTTGTAATGTTAGAAATTCAAGCCATATGATGAGGAACCTATACAGAGAATCTGTAAATCACTAGTTCTTGTCAACATAGAACTATAACCTCTTCAGTCTTATAGAAAAAATAATTATTGGGGAACTCCTTTCCCCAATTTATCCTCTTTCCAAACACCCCCCTTACGGCCCTCAGAAGAAACTTAGAGAAGAGTTTCTTCCTCAAGAAGATGCTTGGTGACATCACCACGTCAGAACTGTGCTAGAATCTCGAATCGCACAATAATGGGAAATGCACACAAAAGTTGTAAAGCTGTCTTTGTCTTCCCCGTTTATAAGACCATACAAAGTAACAGCTACAGTACAGGACACCCATTTCTCAATCCCTGATTGAGAAATTCCACATTGCCATCTAACCTCTTTTATGCTATGAACATTTTGCTAATAGTTAACTTTGAAGGTGGAAATGAAATGTAGATCTAATGTAAGCAAAAATGGTGGTGGTACTGAGTGTGGCTACCTCTGCAGGCCAATGCTAATAACACTCCATGGCTGAAGAGCAAGCAAGTTGCAAGGAGATGGTAATCAAGTCTCATTAGAAAAATCCCTGTTCCTTCCTTTTTTGTGGTGCAAGCAGAAGAAAGCATCATGGAGCGGCCAGTATGGTTCCAGCAGAACATTAGGTGCTTTGTACAGGAGTCATTCAAAATGTCATTGACCATCAGCTCTCTCTCTGTGGTACTTTTACAGTTAGCATTTCAGAGCTGTTATGCCTCATGTGATAACCAGTATGGCAAGTACAGTTCCTTCTCTTCAGCAAACACCAACAGTAATCCCTGATCAGATTGAGCCATCAGGAGACAGAGTGTGCTCCAGACATCCCACCAAACCTGCTCAGTGGTATGGCACAAGCACCTAACATAACAAGAAAGTTGGTTCTCATGTCTTTCTCCTGCATGTTAGACAAAACATGACCTGAGACACACGATTGATCCACGGAGTCTGGCTGGAGTCTTACATGCAAAAACAAGGGCATGGATCTTGATCCTACAGCTTCGGTCAGAGAGTACACAACAGCAGAATGGAGATGGGCAGGTCTCAGGTCATGTTTGTGGCTGCAGGGGAAGGACATGAGAATCAAACTTCTTGTTATGTTAGGTCCTGTGCAGAAAGGAAGGCATTCCCCCTTGTATCAAAAATGGCAGCCAGAAACCATTTTCCTTTCACAAGATGAAATACATTTGTGAGGAAACCACGTTCATATTTAAGAAATCTGAGCAGCAAAATACTGACCACAGATAGCTTTGCTTCCTTTTAAATATTTCTCAGGAAATGCAGTCTTTAGGCTTCTATTTTACTTTATTTTATACAAGAAAGACCAAGTTATGAAGACTGTATTTCATAGAAAATAAAAAGTTATTAAAGAAACTAATAAAAGCCACTGCTGAGTCTGCTGCAGGAAGCACAATCAAACAGCCTCTAGTACTTGGAAGGATACAATGAGATCAGGGGATACTTGATTGTTTCTACCTGAGCACTAAGAAGCACATGAAAAAAAACCCACAAAACACTCCAGATTCTTCAGAATCTTGCAAAGTTTCATATGCTGTATCTCATTACAGGCATGTCACTCATACCTTTATAAAATGAAGGCTTTATCTTTTTTTATATATAATTGAACTGAAGAACTTCAAAATTATGGGCAAGCTATTTAAAATATTGTTTTACACAGCCTTTGATAAGTATGAGTACAATAAAACATAGATCCTTCAAAACCTGCTGCCTACACAGAGTGCCAGGCTTTCAGCCTGTGCTAGTCAGTAAATGAAATCTCATGGGTTTGGGCTATTTGGGACTCGAGTTTCAGATTCTCTTAAGCGCACAATTTAAGGCTTTGTTGTAATTGTTTCAGAAGAAACAATCACTCCTCAGTTCAGGATTAAAACCTAGTATTTGTGTTTAAAGGGGCATTTCAAATCTCCATGCTAATAGGTAAATGTGGGGCTTACCTTCAGAAGCCAGTGAATGGTAGCTCACTTACTGAATTCTGCAGATCTTTTGTTTGTTTCTGTGATGTTTTGATTGTGCAGTGAATGCTTGTATTTTTCTGTCACTTTCACTTCCCAAACCTCCTGATACTGTTTATCAACATAGAAGGGGCTTTTTCCACTGTTTTTCCAACATGAATCTGGCTGTATGACAAATACATAAGGTCTTAAAGTAGTAGATGCCTCTGCTGCTTACCCATGAATATGATGACACCATCTCATTATGATCAGAAAGCTCCATATAGAAAACATGCTACAGATTTTATTTACAATTCATTGCTGCCAGCCTATACTAATCCCAGTGCATATAGTAATTTGCTTATTTTCTGTATATACCTTTTGTGAATTGGCCTGTTCTATAAGTTACATCCCTAGCCAATATACTGGATACTGCTGGCTTACGTTAACTTAACTACTCATATTCATTTTTGTGCTACAAGTAAAAACAATTGCCTATCTGTTGCAGGGAGATGTGGAAGCAAATAACAAGGAAGGCAGCAAGGTCAATCACTCCAGGTGGAGGGTTTCCAGCCCACCAGGTGCAAGGCTGTGCCTGGCAGCACCTCCCTGTGCCCAGTGGCAAGTGGAGCAAGAGTGAAAGTGTGCTACAGGCCTGTGGGGTGCTGCACAGGATGGCCCTGTCACATCTGGTGGCACCTGAGATCAACGTCACCAGTGCCAGCATGACTTGGTGTCCAGTAGCAGTGTATGGGGGGTTTGTTTGTTTTTCTTTGAAGGCTGATTTTTTTAGAAGTGCAGCCGCTGAAGCTGGAAGCAGTAACTCTGTTGTGAGAGCACTGATCTGCCTTGAAACAAAGACTCTGTTGTGCTGACACGCAGCACAGTGCCCAAAGCTCAGGATGTTTTCAGCCTATTTGCTTTCATTTGTATTTGAGTTAATCTGGCACAGCTGCTGGAGAATAACACCATATATTAAGGGTCATTTTAATCAAATGGATCCTTGATACTGTGATTTCTTCCTACTGGCAGTTTGCATGGAAAAGGCAATTAACTACAACTCTAAACTGATGGTATGACCTTAAACAAAATTAATTATGTTGGATTCTGTCCTGGCAACTCATTCAGCAGAGTATGCATGGAAAAGCCAGAAAACCTGTTGCAACATTGTTATACTTAAACTAGCATATCTCCAGCCGGAGTACAAATGAGAGTGACTTTTGGGTAACTCTCTCTTTCGGAAGGCACTGCAAGAATTCCGTCCCTCCTCTGCACGACAAGCCTTGTTCTGTCCTTGAGGAGAGATTCCAGTTACGACCAGAAAAATGGAGAAATAGGATCTATGTCCTTTTGGCGTGAATTCCTTTCCCTCTCCCTCTTCTTCTCTCTCTCCCACTCCTCTCCCAAAAGTAACCTTAAGAAAATTTATTAGAATTAATGAGTTCATGTGTACTAAAAATTTGAGATCCACAAACCAAAGCAAAACCAGCCAATTTAAACAGGTGCATTTTCCTTTATTTTATAGGCTATGTGATAGGTATGGTACACAGAATGTAATATCCGCACTATGAAGGATCTCAGATGTGTAAAATAAAGAGAAATTCACATATGACAATCAGCTGTACTTCTTCCTTTGTTGATTTTTGTCTTGCTCCTTTTAAAGATTAAATATATGTGTCAGTGAGTCCCACTGAATTTTCACATGTGTTGGGCATCAGATCACTTATCTAGTGTTCCGAAATACTGTTTGTCCAACAGTCAGAGCTTACAAACATACAGCCTGAGGGATCTCAAGTAAATATTGATGAATAGTGAAAGCTGCTATTATCTTACCTTTTGCCCACAAGAATGCAATCAGCATAAATTTAGAAGAGTGATCTAAAAGTTCTATCTGGCACATTCTTACATCATTCGTGAACACATTTAAAATATTGTTAAAGTTTTCCTCTTTTAATAAAGTAAAAAATAATTTATTTGGTTCTCTACAGCAATTACTTTTGGTGGGAAGCTGATGAAGATAGTTTGTCTCTGTTTACCTCTCCAGGTTGTGAAGGAAGTAATTTTGCTCTTCCTCTTTCTTTGCTGCTGCTGTTTTTAAGTATTCTTCCAGGAAAGAAAGGCCCAACAGAGAATGTATGTTCTCGAGGCTGGCAGGCCTTGGCTGATATGCCTCCTCATATTCAAATTTGAATGACAATATCTTTAGTTTTTGCATGTCCGGTGGGTGGTGTTGCTGAGAGAGGGACAGCTTTCTGAGTTAGAAGAGGCCAGGGATGCGGTCAGTACCACAGGCGCACCCCGATGGTGACAGTGAGAGCGATGCCTGCAGCAGATGTTGACTGGACAGCAACCAGGAAAGGCGGTGAACAGAGGCGGTTCTGCAAACTCTTGTTTTGAGGGAAGAAATGAAGCAGTGGCAGCCTCCGTGAGACACTTGTCATATTCGGAACGAGATTCAGTAAATTATATTCAATCACTCTGGAAAAACCAGGAGCAAAATTATGGTTAAGATACAGTGTGTAGAAGCCAATTTCTTTAAGAGCCATTATGTAGCCTAATGATGTATTCAGCCAGGAGATTTAAGACTGCAACCTGTCCTAGAGTGGTTAGGCTGAATCCAAGGCAAGTGTCCCGGCCAGCCTTCTTCACAGCATTTCTTTCTGCTTTTTCACTTGTATTATTTTAATCTTGGCATGACAGAGTTTCAGGGTGTTTGTCCAGGAGCTAAGACAGACAATGGGTTATTATCTGCCATCAGAGGGGAAACAAAATACGCGTTAGTGCTGAATTGGGCTTAATGATACTCGTGGGTCCCTTCCAACTCAGGATATTCTGCGCTGCTATGAGTGCTAAAACGCAGGTGGCGAAGGGCCCCGGGGACAGCCGACACCTGCCTGAGGTACGCCCAGCGTTCACCTGGGAGCCGCTGGGCTCGCATTCAGCACGCACAGCGCGTCTCTCCGAAGAGCAGAGCGAGAGTACTGTTATCTTAACACGGCTGCCAGCGCTAAAAACTCCGCAATCGGACAGACTCCCGCGTGTCCCGCGCTGGGTATTTATCACGACCCCCCGTATCTGCGGGAGCTCTGGCCGGGCGGGGCGGCGGCCTGCGGCCGCAGCGCTCGGCACGGCCGCATTGTCTCCGGGCGGGGCGGGGCGAGCGGCCGCGG
>VZRS01015409.1:297287-498719 GCA_013398055.1 Ifrita kowaldi
CGCGGAGCCGCTCGGCTCCTGGTGGGGATTTTCGCGGTGCGTGGCCGCTGGTCAGTCCGGCAGCGGGCTGGGGACGAGTCACGGCCGTGTCACTGCCGCGGCGTCGGGCGCTCCTGGGTTTCTGGAAGCGCTGCCTGGCCGGGAAGCTGATTCACTGCTGAAGACGTGGTTGCTCATAGCTGTGGTTACCCTTTCTTTGATTTTTGACGGGTCTATTGTCCAGCAGTTTTGCCTTTCCCCCCCATAATTGTAGTGTCCCTTGCTACCCCCAGCAGAGGTTTTTAGCCAGGCAGTTGTACGAAGGCGATGCTCTAAAGCACTGTTTTTGTTAAAGGATTTAAACGAGTGTATGGAAGCAAGAGGGGAGACAGGGGAGAGTGGTGCTTTATTTTTTTGACTTTTTAAAAGTTTTTTAATGAGCAAAATTGGTGAGCCTTATGTGGATATGCATTAATAGCTGTTTTTGTCTGTTGCTCTCTCATCTTTCTGCATCCCAAAGGAAATATTGGTCCTCTCCATTTTTAGTATCGCAGTGTCTGCGGTGTCCTAACAATTGGATCTTGACTTTGTTCATGCATTAAAATTCACTGTGATGGGGAAGTACTGGGTTTTTTCCCCTTTTTCCCTCTTTTGTGACATTGCCTGCTAAGAGTGTATAGTAAATAATAAATAGTTTCTACATTGTGAGATTACTGATGGTTATTAATTACTGTGCTAATAAGGGTTCTTCTTTATCTGAATGCAAGCATTTATAGTCCTAATGCCATTGTCTGTACCAAGGAGAAACTTAAGAGAGAAAAAGGGGAAGGTGGACTACAGAATAGAACTGAAGCTTGCTCAGCGAGGCCTGCTGCTTGGTGAGGTGCTGATCATGCTTTGCTCTGTCAGGAGAAAGGCAACGAGGCAGAGCACTGAAACAGGCTGTCCAGGGAAATTGTGGAGTCTCCCTCTCTGGAGACATCCAAACCCCCTGCCGAGGCTGGGTCACCACCAGCAGGTTACACAGGAATGTGTCCAAATGGGGTTCCATTAGAACCATCCAAATAGGTGCTCTCCAGAGGTCCCTTCCAATCTTAACAATCCTGTGATTCTGTGAAAATCTCCCACCAAAACTTGGAGCAATTACAATGTGCTTTTTAGGGGTGGATTTTAGGATTTTGCACAGTTCTTTACGTCATAGATTGCTGCTTGAAGAATCCTGTAAAATCAGCTCAGCTGACTTTTTCCTGGAGTAGTATGCTAATAGATGATATTTTGTTTGAAGTTTAATTGACCGGTAACATCAGTTTTCCTAGAGATACAATTTTAAGAGAAGGAAATAGATGTATTTTTAAATTTCTTGTAAGAATATTTAGTGTAAGGAAAACTGGTGTGATGTCTTGTCAAATTGTAGGCTATAATTCTAAATTGGCCGTGGATTCGAGTTTCTCAGTGAAGCTTATGTAAACAGGGGAAATTCACATAGTTTTGTTATTTTCTGTCAACAGAATAAAGGAGTCAGGTGAAGTTCAGCTCAGTTTCAGTTGGCTGTTGCTTGAGGTGGTAGTAGGAAGGGAAACCGGAGGAATTTCTGTGAGAACTTTAATGTGGTGCTACCTGTCAAAAATCTTTAGGAATAGATTATAAAGAGGAACACCTTTATTCCCCAGTGAGTGTGATTGGGTGGGGAAGTACAGAACACCTTCAATATGCAGCTTCTGATAAAGTAGGCAGAGCCTACCCTGGATTTGATGTTGCAGGATTTCCAGTGTGTTTCTGCTTAAGCTGTCTCGAGGACTTGCTATTTGTATTTTTGTTCCCGATCTATAGGTATGTCCTCTTGCCTTCTCTCTCATCTTTTCGAGGCTGACTAGAAAACTTCCATTAATAGAAGAATGTTTTTAATTTAAAACTGACTGTTAGATTACTGTAATGGCTGATCTATCAGAATTATGTAAAACCAGTGAAGTGTGTTTGTCATCTTGACTTTGCCTTTTACACTGTATACCCTAATTTGAACTTTTTGGGTTTAGTTGTTGGGTTTCGTTTCATGGGTGGAATTTGATCAAGTTACAAGGTTTCATGCAAGTCTTAAAACATTTGCTGAGGTTTAATGTTTGATGCTTATATGTTAATTTCGTATCCTCTAACACAAAGAGGGAGTATTTATATTTTCTTATTCGAGTTATTCTTTGCCTTTTTAAATTTTATACCAGTGAGTAACTTCATAGGAATACCTTCTTCCTCTTCACAAAAAAACTACTAACACTGTTGTATTTTCAATTTAGCCTAGAACTCTGTAGGTTACCTCTGATTGAAAGCATACTACAGGGATTCTGGTTCTTGTTACTTTCCCGCTGCTTCCGGTGCTGCCTCAGGAGCATTGCCTGCTAACTATAAACAATGTTGATGTCTACCATATGTTTTGGTAGAAAAGTGCAGGATTCCTGCTGTCCCACTAAACTCAAATGCCTAGCTTACTAGTACTTGTGAATATACAATGGAAATGTTGACTCCCCTATCATGTAGCTCTGTAAGAAACCCTTGTTTTCAACCTCCAAGGAAATGAAGTTTTAGATTGAGTAGCAAAATCAAAAAATATGGTCAAATACTTTTTCATTTAAATTTACAGAACCTGGGATCTGGAGCTCAAACTTGTAACCTTAGCAGACAGTTTTGCATTCCAGTACCAATGGTAAGTAAGATAGGTCTCTTCCAAAAATAAATCTTTATAATTTTCATGCATTATATTTGGTTCTTGTGAAGCTTTGATATTGATGAATATACTGCCTAGAACAACATCTTTGCGGTTGGTTTTGTAAAAACTTACTCAGGCTTTAACTCATGCCTTCTTTAACTTACCTGCTTTACTTTGTTTTCCTTTTGGGACTTTAAAAAAATCTTTAAAAGGCTCTATAACATAAAGAAAGCTGATATTAAAGTTAAATTACATTGTTTGGCCATGCAGCCCACAGTGCAGCTTGTGTTACTGTGTCTCATGTAGTGGTAGTGTCTCACAAGGAGAGGATTGTCTGCAGATGTATTAGAGGATGTTTAAGCATAAGACTGGAGATGAGTGAATTCTACTTTTAAGAGGGTGCTGTGGTAGTGGGTGAGAGTAAGGAAAGAAGTTTTAATAGCATCGAGGTAACTGTTGCTGCTCTGATGGTGTTGATAAGCTTGTGCTGGAAGATAAATGAGAGACTTGAGAACCTTGATTGAGCAAGTAGAAAAATGTGTTGGCAAAGCTTTTTGGTCTTCAGACTAGGTAAGAGTGAGAGGTTTTTGAAGTGAGGATAACCTTACAGCAGATGCTAAACTCAACAAGGAAGCAAGTGAAAATCAATCTGGAGTGTTGTTTTCCTGTTTCCAGGTGAGAAGATGAACTGCTGCATTTTGGACAAGCTGAAGTTTGGAATGCTGGGACATAAAGAACACATTAAGAAGGAAATTACAGTAGTTAAGAGGAGATGAAGGTATGACTTAGGGCTTTGCAGAAACAATAATTCAAGCGAGATAGGTGCAGTACGTACTTGAGAAATCAGAGCTGAGATAAATTCCTGTGGTCTTGGCAGAGTTGTATTTGAGATGTGTTCTTAGTGAGGTGTCATGAAGGATAAGTGTTGACCAGACCAAGTAAAGCCAAAAAAAAAAAGCGTTCTAAGAATAAGGTAAATGGATTTGATGTTAGCTTGATGTTTTGGTCACTAAATGATACCTGTGGCTGAACTTGAGAAAATAAATGCCCATTTTTGAGGGAAAGGATCAGGATGGACACATAATACATAGATGAAAGTTGCTGAGGGTTATCTATATTTTGGTATTGGCAAAAGTGATGTTTTCTCTCTAATAAGTCAATGCAGGTTGTCTGTTTTCTCTCTACTGGTGTTCTGTTTGCTAATTCTTTCATTCTGCAGTCTCACTTGACCCTAAAAAATAGTGTAATTGGAAAATGTATGAGTGTTGCATCTATGCAGAATGCTTCAGGGAGCAGCTTAGAGAGCTTGATTTTATGTTCTCTGAAGCATGTGACCATTTATTTATTGATTTATTGATATATTTATTGGTAGTGGAAGGCTACATGTTTTATTTTGAGGGGTAGGAGAGAGGGAGAGGTGCTGTGATTACTGCAGGTGGTTGCTGTGGCCGGTTTAATTTGTGATTTGCAGTTGAAGTGTTCAGAATTTTCAATCTGAGTACAAAAACTGAAGACATCCATGAAAGTTAAGACTTATTTCTCCTGCACCCGCTAATTTAAGGACATCTTAGATAATTATCTTTACTGTGTAGAGCAGTGAATTCATGGATTTCTGAAATATTTGAACAAGATATGTGACCAGATCTGGTATATCTCAATCTCTTGTACTTTCATGTTTGGTTAACATTAGCAAAAATTTCAAGTTATTTATTTCTTATTGAAGGGATTTTTATTATTACCCTCATCATGGATACTTTGTGTATTGTGTGTTGAGGACAGGGGAGCACACAAGTGTAATTTAAACATTTTTTTTCTTTTTAGGCAGAGGAAATTGTTCAGGGTGTTTCAAGGTCCACACAAAATCTTAGTATTGAGCTGGTAACTTTTTGGTCAGGTAACAAACCCAGAGTTTTAGGCATTTGTAAATAGTCTTTTTATACACCCCTTCTTCATTGTCATCTTGTTTTGGTCAGTTTTCTCCACTCCAAAAGGATGACTGCTTTTGTGTCTGCTGCAGTTTTGTCTGCACGCCCTACCTGGCTTTTCCTTGCATACCCTGCTACTCGAGATGGCTTTCAGTGTCATGGAGCATTTCTTTTTGCTTTCACTCAGTCGAGTGTCACTATACTGAGCTGGGAAATCAATCCTGAGGCCCTGAGCCACATGCACTTGTAACCAATGCCAAATATGTGTATTGTTATGAAGTGGTAGATTGTTTTCCTATGTAAGAAGTGTTGCAGAAAGAACAAGAAGTTCTAATCTTGCACCCCAGAGGCGAGTGTTTTTCATTTCTTCTGGACTGCCAACAGTTGCACTCATCAGTACAGCTGTTTGTCTTTTAACTTGGCTGCCCATGGCCTGGATTGTCCAATTTCATTCCACCCACTGTCCTAGTTCATTTTATGAAGTACTGAAGGCATAGGAGCTTTCTGATCTTTCATCACGAGCTGGTTTTGGACAGTTCCTTAAAGAACTGGTGATAAGGTATTCATTTTTCCAAGCACTTGTGACTTGTGTGTTTGTTTTGGTTTTGTTTTGTTTGTTGGGTTGTTTGTTTTTTTTTTTTTAAAGAAGAGGGAGCTAAGAGAGGAGTTTGTAATTTTATTTTACTATTCGTAGGTTATTTTTCTTCCCCCTAACCTCACAAAGTACTTCTGTGGTAGGATTTACAATCCGTATGATTCTGTATCATTTCCATGTGACTTCTGACTAAAGAAAATTTTAAGACCTAAAAATGAGAATTTTCTTTTAATGAGTTTTAGCAAAGTGGGGTGAGGAAGAGAAAATGTCTCGGCTATGCTTTGAACATAGCATTTCAATTGACCTATGGCTATGTAGAAAGTGGTGGAAGGAGCAGCCTCTCAGCCTGCATCATTTTATGTATTCTGTGGTATTCAATTCTAACACTTCAGAGTGTTAAATGAGATGGGACTATACCAGATGACTGCAACTTCTGCTGGTTTGGCTACCTCTTGTAAAGGAAAGAGGGCATGAGCTAGGTTGGTCTTCTGTTGCTGGTGGGCAAGCTGTGGGGTTCTGCAAGAAGGTAAATGGTGTCTCTCACTGTAAAAATGTGGCAGAAAAGGGAATGTGAAGATGCATCCAAAACCTGTGGCTTATTTTTTCTGCTATTCTAGGTTAAAGAGGCTTGAAAACTGCTATGACTTAGCATAGACCATGTGTTTGGCTTGGACTGAGGCTGGAAAGGGTAGAAAACTCTAGCAAGCTGTCATCTTTGATGTCACATGTTGTAGCATTGTTATGAAGGTCTGCATGTGTTCTTTGGGTCGGGCAAGTTTGCTCTCTGAACATGGCCCGTGAGTCCAAGGAGTGCTGTTCTTTGAGAGTGTGCTCATTGCTGCACGGTATCCTGTGGCTGACCTTGTTGTGTGGAAAGAGTGAGGTGTTGGTATGGTGTTTCACAGCTGCACATGCAGGTGTTACTGTGCATCCCTAGTTACATGTTTCTGTGCTTGGTACTCTTCCTTTTTTCCCCTCTGCCACTTGCTTGAAGTCAGAGGACAAGCTCTGCCCTTGTGTGAAATGAATAGTTGACTGTGATCAAAGCTAGAACTCAGACACACAACGTCTTTTTCTTCTCAGATGGCATAACCTCTTACTCACTTCTTTTCCATTTGCTGGTTTGCTATTCATTATATTGCTCATCACTTCCTTTTGTTGCTCATCTTTTGATTTCACTTTTCACAGAATTGTTGATGGGTTGAAAAAGGGTGGGAAATGAATATGGAAGATGGGTTAAATAAAGGAAGTAGTTAACAGACAATTCTTCCGAAGTCTTTTATTAGCTTTAGTTAGAAGACAAGATTTGAACCTTCAGGTGAAAATGGAATGGAATTGGAATTTTTCCAAGCTTAAATCTGTTGTGGCTGTGACAATGTGCTTTTGGATCATGGCCTAGCACACTGTTAACCTCAGCTTTAACCTAAGTCAGAGCACATTTTCAGTCCGTCCATTGATCTGCCATGGCAAGTTGCTGAGTTAGATTACTCACAGTGCATGTGTAATGGAAATGGCATTGTATGGTTGCATCTTGCCTTAAAATTAAAGAAGCTTACATACTCATGAAATTACTCAGTCTGTGTTTTTTATATTCTGACTTCTTTAGTGTGAACTAGCAGGTTACAGAAGATCAGGAATATTTTTGTTGTGTGCAACTTCAGACATAGTATGAAAGTTTTGTGGGTTTTTTCTAGACAGTTTTTATAGATAGCAAAAAAATAAAAAATACTAAAGTGGTTGAAAAAGCAAAAAATTTGATCTTCTTTAAATGTCTGGAGTTACCTTTTCTCCTGAGGGCTCTAACGTTAACTATTTATTAGTGCTGCTCATAATACATTAAAGAGTAAAAACTGAACACTGCATTCGCATACGTAAGCTGATGTTCATCTGTCAGGTTTTATTGTTATTTTGAAACTGTCCAGCTGAGTAGCCGAGTTCCATGTGCTTTTTAATTGAAGACAGCGTTAACTAATAAATATTTACAGCCTTTTTCTATTTTTGGGGCAAGTTTGTGCTTCACAAATTACCCTGGGACATCAGCCCTGGAGACACCTTTGTTCGTGTTCTCTCTTCATACAACTTTGCTGTGGGAAAGATGACATCCTTTAATGTAACTTTAAAGGAAGGTGAAATAATAATCTACATAGATAATTGTGATACTCAGCTTTCTCTCTGTTTTCTACACACGGATTTTATTTCTGTGTGGAACAGATGAACTTGTTTTAAGCTGATTCAGGGAAAAAGAGGGTAATGCTTTGTGGGTTGAAGTTAGCATCTGAAAAAGCCTGCATGCTGGCTTCAGAGAATGAAGATGTTAGTTTTGAAGGTCTGCAATTCAAAAGTTGATCTCAAAGAAAAAGTGTTTTCATTCTATATGATTGGAGGCTTTTTTCCTTTGGTACTTCAGAATGTCTATTGTTATTTGTGCTATTGTTTCTGCCTGGACTTGCAAGCTGCTACAGTTTTGAATGTAACTACCCATCTGCTCCTTGGTTATTTATAGGCAGATTTGTGGAGCTCCTTCTAATGTCTGAAGTCTTCAAAAACATTAATGAATTAAACATCACAATACTCTTATAAAAAGAGAATTAGACAGAGGAACTGAATGAAGACTAAAAAGGATAAATGACTTGCTGAAAGCCATATGTATATTTCATAGCAGAACAGGGACTAGAAACCAGATTTTTTTTTTTCTTACTTGTAGTCCTGTGCTTAGCAGACCAGCTACATGCTCCTGTGAGATACATGCTAAAGGAATGAAGAAAGTACTCGTTCTTTGAAACTTGCAACAGATGCTCATATGCAGACTAACCCATTTCAAGACCTTTCACCATGTACTCAGAGTATTAAAGGTTTCAGGTCTAACAAACATGAATAATCATGTTAATATTAATTCTCATTAAGCCTGAATTTGTTTTGGAAGTTAATGTGTTTGGCCAGTGGTTTCCACCAGGTTGCTTAGAAAGAAAACACCTGTTACTTGCAGGACAGCTTCTCTCTGACATCTTATTTCCACTTGTCTGGTCAACTTGTCCCTCTTCCCCCATCTTTAATAGACTTATACAATGGTTTTAAACAGTGTCTGGACATTGGTTCTTATTTATTTTTTTTAATTTGATGACAATGAAGATGGGTAGCACAAAATGCAGGTGATATTTTCCATTCATCAGAAATTTTGCACTTTGATGAATTACACAGTACTAACTGTGTGTAAGTTTTTTTGATTTTTGGCTGGGATTTTTGGTTTCTTTGTTTGGTTTTTTGTGTATTTGTTTGTTTGTTTGGAGGTGGTTGTTTGTTTTTATTTGGTTTTTTGTTTTTGGAAGAACTTCTGAAATGTTAGATGTGTGGAGTAAAGCAATGTAATTTTCAGTAGTTCCAGAGTCTAGAAATGAGAGAGGATGCATCCTACCAAGTTGTGATTTGATTTCACATTGGAGTGCAGCCTGAAATATTGTTTGCATTTTTACCTGTTCTGTAATTTTTTTGAACTATTTGTTTACTATTTCCCCAACTTCCCATCCTCTCCTTAATGTATACATATTTCATCCATCTTTGTATGTAAGAGAATTTTCTCCACAGATAGTATTAGTTTGTGCTTGTCAAGGGGATTGAAAGAGTTTTCTGTATCAGTGGAATGCCTTTTAAATATTGAGATTTTAAATACAAGTATTATGTGAATTCAGTGTTGCCACCTTCCTGTGGAAATCTTCAAAAGAATGAACACCTTGTTGGAGTCTGACATTGCTATATTGATTTAATAAACTGAAAGCCTATGTCATTATAAACAGGTTCAGTGAGGTTTTTCAATGTGTATTGAATGTGTCCAGGAAGCATGTTAAATAAAAGAGCTACAAGTTTTACAGTTTGGTATATGGCATTTTATGGTATTATGGCAAAGTAGATTGCGGGTGGGCATACAGCGCTCTAGATTGTTTCTGAAATTCAACAAACGCGTTCAGCCTCTTTAATTTGTTTCATATCTGTAACATTTCAGTGTATAAAAGTTGTGTCTTTTGATTTGGAAGTGATAAAATGCAGCTTTCTGAAGTATTTCACTTTACTCACGTGAAATGTTCTCTTCAGTGCTCTCGTTTTTCTTCTGTAGCTTTTCTGTGTTTAATGAAACCAAATGGGTTTTTTATTGATGCATAGACACTGAATCTGTTTCTTTCAGCTAAATAGTGGTACAGTATTGAGCAACAAATCATTCTTTCCTCATGCTAAATTGAAAGCTTGATGGACAATTTTAAGAGCCTATCATTTTGTCTTCCTCCAACAAATTGAAGACTTTACATATATTTTGTACGTCTAGATACATTTACATCGGCTTTTAAGCAGTGTGCTTTTCAAAACACCTTTAGTAGCTCCCACTGGAAAGTAGATGCCAGCTGTCTTGAAATTGTTTCACTTTCCAATATTAAAAAAAGAGACATTTAGTTTAATTCATCCTGAAATTCTCTGGGTGTCAAAAATGGTGAAGGATGCTAAGCCTGTTTTTTAAACGTGAAGATTTTTTTTTTTTCTGACATGTTCTGATGACTTGCTCTGGTGAGAGCTTTCTTCTAGCTCTCACAGAATTGAGGTAAGTGTAAACTTCAGGAGTTTCTGGAACAAAGGCTAGGTGTTTGGAATTATCAGCAGTTGTTCTCATTGGTCTGACTCACCTCCCTCCGCTCTGACCAGAATGCTTCCTTTGGTTCCAGGAAATACTGAATAAAAGAACTATTTTGATCCATGGACAGTGCCACTGCTGTGGCAGAAAGCCAAGCGATGCTTTCATATTAAATAAATAGGTCTTTTCAGAACAGCAGAGAAACATGTTCCCTAGAGTCAGTAAGCTGATGCAGACTTTTGTTCCTATGTGAAAGTACAGAGATAATGAAGTTGTATGTAGGTTTGAACTTCATTCATTGATTATAATAAAGAGGCATTTGTAATAATTTGGAAATATAACTTGTGGAGGAGGGGGAAAAAATCATTCAGGTATGTGTTCCACATCTTGGAAAAAAAAATAAAAGAGAACTGCCAAAGTTAAAAAGCGTACGCAGAGTGGCTTGAGAGGAAAAAATGACTGCCTGAGTAATTCTCAAATTTTGTGTTTCATGCAACAAATAACTACAAGTTTTTGTCTAAAGCATACAGGAAGCTTTTATAGGATGCTTTTTTGAGTAATTGTTCAAAGTGCAGACTGTCATGGGACTCAGGTTCCTGAGAGAACTGAAAGTTGTTTGTTTCCTTCCGTAATACGTGAAGTGTGAATGTTATGTAATTGGCAAAATTACACTTCAATATGGAGATTTTGGGATAAGAGATGGGAATGAACATTGTGACACACATTGGAACAGGAAGAGACAGTAAAAAGCCGTTGAAATGTTTTTTTCTGTTTTATAATAATATGATATTTCTTTTTTTGTTTGTTGTGAAGCTCATTCTTTTAACATGAAAAGGAATAACTATTTTACCTCAGGCTATTTGGATTTCTCTGGATTTGTTGGGTTTTTTGGGGTTTTTTTGCTATTTCATTTGTAGTTTTTATTCAGTTAACTTCCCGCATGCCAGTGAAAAAAGTTCTGTGTACATCCTGAAGTATCCAGAGGGAGAATTCCAGGTTGCAGTCTGAAGCCCTGGTCCTGGAATGAAATAAAAATTTTTGTTTTAATCTGTTTTTATTTTGACTGGATAATGGCACATACCTTGAACTGTGTATTTCTGTGCAGAGTTAGGTTTTTTAATCATATGGATTGATTTGTGGAAGCATGACCTCAGAAAGTTACAAACAGATGCCAGTTGCTACTTTGTGTAGGCTGGAAGAGAAGGTTGCAGTTCAGGCATCCCCGGGATTTGTCAATGAAGCAAAAAAGCTTCATCACGGTGAATTGCAGTTCACAATGCGATAAAAATTGCATGAGGGTAAGGAGGAGGCAGAAGAAGCAGAAGCATTTCCAGGTATAGGTTATAGTTAGGACATAGCTATTCAAGCTGTTGGATGTTTTTCTTCAATTGAAGCCCTGCTAATGGCAGGGTAATGGCAGTGTCCTGCCATAAATGTAGCATAACATATTTAGATAATTATTATATTCTTGGTAATATGAGACAAACTGTGCAAAAGTGCAATCTTATTTGCATTTATTTTGCATCTGAATGTGCAAACAGATGACCTACCTGTAAATTAATTGTAGTTTAATAGGGTTGGGAAATGGGATTTTATATAAATTATCTTGATGTCCTTGGTTGAGATTCTGCTTTGGTTTTTGTGGTTGGACTGTTTGTTCCCGCCCAATGAGGAGAAAGAAATCTTTAATTAAATATTTTTATGGATAAATGCCTACAACAATGTTTTTTCTTAAGTTTTTACAGTATTTTGGATTTTGTTAAAGTGTTCTGTGCTTCCTTCAGAAGAATACAGAAGTGTAACACTGGAAACACTGTAACTGATTTCCCATGCTTGACAACTTCAACTTCTTGTGTTTCAGAGCTGTGAAAAGTATCTGAAGTAGAATGGAAGCGTCAGTAATATTACCCATTCTGAAGAAAAAATTGGCTTTTCTTTCAGGTATGCTTTCAGTTTTACTCAGCTGGTTCCTCCCTGCATAATTTGGATGGGATATTTAAGTTGGTTATTTGTATTTGCTGGATGTATTTAACAGAAATACATTGTTGGTTAGTGCTTTGGCATATTCCAAAAGAATCTCTGGAACTTTTTATCTAGTAGCCAAGCTGTTGGTGTTGATGTTTAGGACTTGGTTTTGCTGTAGCCTGTAGCTCAACCCACAGAGTTGTTAGGAAGTTTCAGTCTTTATGTAAGAGAATGATGATTTAGTAGTTATCCAAAATTAATCCTCACTAGTTCGGGGGTTTTTTGTGGTTTTAGAAATACAGAGTGAATGTTTTCAGGATTTTCCATAGAAAAATTTTCCTTCCTTTTCACCTGTTTTTTTTCTCCAACATAGAAACATGTTGGAGCAGAATTAGCCATGCATTGCAACACTTTGATTATTGCCAAGTAGTTATTTCAGGGAAGGCTGTAATTATCATTGTATTTATTAAAACTTCTTGAATCTTACGTTGAAGGTAACTTTTTCTCCTCCCTATGGCAGGAAAAAAAAAAAAGAAGAAAGGGAATACTTCAAATGCCGAATTACATTCTCCTGCTGGTTTCACTGCTGTCATAGATAGCTGTGTTAGTTCTTGGTGTTTGATTGTCTGATCTAGTGTAGGTAGGTAACTTACAGAACTCTTGTCAACTTCAAAAACTGACAAGTGTTGCCATAAATATTCTTCTTTTTTAGTTTATTTTAGCTTATTTTTTTAGCTAGTCTAGTTTAGCCTGCTTCAGTCACCTGAGAAGTTAAACCTGGTTTTTTTGTTAATAGAATTTATTTTGCTTTGAGTTTGCCCACTGTCCCCAGCAATTGCAAATCTAACAATTCCTGTTTAAAAACAATCAACTCCCTAAGACTCAACTCACATTAAAGCCTGGAACAGTTCTTTCATAGTAACAGCAGATGTGTAGTAAGTTGTTGTTCAGCATTATATTGCAAGGGGATATTCTCATTAACTAGAGTGCATTTTCAAATTGCTATTAAAGCTGCCTGATCCATTTCAAAATACAGACATTCTTAGTGGAAAGTAATTTACTGAGTGGCATTTTAAATGCTAGGAACCTTTTTGGACCTATGTAGTTCTAAGTAGGTTTGATCTTTTTGGAATTGATTAGTATTAATGGGTGCTTTAATTTAATGAATGGTGAAGCTTGATGCAGCAGGGTTTTTTAGCATTCTTCAGTGTGAGTAAAGGAACTTGACAGACACAAATCAGTTCATCATGTATCTTTAAATCAATTTTACTCCACATAATTTCATAAATAAAAATATATTACTGATTAAAAACATATACTCAGAAAAATAATATTTTAGGAAAGTATTCTGCAGTGTTTAAGTGCTGAAGTCTCTTGTCATTTTTGAGTTAAATTGGTACAAATACTGTTGATCCTGCCTTTTTCTGGAAGCAAAATAGTGGTTTCTAATGGAAATCCATGGCTGTGTGACTTTCATGTTGATAGGTCATTACACATAGCACAGAAGAAAAGGCAAACTCCTAAGTCACCCAAAAGCCTTGAACAACCACTTTGGTGCAAAATGAACTAAAAAAAGGTTTGGTTTGTTGTTTTTTTTTTTCTTTTCTTTTGTGGTGCTCTCAGTTGCTTTCCTAAGCAGTGTTTACAAGCTGGGGGAAAAACCTGTCAGTTGTTACACAAGATGACTTGTCGTGAAATAATAATTTAGATAATTATTGTCATCTTTTTGTGAAATGTCAGGAGATTATATTTCTGGGATGTGGGTTGTGTTTTGTTTAGTCAGTTCAGCAAATGCTGATTAAATCCAAGTATTTTTCCTTTTTCTCTGCTTCCTCACTCCAATTTTCAGGCTTTCTGCCCTTCAGAAACAGAAGGGTGGACAGTCTGTAAATAACTGTTGCTTTAGATTGTTTCTGCAAGAAGCATCTGTGCATTTGTCCTTTCTCACACAGCACCACTCTTCAATTCTTCAGTTTAGAATTACAGTTATTAAAAAGTGTGTTGCTGTTTTCGAGCAGCAATTCTCTCCCAAAAAGGAGGAAGGGAGGGGAACACAACTACTGCAGTGGGCCACTGAAAGCAGGAGGTCCTTTATGAAAATGTGGAAAATATCTATGTATCAGTGGATCTTTAAAACTCTAAATTTAGAGAGTTTGCAGAGCTTTGGAAACAAGGATAAAAGGCCTGTTGCAATTAAGATTCCAACATGTATTGTGTAAACAGTGTTTGTTCATTATCTTGCCTGCACCTCATGGATGGGGAGAATTCTTATCAAATTATGTCAACATGTGTGTATGAGTCTGCAAGCATGACTGTGCTTGTGTGCTTATTTCTGCACAGCTGTTACTATTCTGTAAAAAGTTGTTCTTAATGATTAGATAGAACTTCAGTTCTATTGAAGAACTTTATGAAGAAATTTAATTGCTTTAGCCATGTGAATAACACAGTTTGAGAATAAAGATGTTCTTTCTCAGGTAACAGACATTTACTTTGCTTCGTTTTCACCCAAATAAACCCGGGATTGTAGCTGTCTTTGTACAGTTTTTTTCTAAAAAATGGAGAAGATTGTTTAGCAATTGACTCCTACATGTGCTTAAGTGTGTTGTGGTTGTGTTTTCTTCCTTAATAAAATAGATAATGTATTAAAATTTACTGTTTCTAATATTGTTTGTATAACTTTTACCAGAAAGGTTTGAAAATGTATATGAAGATTAAGGCAAGTGGTCAGAAATATTTGTCTTAATCACGAGGTGACTGTTAGCTTTTTGTAGGTAGGTTTAGAAATTGTTCTGTGTTTGAATGAACAGCCAATTTAGAGTATGTGCCATGGGCAGACCGTGTAGTACAAGATCCTCCTTTAGTAGTCAGTTGGACTAGAAAAGTCCTCCTTTTCTAGGAGCTCCAGTTGGTACATGCTCAGCTTAGGCGCTGACTAGGTTTCTTATAGGCTGGTAGTGTGGAAGGTCTAGGCGATGCCTTTTAATAATGTAATCTAGAAATGCAAAAATAATGCTTCTGGAACACTTGAGTTGTGTTGTTTGTATTGAAAGTATTAGATGAAAAATTGTGACAGCTGTGGATGTGGGCTGTGCTCTGATGCCCTGGCGATGTTTTAAATATCCATGCAGTGCATGAATCTTCACAGCTGAGAGGTGAAATGTCAGCTGAGGTTTTCACAGCAATTTAAAGATGGCTTTTGTCATGAAGTTTGAGACCACTTAATTGCAAAGTATTTCTTCTGCTTAAACGTCATCACGTTAACTTTGTAATTACTTTTTCTTTCTGAAACAGGAGGGAAGGACAGGAGAAGTGGCCTCATTCTGACAATTCCATTATGCCTGGAACAGACGAGTATGGATGAGCTGAGTGTCACACTAGACTACCTTCTAAGTATACCAAGGTGATTAGTAAGGCATTCTGTTCAGAGCTGGGTTGTTTGGGTTTTTTTAATTGTAGAAGGGATCTTTCTATTGTTTTTAATTTTATTTCTCTTCTATACCAAATTAATTTTACATAAGTGTTTGTTTAGAATGTGATACTGTCTGACTGAGTTAGAAACACTCATCCCAATGAGCTAAGGGATGTGTACTAAGGCTTGTCTATGTCCTTTTATGTCCTTATGTTCTCCTTTATTGGGATAGCTTTTTTCATAATTTCTTTTTAATGACAATGCACTTAAATTACTAAGTAAATTAATGAGCCATTCCAATCAAACTCCTTAGCTTGCAAAGGCAGCATTGCTCATTGCCCTTTCTGTGCTACATGCCTAAGCTTTGTACCTTGTAGGGCTTCAGTGTGCACCGAGTTTAAAAATACACAGTCTTACTGAAGTTAGCGAGCAACTCGTGTTTGAAGTTAAGATGCTGCTTAAATGTGCTGAATGACAGCTTGAGTATCCTGTCATCCATAGCTTGCTGTAAAATCATTGTTGTTGAAGTTCTGTGCATTTGCCACTGCAAGCTTATACTGACAGTGTTTGGTCCTGGCATAGGTACCTGCATTTCTATTTTCTTAAGATCCAGGGATTGTTCTTTATCATAATTTTTTTTTTCTCTTGTGCCTCTGCTTTATAAAGAAATGAAGCCTCTCAGATAAAAGCTTGCTTTTGTATCTTTTCAGATTTCTCTTTTGGAAACAGGACAACAATGGCATAACTAAAGATATCCAGTGTACTTTGCATATTGTGATCTATAAATGTTTATAAAACACAGTTAAAGGATCCAGCATTGGGGTTGTTTTTGTAGATAAGACTTTAAAAATTCTGGTTGGTGAGAGAGAAGTAAAGAATAATTTCAAATTAATTAAAAATACAACATCAGTAGGTATATGAATATACTGCACAACATTTTAGTCGTGTGAATTTTAGGGTTTTTCAAACGGCTTGTTGTCTTTTGTAAAGTGATGAAATACCAAATGGTCATCCACACAAGTCCTATCATTGACTTAAGGACTTGGCCGCATTTACAGAACAGATGCCGGCATTCTTGTTCTAGTAAGCGTTAATTATTCCACAGTCTCATCCTGATGTATGTCTTTACATATATTAGTGTAACAATAACTGTCTAAAAGCTGAACCAAAGCACTCTTTGTACTCAGTAGAAACTGGGAAATCTGTTTGAAAGTGAAGTCAGTGTTCCCACATTTAATGTTCTGTTTGTCAGTTGTGGAAAAAATGACCTCTCTTCTCTGGTGGCAGTATGGAAAAATCATTGTCATTTTGGTTTGCATGTTGTTTTTTAGTGGGAAATGCAAACTTTTTGGCCTAAGCACTTCTCTTTTTTGTTCTGGAAAGACTTGCTGAATGATGTTTGGGAAAAAGAGGGCTGAGGGGAGGGATATTGTCCCAAACCCAGATGTCAAAGCAATATTAATACTACTTTTTTCCCCAAGTTCTATGTGTAAGGTAACCTAATATGTTTAACTTTTAATTCAGTTGTGCGTGATATATGACGTATTGGTTTGAACTGGTTTGAGTTCTGCAGTCTGGTGTGGATGGCTGGCTATGTCCAATATTTGAGGGGCGTAACTGCTTGAAGTGTCTTGGGTAGAATTTCTTTGGAGTATGTGTGTGAAGCCATCCTAAAACTTCAGACAACTTATTCCTAGTGTTTAAGTCTACTGTTATGCGCTTCTTTGATAGAATTTAAAATTCTCAGATTCTGAAGAGGTCTGTTCAGAACTGAAGAAGACTAAAAGTGGCAATGTTATGCTGTTGTTTGTTCATACTAAAGTTTGCTTTGTTGTATTCTCTCTATTGTGGCTCAAATCACCAAGCTTTTTATTTTTTATTTTAACTTGCATACAAACATTTGCATTGGCTGAACTTTTTAGAAGTGGTAGGTCACTTCAGAATTTGATTGGTTGTGTGTTTTGTTGTGTTTCAGGGTTTTTAATAGGTTTAATAGTAGAGGAGCAGATGCTGATACTGCTAGATTCCAGTAAGCCTAAGGAAGTCATGTCTCAAGATGCTGTAGTAACACTTTTCACCTTATTCTTAAAAGCAGTAGTAGTGTGCCTTTTGAGTTGATTTTGATTAAACATTGCACTCATGAAGCCTAAATGTTCGGACTGCTTCCAGAAAGATCCTGTGTGTGATCTTAGTGGTTCCTTAAAACCAAAAGCATTCATGGACTGGCAGCCAACTTTGTAATTATTTTTTCCTTAATAGACCAGTGAAGGGCCTTTCCTCCCCCGCCTCCCCTTTTTTTTTTAAGTCCAAGATGAATTTGTCTTCCACCCATACCTGATGAAGCTCAACTTAAACATGAAATAAATGACAGTTAATTTCTTCTTGTGAAACATAATGCTTAGTGTTACATGCTTTGTTTTTTGTGTAAGCTAAGGAGATTACAGAAGTAGCTTTGTTTTGTAATTGCAGATTTGGGAAAGATTACATAATGCTTTCCTACTTCATGTAAATGTCATGGATTTTATTTACTTATAACTTAGCCAACACAAGAATTTCAACCTGGGACATGATATCTAGTGTGGTAACTAATGTTGAAACATGGGCCCCCTTGCAAGTTCTCTTCTGGATGGTCCTGTGCTGGTCGTAAGAAGGTAACACTTCCCAGCTGTTGATGATATCCAGAGGTTGCTGCCACCACTGAACATTATCCAGCCGTTGTTGTGAGCACCTTGATGCCAGCTTCACTTTGAAATGAGCTGGAGAGGTCTGTGGAAAATGCACAGAGAGTGAGGAAAGTTTTTGCTATTTTCTGCCATTTTTAATTTGAGCAGTACCACCTTTGAACTTTCGGCTTTGCAGCTAACTGTTTTCAGCAGGTTTTTGGGGGGGTGTTTTTGGGTGTTTTTTTGGGGGGGTGGGTGTGTTTGGTTTCATGGTTTTTTGGAGGGGGGTTGTTTTTTTTTTTTCCTCTAGTATACACAGACTCAAACCTTCTTAAAAGAAAAAGAGGTGATAGCAGTCTAAAACAGTCTGTATTGTAGATCTGTACACAAAGCCTGTGTCCTGTAGAGGCTTTTTTTTCACTGCAGTTCCTAGTTCACTTGTTCAGGATAGAAATTTAAGCATGTTTAGATGGTTTCCTGTTTGGACATGCATAAAGTGATATGTATCCTCAAATCTTTGCCAATACAGAAGTAACCTTGTGAAAACTGACATCCCTTTGTCTTCCTTATGACACTGTAAATTGATCTCTTTTCTGAGAAGTGAAGTTTTGTGAAGTTAACGGTTATGAGACCTTTTCAGGGTTGCTACAGTTTAAATAAATACTTGTATTATGATATGTACTTCAGTGCTACTGAAAAATTTTAATTTGGAATATCTAATAATATGCTGGAGCATTAAAATTGGAAGTTATTTATAAGTGAGTAAACTTAAGGTGTATAAGACAGTGTTTCGATAAGGCAAAAAGCTATATAGTTGTATTTTACAGGAGGCTTGAAATCCAAAGTTCTGGTATGACACTTGTTAGAGTGAATTTTATGTTTTTCTAAGTGTTTTTCTTCTTTTAGTGAGAAGTGTAAAGCCCGAGGATTCACTGTGATAGTGGATGGCAGAAAATCTCAGTGGAACGTGGTAAAGACGGTTGTATTAATGCTGCAGGTAAATAAATATTTATACATTCATAGTTAACTGATCAGTTTTATGGATGTGAATCAAATGGCTGTGTTATTGTAGAGGCAGTAATTTCCTTAAAATATGGTTCTGTGACAAGAGTTCTGTGCAGGAAGAAATTCTGAAAAGCAGATGCTACAGCTCACTCAAGTGAGAGAGAAATTCTTTATATGCTGAGAACACACAGTTGTAGACCTTTTTCTGAAACAGAGTTTTAGTTAAAAAAATACAGAAGTATGCTCCTTGCATCACCAACTATGAGCGGTAGGAATGTGTGCAGGGCTGCAGGTGACACAGATATTGCAGCTGAGCAGGTTTTGATGCAATATATGCTGTACTACCTGGTTTCCTTTGCAATAGGATGTAGTTGACTTTGTTGTGGATCATAATTCCAATCACAAATTATGTTCTGAACACTACAAAAAGTAGGAGAAGAAGAAAAGTGGCAATTTCCAATAAAAAAGAATTCTAAAAAAATATTTTAACTCTTCAGAACTGTGGGCTTACAATAGAGTTCTATTTCTGCTGTATAGTTTATTTTCTGATCTCAGTGGTCAAAGGAAATGTGAGATACAGCATTTCTAATGCATTAGAACACTTGGGCTACTGCCTTTCTTACTACACAGGTGATTTCTCTTTATCAGAGCAGGTTTCGTCTCAGACTTAGGTGAAGCGTCAGAAAGTATGTCAAATACAAATAATTTTTTTTTTTTTATCCTGCTGGGTCATTGTTGTTTCTGGGTTTTGAAGTCTGTGTCAAGGTGTCTTTCACCTATTCTTGATAGGTTTTCCTATTAATAGTTACAGTATTTGAATCCCTTGTGTTCGTATTATGATCTTGACTGGGTTTTGCTTCAGCCACGGTGTGGTTGTGAGGTTCAGTGGGAACTGCAGCTAGTGGGGAAGGTCAGCTCTTTGCCCACGCTCTTATTTCCCTGGCTTCCTGGCAGCACTCGTGCTGCCTGTGCAAAGCTTGCAGAAACATGACTTGCACATTTGTATCTTGAGTTTGAGAAGGAAGCAATGAAGATTTTCCTATGTGAATTGATCACTTGTGCGGATCACATGAGATTTGTCTGCTTCATCCTACGTAGTTCTCAAAAATGCTTCTGTGTTCAAAATATTGTCTACTTCTAAATAGTTTTTGCATATTCATTAAAATGGTGCGAGAATGAATTGGGTTTTTTTGTTGCTGATTTCTTTAACTTCTTTTGAATTAAATTTTTATAAATAAAATTAGGTATTTAAAGAGAAATCCCATGGATTGTGTCACCTTTATATCACTACTCTGGTTATTTAACTTTTACTAATTGCTGTAGCTGATGAGTTTAGAGTAATCAGGAGTCTTTGTTCCTTGATCTGCATTCAGTGTGACAACATAAAATCAACTTGGTAGATTTAGGTTGAGAAATGTTTTTCTGGTAGTATTTTAATGAATTAATATGTTGAAATGTCAATATTCAGCCTTTTCATTCTAGTCTAAGCAGTATGTGCTAGTGAAGTAATAGGATATAATCTTGACATGTGGTCTGATAACACATATACAACTTTTTCCTAACTTTATGATTATGGTTGCCTTCTATATAGAAGCTAATATTGGTGGAAGGCTTTGTTTTTAATATTTCTTCTTTTTAATGAAACACCATAAATTAAATTAAATCTAGCCAATAATTCATTTTTCTGTACTAACACAGCATAGACTAATGGTTTATCCTTAGGACTGGGAGTATTTTCTTTTGTATTTTCTTTTCAGTTCTGACACAGCTTTGCTATGATCTAGTGCAATCTGTTACAATGCAGGATGGAGCAAGGATGTGATGTAGATGAAGTAGACTTACTTCAATTACTGTCTGCAGTTTTTAAGTTCTTGTATAGATGATGAAATCTAAGTGGAATTCAATTCTGTGGTAAATGAAGGTTTAATCTTGAATGTTTTACTTATTTTTTCATTTGTTTTACAGAATGTTGTTCCAGCTGAGGTGTCACTTGTTTGTGTAGTAAAGCCAGATGAGTTCTGGGATAAGAAGGTTACGCATTTCTGCTTTTGGAAAGAGAAAGATAGACTTGGCTTTGAGGTATGTTGAACTTTTGTCTACTTCAGTCAAAAATACTGTTTCTGAAATTCTGGTATAATTGGATGACAACTAAAGTGTCTTTAAAATAGTTACGTTCCAGATGCTTTGTGAATAACCTTAACAAACCACTGTGACTTTTTAACTTTTTCCATTTTTAATGAGACTTTCTTAATTTAATATTCTTAACTTAGCAATGTATGGCATTTAATTCTTTGCTTAGCAAGAAAAGAAAGCTATTTGATACATGTTGTGGGTGTTTTGAGTAAGAAACTGTTGTACAGGGTTTAGTGTGAAATTTTTCTTAACTTCTGTAATAGACTGTAGAGATACATGGTGTATGGTGTCGCTCTATCAGCTGTAACCATTCTGACAAATGTCTTGTTCTGTTGCATGCATCTTCTCTCATTTTGTGAGTTCTTTGACATCAGTAACAAGCTATAGATCCCTTGCCAAATACAAGCTGACACTGTTCTGAGTTGTGAGGTAGTGTGTGCACTAGAGACTACACGTTAATGTTAGCAGTTCCATTGTTATATCTGTCTGGGAGGTTAATGGAAACCTCAATTTTCCCTGTTTTTTTAGAAAATATGTTTCATCAAACTTTCCACTCATTTTTTGAGCTAATCTTGTTTGCACCACAACAGGCATGTAGCATGCAGCCCAGTCACGGTGTCTTTAATCAAAAACATGAGTGTGGTGGTGCCCACTAGTTTATAGGTTTATAAACTAACCTATTGTTTGGAGCCACATCCAAGATGAGAATTTGAAAAGCCTCTGAACTAACCATCTGTGCTCAAAAATATGATTTAAGAGCTGCTGGTTAGAAAGTGGCTTAAGTTTGCAATGTTCAGTGTCACACGGATCTTTCACAACATAAGGTAAATGTCCAAGTCCAGAGAGCAGCAGTTATAAAGGCAAAGCCCCTCTTTAGAAGTCCCTGCTGTGTAATTTAGGCTCTCTTTTCCCATCTACACACCTGTAAATAAAGTGCTTGGGTAAGTTCAGGAAGTCTTTCAAGTTGCAATATAAAAGTATGTTATATAGAAGTTGTTAGTGTATATATGATGATGTTGCTAGTTTGGAAGTTAGTCCTCTAGAAGATTTTTCTTGGGTTTTTCTTTAACATGACTCCGCTAGAATGTATTTTTAGACAAATAAGCAGAAAGCCTACAGAAAGTATATCAACAAAGCAGGGATAGTTTTACATGACTATGATAATAAAAGGATTTTTTATTTCACTTTAGGGTTTGGCTAACTGTCATTAAATGATAATCCTTTAATTCAGTAATTTTAGTAATTTTATGAAGCATGTTCTGTGCCAGTAATCATGTCGGCATTTTTGGCATAGACCACTGGAATTATGTAACTAAACCTTTTGGTTTCTGTTACTTGGTTGCAGTCAGGAAAACTGTTTCAGTAAAAATGACCCGCCTTCTCTGCGCTGCAAATAATATTTGTGTCAGAGACAGTAGTGTGTCTTTCCTCTATTCCAAATACGAGTGCAGAGCACTGATAAGGCTATGGAAGGCTCCAACTCATGCACAAATCTACAGCTGCATAGTATTGTATTACTGGCACTAAAAACAAACAACACCCAACTCATGTTTTGGATCACAGGTTAGATTTGTGTAACTATTAGCAGAATTCAGGATTGGTTTTGCACCAATGAAATAATTATGAACTAAAAATTTTAATGAAAATACGAAATCTTTTGCTTCACTTGGGTGTAATCTCATTTTATTTGAAGTAAATGCTGTGTAACTGTAATTTCTAATGGGGCTTCACATCTACCTCCTATTTCCTGCTACCTGATCTGTTCTTAATACCTTGCTTAATATTACCATATGAAGCCATTAATCACAGTGTCTTCCTTTCTGTTTAAAGGCAGAGATCCTCTGCTTCAGAGTGAGATGTGGTGATGATGAGTTGCAAAGCACTGAAAGTAAATGTGGGCACTGAGATCAAACAGTACTGGGTGGATAAGTACAAAGAGGTGGGCTGATTCAGCTGAGTAAAAGTTCATATCTTTATTTCTGGTTAGTGTTGGTTTTGGATCTGCCTCAGGACAATTCCCATTTGTCCTCCAGCAGAACTTCTTCTGTAACTTTATTCCTCCCTTGTTAGCAACCAGTTCATGTGCTAACTGAAGCAGTTTTATCTGGTCCCGTGCCATGCTTCATAAGACGAGAGTTGTCTTAATTGTTACAAAGCTGTCTTTCAGCTGAGATGTTGCATGTATGACACATTAATGTTTTAAAAGATTGAAGGGCAGGATTTGAGTATAAAAACTGCTGTGTTTTAGAGAGTTGAGAGGTGTTGCTTTTTGCTTTTTATTAATATACTCTACATAGTGATGTGAAACAAATCACTCTTTTAGTAGATATGGTGTGTTGTATTTGGGTGTGAGCTTTTCATATGAGGACAACGAGCATAACTGGGAGAAAAAAAATACCATAAAAATAGAAGAAATGTACAAATTTGTACCCAATGCAAAATTGCCTATAGGTTAGTGAGGTTATTTCATACATGCCATTCATTTAAGGAACTTAGAGGAAAAATAATCTCTGAGCCTGATTTAGATATTAGATTAGTACTTTGAAAATCAGTTTGTCAGGAGCAGGAAAGAAGAGGATGTGCTTGCTGTTCTTATCCTTGTGGAAATCAGGGAGCAAAATTTTAAAAAGTTCACTTAGGATTTGGAGATAAGAAATCAAGTGCATTTATAAAATAAAAATAAGGCAAAAGAGAAAGGAAAAACCAGGCTGTAAACTACTAGGAATTAGTTGAAAAATTGGAGTGTATAGCAAAAGGATCTTTATAGTCCTGAAGTCCAAAGTCTGAGTAGTTCTAAATGCTTCACACTTCTACTGTAGCAGCTGACAGCTCTAACTGTAGTAAACAGTGTCAGAAATTTCTTATGATAATTTATCTGCAGCATCTGCTCTGGAAAATCTTAAATCTCTAATTTACCTTTTAAGAATGATGCTAATAAGCAGAGTATTGCTCCAGAGAATAAAGAATGACTAACACTTTGTAGGAAGTACCTAATTTTTGTCCATTTTCAGTTCAGTGTTTTAAGACTGAGGCACCAGAATTTGCAGCTTTCATGGACTTTACTGAAAAGGCATATAGGAGTTCCAGTCCAAATTGTTTATTTAGCTGTGTCAGGCACCCACGAAAAACTATTCACGCATTTTCCTCTGCTATAGCTAAGCAGAGGAGGGGAAATTAAAACTTCATTTTCATGAGTTGAGATAAGGGTTATTGAAAAAAACCACTTGAAGGCAAAACAGGTTCAAAACTTAGTATAAAGAAAATTTATTATTAACAGAATTAAAAGTAAAAAGGGTAATGAGAACCAAAGTGAACCTTCCGAACACCTTTCTTTCCCAATCCCTCCCTCTTTCCACTGGCCACGCAAGGAAACAAAGCATGGGGTTTTGGTCTGTATTTCACTTTTCAAAAATCTTTCCTTAGTATGCTTAAGGAAAAGAGTTTCTTCTGCTGTGCCATGGAATCCTTCCCATGGGAGATAGTTCTCTGTGAACTTTTCTAGCGTGGTTTTAACTTCCACAAGCAGCAGTCCCACCCGAACTTGCTATAGCGTGAGTCCCTCCCATGGGTCAAACAGTCTTCCCACAGCTGCCTAGTGTGGGTCATTTTAGTTCATGGGGTTTAGTCTTTTAAGGATGAGCTGCTCCAGTTTGGAAGCAAAGGCTCTCTTCGTCTGTCTCTAAAGGCGAGGGTCATCTCTCTCTGTTTGAGTTCCTCACTAGATTACAGCTTTTCGGTATCCACGTGCTCCAACATGAGTACTCTTCTTCACAGGCTGCCTGTGGATCTCTGCACCCCCCATGCTCTATCATGAATTATAGGGAAACAGTTTGTTGTATTATAGTCCTCACCACGGCTTGCAGGAGAATCTCAGCTCCGGCGCTTGGAGCACCTCCTCCCTCTCCTTTTTTTCACCGACCTCGGTGCCACCATGTTGTTGGTGTCTTCACTTTTATTTTTTCTCTGACTTGGAAAGAAATTGGTGTCCGTAAGTTGCATTTGAGAGGTTGATCTCGTCCAGGTTCTGCATAGGGCATTTGCTCACCATGTCTCTCGCTGCTGGCACTGCATGGCTGGCACTGCACGGCTGCTCGCTGTGGTCCCTGCTGGCACTGCATGGNCGCTGCTGGCACTGCATGGCTGCTCGCCGTGGTCCCTGCTGGCACTGCATGGCTGGCCCTGGCCGCGTGGTCCTCGCCAGCACCGCATGGGCAGCTCCGGCCTCGGGAGGGCACCAGCCATGTGGCCCCTGGCAGCCCCCCGGGAGCTGCCTCACCACCCCTCGGGAGAAGAAAAAGACAACTTCCCTCAGTTTTTCCTTTCTTAAATATGTCGTCACCGAGGGGTTACCGACTTGTCTAATTGGGCTAGTAACCTGCCCATCGTCAGAGCCTTCAGCGATTGGCTCTGTGCCAGGCATAGAAGTTTCGAGCAGCTTTTCTCCTACTAAAAACCAGGCCGTGTTAAACCAACACAAACTGCATCTCTCTTTTCATCTGCATGCGTCTCTTGCTATTTTACCATGGAAGGCAATGGGTTCTTGGGCAAATCAGAGAATTGTCTATGTGGAGCTGGAGCATGTAAGCTTGCGTTTATGTCACATTCTGAATTCTGTCCAAAAAAAGAGTGTGTTGAAAAATACCAGAATCTTTGCCTATTTTCTCTTCTCTGGGATGTAAAAATGACAGTGTGCTAATTACTGTGTGCCCTGGAGGGTGAGGTGAGTGAGTGGGTAAAACCACAAGTGAGGGAGGCAGTTCCTGGCAGTGGAGCCGACAGTTCATTTTGTGTGTATCTGGGTTCTGCCAGCTGCTCTTGGGTTTCTAGTATGACAGATTTCTATGGAACTGGCCAGATAAATATTTAACTTGTGTTTCTTGGTGTAATGTTAAAGAAAAGGATTTTTGTTTAGATTAGTGTTCCATATTAAACAAATAACTTGCTACACAGTGTTTAATCAAATACTATTTCAAAAAATGGATTGAAATAGTATTTAGCATCAAAAAATAGGATTGTTCTCCTCAGGAAGAGGTAGCCTTTGCTTTACAGTTCTGTGGCAATGAAGAAGATTGTATTTAGATTACACTTGTTTAAATTATATATTCTCAAGGGACAAGTATATTGTTCTCTTTTGGAAAGTAACTACTCCTTTTCAGATTTAGTAGTGTGGCTGCTCTGATATTACACACTTCGGAAAAAACCTCTTTGCTACTGAAATTTTACACCATCCGATTTTCAAGTAGCTCCTGGGTTTGATTCTGTGACATTTGTATTAAGGAACTTTTTCATTTCTTCCCTCAAGAAAGAAAGTTCAGATGGATGTATTTAACATTTTGGGGGCACTTTTACATGTCCTGTTAAATATCTAGAATTCCTCTCTCATCTTGACATCTGTCTCTATCTCCTTGTAGATGATTAATGAAAATTGCAGAAAACAGCAAATGACGTAGAGAGGTCAGCTTACTGCAAACAGTATTTAAAGCTTTTTTATTACAAGAGATACATGTTGCATGGGTCAAAATCATGTATTTTCACTCCTGAGACACAGAGTGTTGCACTTAAGGCACGAGACTTTGCAGTCCATGTTTTTAGCTTTGACTTTCTTCTTTTGCTTGACAGTTCTTACAAAGGTTGTTTTGATTTTATTATAAAATACTGCGCTTCTACTTTTCCCAAAGCACTGTTCTGAGTTATTTTTTTAAAGGCTTTCACAATGTTTTAGCAGACCAGTATTGTACAGAGCAAGTTTCCTGACTAGAGTAGAGCAAGGATGAGAGCTGCTACCACTCTTCCAGGTTTTAAAAAGAACTGAGTTCAGGCGATGAGTCCATGACTCTGGTCAGTAGCAAATAGGACATGTTTGAAACCTGCTACCACTGTCAGCTTATTGGCTATCCCTCTTGTCAGGAGTGGGTGGATCAAGTGGGAAGGGAAGCAAAGATTAAAGGATTCAATAACTTATACTTTTTTTTTTTCTGTTTTACCATCTGTCCAGATCTATTTGTTTCTCCCTTGGGAAATTTAATCTCTTCATTTTAGCATCCTGCTATAATCTGCTGTTTTACTTTGGATTAAGAAAGCTGGGGTTTTTTCCCCTTTTTCTGGAATCAACATAGTTTGGCTTGGAAAAAAAGGAAAACAAAATATTATTTCAGTTGCAAGCAAATGGGGTTCTTTCTATTTTTACAGCTGATAATTATCCTTACCTGTGGTAATACGTTGAAGAGTGAAATTCAAAGGCAAAGGTGAAATGCTGATTCATAAGGGACTACTTTTTTTAGGATTGGGTGGTTTGACATTTATTTTTACAAAAGGTCAAAGACTGTGATTGGATTTTGAAACATTTGGGAATTTGACAGCAGAAGTTTGCTGTGCTTGAAGTAGAATTCATATCTGTAAAAGAGAAGTGTCTTCTCACTGTGCACATTGCATTTTGCAACATTTTTTTCTTCTTTGGCTCTTGGTCTGCGTACTTATGGACTATCAATCTGTAGTAGCTGATTAAAACATTATTTTTGAAGCTTACGAGAGGCAAACTGAGCTTTTGACACCTAGAAACTATCAAAGCTAATTTACTAATTTAAAGCATATAGAGGATGTTAGGTTAGCACTGCCACTAGTTCAGGTTTAGTGCAAGAGATAAATTCTGTTCCTGTTCAGGAACCTTCATTTCTGTCACAACCTAGTCAAAAATTCAAATGTTTGTTTATGTTTTGAAAAGTTGAGACAAGATTTTAGCAGCTGGCCCTATGAACAGCCAATGAACAGTTTAAAAAAGAAGTGTTTTTTAAATCAGAAACCTAGAGAATGGATGGGTTTGGGAGTAATGCCTTAAGTTCCAGCAAGGCTCATTAATGAGGTGGAAGTTTTTGTTTTTCAAAATTTTTCTAATAAGATGTAAAAATTTTTGGTTTTTGACCGAATCTCCTTTTTTTGGGTGTTTCTTTTTTGTCAGAGGATTATTTTCTCATGTGGCTAAAATATTTTTTGTGCAGGTTTTGCTTTTTCAGGAGATTTTTTTTTCTAAAAACATCTCTGTAGTACAAGTTTACAAGGGCTATTCCATGCCCACTCTCTTTCCCGAAGGATCTCAGTTAAATACAAATCTGCAATAAGTGGTCTGAATGCAGTCCGTCCATTTTGTCAGGCTATTTGGGTCTTTTTAGAACTTGTATTTCACTAATGAGAACCAGCTGCCCTGTTTCCTTTAGTTCCCATACCAAAATGTCCATACCAAAATTAATTTTCTCCTTTTTTTTTATGAACTCATAGAGATGAATGTTAAAAATTACCTATAAAGTGTGCCAAAAGAAGGAAGAACAAAGGCTTTTTTTTCTTGGACCTAGAATCCTCTGGGGTTTGGGCTGATTACTGGCATTACTTAAAGAAACTACTAGCCAATTCCATTTACAGCAGCTATGTACCATTAAGAGTACAGGACAATAGTGTATATTTGGATGTTGCTGAAAGGTTTTCCTCTACAATAATAGGCTGTTTGTTTCGAGCTGCTCTGAATTCTTTAGTTTCAGTATCTGCAGGAAAATGGAGCTGGAATAGAAGGCTCTTTCCAGTTAGCTCTTTCCACATATTCTTGTGCCCTGCAAGAGTATGTGAATGATTTGATGGGTTATGGAAATTTTCTTTCCTTTTTTTTTTCTTTTTTGTTTCTGGCCATGTATTACCAATATGTATGCTTCCAGAGAGAGGTTGTTTTTGGGGTTTTTTTCCACGGGGGTTATTCCAGGCTTAGCATATCAAGCATCAAAGCAAGCTGTACTGCCAACTTTTGATTTAGGCTTATATGAATAAGGCTCATTCAGGAGCCTCTAGAATGCAGAAATGAAAGCAAGAATTTAGTTTTCTACCTAGCAGTGAGCCTGTGTTTTCCTGTATTTCCTGATGTAGCTGATGAGCTAGATTTGTCTCCTGGGTGAATGACTCAGGCTTTTAAGCATACTCAGATTTGACTTTTTGGCTACTCATGGAAAGAGTATGGTTGATCCAACTTTTGCTGAGCATATTTGCACAGTAAATGCAGGCACTTTAATTTTATGGCACAAACTCACCTCTGGGACTGAAAGTATTGCCAGAGAGTGGTTAAAATACTGCGTGCTTTGCAGTATGATAGCCTTCTACCATATTCACTAGAAATAGATTGTGTGGTATATGACTTAATCACAAAGCATCAGTTCCCAGCAGGAAGACAGACATCCAGGAAACACATTTCTTTTTCCCGTTGTAAATGCACAAGAGATGATGCTCTTACAGGACTTTGCATGAGATACACACTGCATCTCAGAATTACCTGTCTGGTTTAGGCCCACATTAATCACAAACAGCCATATTTCATTTGAACATTTAGCGGTACAATCTGAATCACAGAAAGATCTGCTCAGTATCTTTAGACACACTTCTCAGATACTTAAGGAGAATATAAGCATTACCTACAAGTTACCTATTTTATTATTGCAGGTTATTTTAGTATCTGCTAACAAGCTGACACGATATATAGAACCATGCCAACTAACAGAAGATTTTGGAGGAACTCTCACCTATGATCACATGGATTGGTTGAATAAGAGGCTGGTTAGTTATCTGTATTTTGGGGTTTGGGGGTTTTTTAATGTCTCCTTCTTGAGCCCTGAAATTTTTATTTGTGTAGGAACTACAAAGCATGTAGGAAATGGTCACACGTGTAGTAGTGCAGTTTGTTTACATGAATAGTCTTGTGATAAGTAATAGTGCAGTTACTCAAGGGATGATAAAGCTAACGTAATCAATTTGTTGAACCAACCAGTTCCTAAACGAAGCTCTTTCAGTAACACTAACTCTCGAAGAGCCTGAGTGTATGGTATAGTCTCTGTAAAGGGAAATTGGCTGCTGTAGGAGAAGACCAAAACAAGGAAAAAATACTTGGACTCTACAGATCCTTCTAGGTTATCTCTTAGGTCTTGGTTCCTGTGGACTACGAGCTAGGCTTTAAGCTGCCCTACACCAAAACCTCTGTCTGTGCAGTTTTCCCAGTAGACCGTGAAGCAGTAAATGTCTAGGAGCAACTACATCCTTTAATTATTAATCAGCACAAATTCTTTAAGCAACTGTTGGTGTGCATAGCTCTCCAGAATGTTCTTAATCTTTTTTTCACTATACTTGCTTTTCAGTTATTTAAATAGAATTTTCAAAACAGTATTTCATCTTCATTGACACAGTGTGTTCCCTTCCTGTGTAACCTGTTCTTAAAATGTGTGTCTCCATCTAGGATTTTCAGGTGGGATCTCCAGGTGTGTTGCAACTGCACCTGCCTTCCCCTGAAATTTTAAGTAGTCCTGGATAAGTTAAGGAAAGTTCATTGGCAAGCTATTGATTAATAATTTAATAACAGCAAAGAGACCTGAAAGTTGCTGTGCATGTCACGTAAGGCAACCAATTGTGCTCACTTGTGTTAAAAAGCAAAACCGGCCCTCAGAAGTCAGATACAGAGGAATTGTCTGAACAGTGCTTGGTGTCTTGACTGTACAGGCATTGTTATCTGAGATCAGAAGCCCCTGAGTTCAAAGAAACTGATGAGGATATTTCTTTCTATATAATCTTTCTGTATAATATAATACATTTTTATTTTAGTTCAGTTATTCTTTACAATATAATCCATTTTAATAGTGAGTAGAAGCTGGAATCTTCACAAAATTGACTATTTTAATAATTTCAAGTAGGCTATCTGATAGTTGTGTAGCATGCCTTGATCCTCTATCATTATTAAAGGCTTAAATGAAGATGTAGAATAAATATGTCCATAAGTACTTAAAGGTTTTGCAGAAATCTCAGGTTTTTTTCAGTATTCATGTTATTCAGTATAATATTTACTATCTCCCTAAGGAATCTTAGTGCTCTTAAGTGTTCCCTAACAAAATTTTGTGCTTTCTGTTGTTTCCTCCCTACTGTCCGAACATTGGGAAATAATTACACTGTGTAGAGACTGAAGTATACTAATGGAACTACTGGATGAATTTGCACTGCTGCCTTCAATACAGCTACCTTAATTTTTCATTTTTTAAATTAAAACCTTCCTCTTATTTAGGTATTTGAAAAGTTCACGAAAGAATCAACATCTTTACTGGATGAGCTTGCTCTAATTAACAATGGAAGTGATAAAGGAACTCAACAAGAGCGAGAGAGGTGTGTGATTCACTTTTGGAAATCAGTGCTTTTGGATGATAAAATTTCATTTGAATTCCAAAAAAAATACTGAAAAAATGATACACCTTAAATACTTTGAAATGTGTAAAGAAATTCTAAATATTTATAGTGTAGACTACAAATACATGAGCATATGTGTAGATGGATGCTCATTTAACTGACTTCATGCACCTCCACTTGTGTTTTGATTCAAAGAGTTGAAAAAGTAAGGACTTCACTAAGTGAGAAAAAAACTTAATCTTTTAACACCGTTAGGTGGTTCTAGCCTTAGCTGAAGTTTTTAGTGCTACTGTAATACAAATTTTAATAATGTGTTTGTTATTTTTTTCAAGATCAATAGATTTGAACTTCCTTCCATCAGTTGATCCTGAGACGGTATTGCAGACAGGTATAGTAAGTCAAAAAATTAGAATGTTGGTCACTAAAGTGATGTAATTCATTTTGGGTCCCAGGTGAAAGCATGGAGGGCACAGTTGTTATCTTAGCCATCTTCACAGTGTAAGAAGCTTATCAAATACTGTTCTCTTTGGGTTAAAAGAAGTGAAGCTAAAAAATGGGAGAACTCCAAACATGTCTTTTTAAATATGTATTTTTATAATCCTACTACCATCTTTACAATATTACCATAACTATTATGTTTAATTTTGGGAATGCTTTGTTTCTAGCTGATGTCAATATATTTGCCTTATAGAATGAATTTATCTCAGTAGCCACCAAATGGTTACAATACAGAAAGCATTTTCCTGCACAATTCTGACAATTTGCATCAGTCTGGTTCTGAGCTGGTCATCTGTCAGAAATGCAGTTTCTGACAGAAGAAGCATACTTCTCTTCTTGGACTCTCAAGTCAGCATTAACTGATTTCGGATTGTTTAGAATGTTGGGTTTAGGGTGAATTTCCCATTGATAATAAATTATAATAGTGTATTGATTTGGACTGGAATTTTTTTTTTAATTAGTGCCTTTGTGGAATAAGAAGTAATGCGTAGCGTTAGGTGGTGATCAGAGTCTGAGTGCTTAGGATTTTTACCTTACAGCCTCCTATAAATTAATGTGTGGATCACATAAAATACTTGTCACAGAGAACAACTGGCTTTACGTGCCTTCTGTGTGAAATTTTAGCTTATCTAGATGTGGGATAATACTGGTTTGAGCTAAAATGTGAAACAATAGTTTCTTGCTCTGGTCTTTTGAAGTTTTTGAAATCTCAAGTGTCTGTAGACAATGTCACTAGATTTTAGCCTAATTGTGTGTCCTTGTCTAATAATGGGATTTTTGGACGAAACAACACTTCAATTTTGTGCAAGCAGATGCCTCCTTAGCCCATTAGTTTATATGCATTCTCTGTTTTCTTAATTATGGTGTAATGAATTTTTTTTGGTGCTATAAAGTTTCCTGACTTCCATGGGACTGGATGACCCTTGTAGCTCCTTTCCAACTCAGCATGTTCTGTGATTAAATCTTGAGAGTTTTAAGAGGCAACCTTTCTCTGTTGGAGTCACTGTATTGAAAGGCTGACGAAAAGAAAAATTAAACTCTCCCTAATTAAATTTTCATCTCCTAAGGATAGATATGAACAAACTGAGGGTTTAGTTAAAAGGCTTCTGTCTTCCATAACTACAAGTACTGTTCTTTTCACAAGCTTCAAATCCATATATATAGTTCTTAGAATTTGATAAGAACTTGGTTCACAAAAATGTTTTTTGTGGAAAAATGGTAATCCTTTGCTGCTGAAACAATATTGAAAAGTAAAATTTCAAAATTACCCCAGTAGAACAAACTTGTAAGTCTTTTAAGTCTGTTTGCTCTGCAACTGTCTGTGCATACCTGTATAGGGTTACAAAAGACGAAATCCAAGATGTTTGTTTTGTAGTATGGCAAAATGTGTTTGAATTTCATTTCACAGAAATATATGCTGAGTAGTTTAAACTTGTTTGCTGCAATCTCCAAAGCCCTTGACATTTTGAATGTCTCAATATTACCAGTTGAACTTAGTCTTCTGTTTTCTGCATTTTTCTTGAGGTATTACAATTACTCAAATAGTAGGTTTTTTTATTCTTTTAGTGAACTGTCATGTTACTGTTTTAAGACCTGCAAAACTGATGATCTCCAACTGGCACATTTTCACTTTCACACCAACATCTCTTTAGTGACCAAACGCTGTTTTATTTTAACTTTTTCAATGAGCTTTTGAGGAACAAATTGATGGTCTGGGTTTACTTGTAGTATGGTGTTTACATCCTGAGAACTTTAACACAACAATGACATTTTTCAAACAGTTTAAGCAGAAGCTTAAATAGTCAAAACATACTATTTTTGTGTATGTGAAAGTCACTGCACTCTAGAGAGTCTGTACCCTGATAGGATGTGTAAGAGCACGAAGAAAAAGGCAAGACAAGTGAGAACAAAATACTGAAAAAAATAATTAGCATTCAGCTTCACACTCCCTGTGAAAGTGTTGTATTTGCTATAAAAATCCTGAAAGACAGCAGAGGAATTATATAGTCAAGTTTTTAGTGCCTCCAGAGCATCCATTCAATATAAGAACATGAATTGTTTGAGAGAAATACTTAGGATGGTACTTACCATTTTGAAGTAAATCAGAATACTTCAGAGTTATTTAAGACTCAGGATGGTGCTTTTCAATTTTCTTTACATTAATCAATGCTATTGTCAATTTGAATGTTAGTCACAGTATCTCTTTTATAGATCTGAAATATACCACATTTCTTTACTTCTGTTTTATGACTGATCCAGCCCCACAAACTGTGACCAGAGCTCTGCATGACATTGTATCATGAAATGTGTCCAATGCATGAAAGATCATTAGCTGCAAAAATGCACCATTGATGGTTTAAAAGCAGACAATCTTACTGCTAATTCTTGTGGTTTTATTCTTTGAATCTAGATTAACCACATCATTATATGTGTTCTTAAAGGTCACGAGTTACTCTCGGAGTTACAGCAGCGTCGATTCAATGGATCCGACGGAGGGGTCTCCTGGTCTCCGATGGATGATGAGCTGCTGGCTCAGCCACAGGTCATGAAGCTGTTAGACTCCCTCAGAGAGCAGTACACCCGCTACCAGGAAGTTTGTAGGCAGCGAAGCAAGCGCACACAGCTAGAGGAGATTCAGCAGAAGGTAATGCAGGTAAGGTCGGAGTTGTTCTTGAATGCTCTGAGGCGGAGCTTTGAGCTCAAGCCCCAGCCTGTGCTTTCTGCAAACTAAAACTCGGAGGGGACACCTTCATGCCTCCCATCACTCCACAAATGTCAGCGTGCTGGTTTTACTCAGTGCTTCACATTGTGGCTGCCACAGTGACTGTCCAAAGGCTATTCTGATATGTGGAGTTTGTTCTAAATGTGCTCTCTTGCCCTGCGGCTGTCCCTTTGCTGCGCACTGTGGCTGCGTTGTTGGAGGCGCAAATGCCTGCCCTGCTGGCAAAGAGAGGAACATTCACAAGTGAGACACCTTTGACTGAGAGTCAGCTTTGCTTGAGAGTTGAAAACCTTCCCCTGCCCATGGCATTTAAAGTGCCTATTACTGAAGATAAGCCGTTATTTATTCCTATATTTGTGTGATGCTTGAGGGTTTAACCTAAGCCAAAGTGCTTAAACTCTCTGTATTTCAAGGATACACTGACAAGAATGAATATAAACTTCCTAATCAATTGCATGTTAAAGGTCATGATGAACTGGTTTGGTCCTTTGGAAGCAGGAATGTAATTAGCACTGTCAACATTTTCTCAGCAGAGTCTCAGTAGAGAAATGGAATTAATTTATTCTTCTTGTGTTTATCACTTGAAATTAGGTTTGTATATTTTTAAGATTCCGTATAGTTTGAATATGCAGAAAATGGAATAGGTAATTACTTTTAACCTTGCAACATTGGCATTTCTAATGCATGAGGAGCGCAAATCAAGTACTTGCACTTTACAGCATTGTAGATATGGGTAAAAATAAAAACGAATCAGTTTTGTGATTTCTAGCCGTGAACATAGAAATCTACTGAGGAGATAGTTTTAATTTCTCTAATAATTCAGTTACTGCAAAAAAATCTAAAAAGCAAATGTGATCTATTGGTATATTGAGCTGGAAATACTAAAAATATATGAGAGATTAATATAATCCTATACAGAACATATCAGCACAGCTGTGGGTACAATCTGGTGAGATGTTTCTTCCTGTGTTAAAGTTTTAGTGGTTGAACAAGATGTGATTTATATTGCACTTTGGCAAACTGAGATTGTTAATGCATTTAAATAGAATTGTTTGCCATTACTCAGCCTCATTTTGCAATATTTGTAGTAGAAATAGTTACTTGTTTGCTCTGTGTGTGCTACAGATGTTACCTGGCAAGTGAACTGAGTTTCAGTACACAGGAAGAATGTGTTTTGCTGTTTTACCAAACTAACCAGTTTTATTAAGTTGCCCCTGGGAGGGCAACTGCTAAGCAGTAGCCTTGTACTCTATTTCAGACTTGCATGAGAACTGTCATTTCCATGTGTAAGTTTTCCAGGCCACTCTGACCTTAGAGGGCAACATCTGGGTCCCTTCACTTCTAGGTCAATTCCGTATTTAACCCGTAACAGCTGTGCAGGGGTGCTGAGCACAACAGGAAGTTTCTCTTTAAACAAAAAGAACCTGCAACTGTAGGGTCTTAATTTGTCCTAGAAATGATAAAAGCAAGGAAGGCTCAGTATGCTTTTAGAGCAACAAATACATGCTGTGAAACAATGCTTCGCATGGGGCAAAAAAGGGCAGTGGGAAGGCAGACACATAATGACTCAAAGATGGAGTGAATTGAGTAGCCTTCTGTATTGATGATTATTCTTGATTACTGTTGCAGTGCAGTCTAGCAGCACTAGGAAAATGGTCCAATTAGTCCCTGTTTCATTTGTCTTCATGGTTATGGGGTTACATTGTGTATTGTATTATGTTTCCTGAAAATCTGTGTGAAGCTGTTTTGTGATCGATGTTTAAACAAAAGTCACATTAAAGAGAGGAAGCTGGCTTCCTATGCTTTTTTATTAAGGTTCAGAATCTGGAGGTATTGCTGCATTTCCTTACTTCAGGACTCTGGTAGTAAGTGACTTCTGCAATTGGTTTCATTGCAGCCATCTCTGTTTTCCAGATATTTAAAAATTTATCAGGAAATTTTACCATCTGATGATTCAAATTTGTGTAAGGAAGCCAAAATTTGAGATATTCTGCTTTGCTTTGAGTAATATTTACATCAAAAAAGTAGTTTCAAAATAATAATAATAAAAGAAATAAAATACTATAGTCCAAAGTTTTACTGCTGTGATCCTGCAAAGACAAATTCCATGAGATGTGGCCACAAAAACTCTGTAACAGGTTTGTTATTTGAATAGACCGGGTTGGTGTGTAAGTTTAATTTTGAAATAAGTATGTATCCTGTACTTGAGTGTTAGTATATTCAGCAAAAAAAGGAGAAAGCTCTCAGGTGTGAAGTTGAATACAGCTGTGCATCATAATCACTTGGGCAAAAAAAAAAAGTCTGGTTTGAACACAAGAGGTCCATTATCATTGTGTTTTGAGTTCTTTTATTGACAAGGGATATGAAATGACAAGAGTCTATATGAAAAATCTTGTCATAGCTGCCACCTGTTTTCATGGAGCTGACAGGCTAAGGTTAATGAAAATTATTTTCTACTTAAAACTTTGAAGGATTGAATGGATTCAACAAGAAGACTTCTACGGAGCTGAAAAAGATCTGGTTTTTTAACAAACATATGCTTATTTTTATTTCTGCTTGTGTTACAAAATTCTGTGTATACCAGTTTTTGTATAATTGATTTGCTACCTTTTTTTTATCATCTTTGTCCTACTGACAGGTAGTCAACTGGCTTGAAGGACCTGGATCAGAACAGCTGAGAACCCAGTGGGGAATAGGAGATTCCATTAGAGCTTCACAAGCTTTGCAACAGAAACATGAAGAGATTGAGAGTCAGCACAGTGTGAGATTTCCCATACCTTTTTCAAGTCTCAAAATAATTCTAGATACATGCAGTTATGAGCAATATATTTTGGTTATGAGTATCTAGGAATTTTGCATACTGAATGATGTTATGGGTTACAGAGGAAATCACCCAGGCAGTTATAGGACTAATATGGTCATTATATTTGCATGTTATTAATTTTTTTTCCATTGTAGATAAATACTGATTTCTATCTGTGATTTTTCTTGGGTTTAATATATTACAGCAGCTCTTAAATTTTCATGTTGAGTAGAAGGAATAAATTTACTTTTTCCTCCCTGCCAAAATGTCTGAGAAGTCCTGCACTTCTCAGGTGCCTAATTTAGTATTTTTTTTATTAGACTACACTTACCAGTAGCTGAAACTGGCTTAAGACTTTCACTGATCAAGACTTTAGATATACTTTATGTTCATAATGAAATAATGAGGATCCTGTTTTGTAACTACACTAACTTGGTGCCATTGCTTCTAAATTTGAATACTTCCTAAGCTTCAGTAGAATTTTGTCTTTCCATCAGATGATTAACTATAATTAGGTTATGAATATTCAGTGCTCCCAAAGGTAGTTTTGCTCACAGTGCTGTTCACCTTTTCTGACTTTCCTTGATGTAAACACTGGCAATTCTGTCCACTTTTCCTAAGTTCCCTTTACAGTCATGGCAACACAAATAGTTACTGGGTTATAGTTTTTCAGATGCAATTTAGGGGAAAAAAAACCCCAAACCTTTAGTCTCAGAAACACAGCACCCTAGACAACAATTGTTTCCTTGCTAGATGCAGCAGTGTAGGTGTCTGTGTTTGGTTAAGTAAATCCCATCTCCTCTCTTGTTGTTGCTTCAAGCTCTTCAAGCAGTGTGGAAGCCAGTACCTTCTGAAGTGTAAAACATCTTCCAGTTGAAATCCTAATATAGAAGGAAATAGAAGGGGAAAAAAAAAAGCCCACCACAAACACCCTAGACTACCTACTTCATTGACAAAAATAAATTTTAGTGTCTTTTAGTTATATTGGTATTTCAAACTGAAAAGAGAAAACAAGACTGAACATACTCTGTTTTCACTTGCATATCTATAACAGAGAGCTGTGATTTATCTGGGACTAAATGCAATCATTGAAATCCCACTGAAGTTTTCAGGCTGCCTTACAGTGTGCTAAAGCACTGGCAGTGTGGAACACAGCTTGGTTCTCAGGTGCTGGCAGGAGTCTACAGAAATAAAGTACATTTTTTCTGACTATTTTATACCAAAAGAAGTAACTGGAAGACCACTGCCCTACCTTAAATTTAGATGCCTGTTTAGAGATTAAAATAATTTTTTGGCAACAGCACTAGAAAAACGTGCTTTACCTTTTTCTTTGATTTTTAGTGTACGCTTCCTCTTCCATTGTTTTCATGTTTTTTCTACTGATAATTGAATTGACAGTTCATATGCTTGCTCTCTTTCATCACCTTCTGTTTATGTTGATTATAGTATTTTGAAGAGACTTGCAAAAAAGTTTGATTTGTTTTGAGGATACTTTTTTACTTCAATTTACTCTGAAGTAAAAAAACTAACTTCCATAGGATGCTTTTTTGTTTAGGCTTTCGTGGGGAGAGGCCAGTTGGGTTTTTTGGGGGGTTTCATTTTCTGGTAGTTTTATTCACGAGCAATACACTAGAACTGTTGTTTTTGAGCAGGGCTTTTCTTCATGGGTTTGAGCTGTCACATACAGCTGTGCCTAAGTTCTCCCATGGAAACGATCAGAAATACACTTTTTATACTTGGTTTGCTGGTATCTTAATTTTACTCATAGCTTGATAAAATAAATTACTGCAACTCTTACTTGCTCTAATGCTAAAAATAAAAACTAAAAAAAAAGAAAGAAAAAAAAAATCGAAACCCCTAAACATTATTAATCCAAAATCTTTTTGACTTCTCATGTTATAGTTGATTTGTCACACTCAGCTGGATTTGTATGTTCGGTGTCGAAGAGCTATTTCTGTGAACTGATGGTGCTGAATCTATGTATCTATGGTACAATGGAAGATGTTTTCACATTATGTCATCATAGTTACTTCTTTTGGGACAGATGAGAGGTTTATTCTTCTCTTAAATGTTTGACTGATTGCTAATTTAACTTTTTCATTACTTTCTCTTTTTTCCCCTCCTTGCTCTTTTCATACTCTTTTTTTCTGTGAGCAGATGGTAGAGGCAGCTTTGGGTAAAAAGAAAAAAAATTCAGAATATGGATATTTATACTCCGTTTTGCATGATTTGTAAATAAATGATGCAAAAGCTGAAGACATAATTTACAAAATTCTAAACATCCCAATAGGAGCGAGACAAGAATACAAATTAACTCAAATATTGTAGGCCAATAGATGGTGCTATTCCATAGAAATGCATAGGACACTTCAAGGTCAAAATTGGAGCTGTTGAGCAAACACGTTTTGCTTTACAGGCATCTCAGTCATGCAGGATGTGAATGTGATCTGGATGTATCAAGCTGTTTTTAAATCTCCCCAAATTGTTAAATATTTGAACTATTTTCCTCTGCAAGTACACCACCAGGACAACATAACTAACTCTTACGTATGTATTCAGTACTCAAAGCATGTGAAAACCGAATCTGCACATTTTGGCTTGAATAGTGTAAAACTTTCCTTAAATAAGAATCAAGGATCGTTTTGAAGTTTCTGAGCATGGACACTCTTTTATTCAGAAGATAGAGATTACTTCCACTTTGTCTACTGCAGTATTTTTTCTAAGTATTTTAAGGAAATTTTTGCTAGTTTCAATCATGTCACTGAAAGTAACACCTGGATAGTCCTGTGAACAGCTTTTTATAATAGCTAATCACTTGGCAAAAGGTCTTTTGTTTCAGTAGACCACTACAGCCATTTAAGCACTAGAAATTTGTTTAAAAATGGCGGAATTCCTCTTCTGGTGGAAATTTGTGCTAGGACTAGGAGCCATGCCTTGTACTCTTCCCATCTTTCTGCACTCATTTTTTTATACTACAACACATATATTAACATATACTAAGTACTTTATTGAGAGTTGATTTGAAATTGGGAATATTTTTTCTTTCTCTGTTGCACATCATGGTGCAATCTGTAATAAACTCCTTTTTCAGTCTGATTATTTATTAGCCTGCAGTTGCATGTATGCATTTGAGAGAAATAAAATTGTATTTGGCATTTTTAATTTTTCATCTTCTTGTGTTTCTAGGAGTGGTTTGCTGTTTATGTTGAGCTTAATCAGCAGATAGCAGCTCTTCTAAATGCAGGGGATGAGGAGGACCTTGTGGAATTGAAAGCATTGCAGCAACAGCTGAGTGATGTGTGTTACAGGCAGGCCAGTCAGCTGGAATTCAGGCAGAACCTATTACAAGCAGCACTTGAATTCCACAGTGTTGCCCAGGATGTAAGTGTTTCTTTTTAATTTTTCACAGGCTCACCTGTCAATAAATTAATGCTTTAGTATTGTAAATGTTTAATAAAATGGAAAAGTATCCAGGGAGGTGAAGGGAAATATAACGTCACTTGGAAAATGCTGTAAGTCATAATTTACTGTAATTGAAACACCGAGAAAATTAGTTCCCCCCTTTTTAGGAGGGAAATACTTTGTAACATGTCTTACATTTCAGCAGTATTTGAAATAAAAAGGTTACTAGTTGAGTAGTTACGTTTTCGCCCCTCTTTTTTCTTTTTATTTAGAGGCATTTGAATTAATTGAACTGGAATTTGCTGTACTTTTCATAATTTCTTTTTTTAAAATGGCATATTCCTTTCCTATACTCTTCTTAAAAACCAAGTAGAATCTTGGCTTCCTACTCTCCCACCATCTAGGGATGTATGCTCTTGGAATTCTACAAGGCAGATGGGTCATTTATCTTTCGTCTTGACTTTCTTTTCCTATAGCTGCAAGAAAAAATTTGAAAATGACAAATTTCCAAACATTTAGAATATTGTAGACCCAACCATCTAAACGTCAAACTTCTTTTTAAATATCAACATTTTTGTTGTTCTTACATTTTAGTTGTCTCAGCAATTGGATGGTTTACTAGGAATGTTGTGTGTGGATGTAGCACCAGCAGATGGAGCATCAATTCAACAAACATTAAAACTACTGGAAGAGAAATTGAAAAGTGTTGGTAAGCAAGATATTTCTGCATTTGAGACACACACATTCTCATGAATGCATTACAGGGGGAAGAAACATTAATCCCTTTTAAAAAATCACCAAAAAAGCAGGGGAAAAAATACTGTCGCTTCTGATTCCTCAGTATGTAGTGCTCCACTGAACTGCTTTGGACTGGCTTATGCCATCTACTGTGTAGTAGTTCTGTCTGGGGAAATGATCTGGAACTGTTTTCTTTTAAATGTTTTACATCTAATATATATATTTGTTATATGACATTACCATGCATTTAATCTGTAAACAAACTTCTTTCCCTCATTAATTTTCTTTAGTATCTTGCGATTATAGTGTTTAGATGATCTTTTTGTCTCTAGTACTGACCCCTTGATGATTAAGGTTTTATCCACTCAGTTTTAGAATGCTTGTACTGAGTGTTTTGCAGTAGCTTTGAATGTATGTGTTAATAAATGGCACGTTGAAGGTTGTTACACTGTCAAGCATATGGAATTAATTATTTCAGTTGGAAGTGATCTGCAGTGATCAGCTTGTTCATTTAAGTTGTGGTAGAAAGAGCTGCAAAGAAAAATCATCTATGGTAGAAGTAGTTATGATTGGCATATAACAGTTTGATGCATAAATGAGATATTCCATCAGGAAAACAGATAGTAGAGCTGCCAAATAAGAGATGTAACAGCAGATCCCAACGGCTGGCAAATTTCAGTGTAGAAAATTATATCAGCCGTATCAGGTGTATTACAAAGTAGTAACTTCTGCCAGCAGTGGAAGACCACTTAGGCTACAAGTGCTTAGCAGTGCTAAACATTTTAGGAATTGTGTAACTGTGTGGATGAAAGACATTAATTAGCTACATATATGCTGAGAAGCTGACTTGCTGTCAACTTTTATTACTTTTCTTGTTATCTGCTAGGTCATAAAATAGCAAAGCCTTAGTTCTTTGTTAATATAGACAAATGCTCCCTCAAACTTGAGTTGTAAAGGGCAGTGAAAGACATAGTAATGTCCTTTTCATTTTCCACGTTCCAGTCTTCATCCATGTGTGATTCTGTTGCATTTTATCTCTCTCCGTGGAGGAAAACCACCAAATGTATGAGTAACCATTGACCTTTTTTTTTCCTTTTTCTTATTAGACTTGGGCTTGCAAGGCTTGCGTGAGAAAGGCCAAAGTCTTCTTGATCAGATATCTAACCAGGCATCGTGGGCCTATGGGAAAGATGTGACCATTGAAAACAAAGAAAATGTGGACCATATCCAAGGAGTAATGGAAGATATGCAGCTTAGAAAACAAAGGTAAGAACAAAAATTCTAGTCATTAAGATTTTTGTGTGTTAACAAGTCACTTTATATACAATTTAATTTGTTTTAAAGAGCCCATTTTGTTTTATGTTCATTTAAGGGATGTAATCCAACTGAAATTTATATTTGTAGTATATTTGAATGGGACAGAAGCTTCCCTGACTAATCTGTTGTAGCGTGTTCCTAAAAACAAGCACCTTTTATATTTTGGTACTGGATGGAGTGTCTGAATGCTTTCCTGTGCTTGTTAATGCTCAAAAATGATACATTTCTTTTATATGGAATTACAAAAATATGCGAGAGGCATCTTCTGTATGTTAGCAGTTTGAGATGGAAGTATAATATGATTACAGTAGTGGTGATGGGTGCAAAATCACCCATTAAACAGACTTGTTTATCCTCTTTATCACAAGCTCTATCCTTTGAGTATGGTCTTTTCATTCCTGAAGATAGCAAGACAAATGAGATGGTGTTGGAGGAGACAGGGTACAGAATGGAGGCATGGATTTCAGTTTTCAGAGTGTGGGGGTTTGTGAGTTTTGGAAAATTATAGAGTGGGGGGTGAAGTTGCAGTTGAGAAAAATGTTGGAGAGAGTTGAATTTATAAGAAGGATGGATTTTGCCATCATCTTCTTCCTCCAAAATTTGATTATTATTAATTAAAGATGTAGTAGTACTGGATATTCTGTAGTACTGCGTTTTTTTTCTACTCAACAGTGTGAAAGAATTAGATGCTATTGCCAGTATTACTGCTGGAACCCCTGAGACAATGTAATACTGTCCGTAGAAAGGAACTTAAGTTCAAGGGCATTGGCTGAGCAAAAGGGTGCCTCTAGGCAGCAGCAAGGTCTGGTGAGCATCAAATTGCCCATTTTACGAATTAATTCTACTATTCATAAATTGTTTTCTTAGGGAGCTTAGTGTAAGAAACCACATGTTTTGGTAGTGCTCAGAGAAAATATTGTTTTAAGTATGCCCTCTGAATCCTATTAATTTAAGCAATACTTGTGTTTAGAGGGCCAGCTGCAAAAAGCTACAGAGGATGTGTCACTGTGCAATAAAATGGCAGCTGGAATTCCGTACTGAGAAAAGAGATGTACGTGGGAGAAGGAAAGACTTTATATATGCAGTAATGGACTCTGAATCAGCCATGAACTCAAAGATAAACATTGGAAAAGTTGCAAAAATTGCTTTAGTGTTCAGTCATACAGGGAAAAGCAAGTAGAATGCTAAGAATTGTTAGGAAAGGGATAAAAAATTGAAAGAAGAATGTCATTGTGTCACTGTATAGATTGGTAGTCCATTTCTGTTTTGTGTTATACAATTCTGGTCCCTATTCTCAGATGGGTTATAGAATTGTGGGAAGTCAATTAGAGGACTAAAACATCAATAAAATTTCCAGCCAAAGGTATGAAGCAGCTTTCAGATGGTGAATGATTAAACAAAGTTCTTTAGCCTGGATGAAAGACAAAAAAGTAAAAGGACTAAGTATCTCTCACTAGCATGTAGTAGTATTTTTTGCAAGGCCTAATTTTATTTTTTTTCCAAGTTCTGTTGAATGTTTGTTGTTACTTACATACGCATGTATTGTAATGTTGGTTTTTAGGGGCATCTTGCTGCTTTGTTTATGCTTTTGGAATCCATATACAGTTTTCCTGCATTATTAGAGCAGCTGATTTCCTTTCTGTAAGCATTACAGGACATGTAACGAAAAACAGCATGCTAACAAACTGTTCTTTGGAAGTGCTTCTGTTTGTAACCAGTTTGGAAAAAATCAGGCACACAGTCTTTTGCGTTTGCTTATAAGGCTGACTGTTGTTGACATTAGTAATTCCATTTGCACTGAACAGGAGCATGAGTCTTGCTGTCTACTTAGTAGGCTCTGAAATTGAAGTGGAAAGCATTCTGCTACATGTATTAGCTTAGCTCTTTCTGTGGAAAGAGAAGAACTTTCAATACTTGTTTTGGAATTCTGGAGAAAGAACTGCAAACTGTGTTCAATTCAGAACAACATAATTAGGGTTAGTTTTTATATCAATTAGATTTTGAAATGCTTCCTGACAAGTACAGCGAAGGACGTCATCATATAAGGGTTAAGATATTACTACCTTTAGTTAGCTAAAAAGAAAAATGGAAAAATGTCCATTTACAGTCTTCATTGTATTCATCAAGAAAACATTGCCCCCAACAAACAATGCAATTCAGAATTATGCCAGGTTGAAGCCAACTTTCATCTGAATTTTAGTAGGATAAAGTCTGTCCTAGCCATGTAAGCCTCTGTGTGGCAGAGCTTACCAGTGCAGCAAGGTAAGGAACCTGCAATGCTGCTGCAAGACCTTGTAGCTATCTCTGGTGTTACTGCCTCCAGCTTAGCCGTATCAGGAATCTTGAGGATCATGATTTTGGTGACTTGGAGTGCTCAGTTCTATTTATTGCAAGTTTCTTACTGTTCTCTGAGGCATTAGGTGTTTTGGCCAAGCTAAGTAGCTTTGATCACCTTTTCATGAACGCTTGTGTCTTAATGTTTCTCACTTGAAAACATTGTTGTCAAATTCGGGGTGTTTTGTGTCTGCTGTGCATGGGTTGATGAGTCTTGCTGTGCCGCTGTTTAAGGTGCGAGGATATGGTGGACGTGCGGCGACTGAAGATGCTTCAGATGGTGCAGTTATTTAAATGTGAAGAGGATGCTGCTCAGGTATGGAAATACCTCTAGAATTTCATCATTCTGGTCTTTGTAGTCCACTAGGTTAATTTATGGGGGCTGGTAGTTTTACAGTATTTTTTTTGTAACTTTCAAATGTAGTTTTATTTAAGGAATATGTACAGTGAAAATAAAAGATTTAGCGATGTCTGAAAATAGTATATTTGGTGATTGCATGCATGATCTACCAGCTTGTGACAGCTCATTTAACTTTTTTTCTGTATCAAAAGTATATGCTAGTACAGAAGTAATGTCACCTTCCTGGATTAATTTCTTTTTAATATATTAGTTTTTATTCTTTTGGCTTGTTTTTAAGGCTGTAGAATGGCTAAGTGAACTGTTGGATGCTCTGCTGAAGACACACATCCGACTGGGAGATGATGCTCAAGAAACAAAAGTTTTACTGGAGAAACATCGAAAATTTGTTGATGTTGCACAGGTGAAATGTGTTTGGTTTTTTTTTCCCAGTATGGGGTTTGTGCAGTTTCACATCCTCTCCTGAACAGAATGTCTAGTTGAGCAGCTGTCACTGGTCTTCCTGGTTTGCCTCAGTGCTTGAATGAAGAAATTGATTGCTGAAGTTGGCGATGGGCCTAATGAGATGTTGCAGTTCCATCAAGAGCAGCAATGCTGCAGTTTACTACCTCAGTTAACCTTCACACAGGCAGTGCAAACAACCAAAGTTCATTGGCTTTTGTGAAAGATATATTTCAAACAGTCTTTAAAATGACTTTTGACAAGCTGGGCCTTTTTCAGGTGCTTTGTCAGTCATTTACTGCTTTTAGGAATGTCTAATTCAGACTTGTTAATTAACAGATGGGATGTTTTCTAATTCCACCTGTTACACTGGAACTGATTTTCTCTTTTGATGAATAAGAGTTGAGGCTGACAGGAGGGTCATTTGCTGTTACGGTGATGGGCCTCAGTGCACCTGGATGCTGGGTGACCATAGAGATGGTGGTGACAGTGAAGTCAGTGAGGCAGTTGTTTCAGCAGTGTATATCAAGTATCCCTTGTAAGATCCAAACAGCTATTCAGAATTTTTGGGAAGCACTCCTCTTTTGCCAGTGTGAACACTAGACAGCAGGGGATATTGGAATTTTTTTAAGAGTGAAAGCACTATTTGATCATTAAAACTTTATTCCTACTTCATCAGCATTTTGTAGTAGACCAGATTAGTTCAGTGTACTTAGTGAACCTAAATTGTAGAGCTTCCATAAACTTGCCTGCTGTTGCTTTAAGATGCTATTTTGCCCCCAGGTTAAAGTTTTTACATGCACTTACTCTCCCATCCCCTCCAATTTTTAGAGTACTTACGATTATGGGAGACAGTTACTGCAGGCAACCGTGGTGCTATGCCAGTCCTTGCGATGCACTTCAAGGTCCTCAGGGGACACACTTCCCAGACTGAACAGAGTGTGGAAACAGTTTACAGTGACTTCTGAAGAAAGGGTACACCGGCTGGAAACAGCTGTTGCATTTCATTCAACCGCTGAAAAGGTGAGTGTTGTGTTTTTTAAGAAGAAAAATTTCTAACCTGAGTTTGAGCAAACAAAATGTGAGAAATAGTTGCCTGTGCGTATATTTACCCTTTCTAAATATTAAAAAAAAAAAAAAAAGACAGAAGAATTCAAGTGTATTTTTCTGGCTGTTAACTTCAGTACTTAATGTAATAATTGTTCATATACCTATGTTGGTATAGGGCCTGCTTAACAGAAAGGAGAACAGCCCTCTTCAAATGGGAGCTCTGATATTGATGATAAAGCATTTCTTTGTGTCTTTTAGACTGTAATTCTTAAAAGCCAGGAACACTTCTTTGTGCAAGGTATGCTGCAAAGCTATCAGGTCATTTGTGTTCTTGGGATAGTTAAAGGTGTGTTGCCCTTTAAGCTGTATGGATTTTGGTTTTTTACTTCTCACAAACTGTAAATGGGGGCAGCTCTCGCCACTTTAGCTTCCACACATGCTGTCTTGTTCCATCTTGTATTTTGCACCTGGGGAGGGGTTGAACATGCTTGCTTCTTCTTGAACACACCTCTACCTTGGTATGGTTTTCAAACTCCTGTAACTAAATGTCTCACTGCTGCACCCAGTCAGGTGATGTGAGAAGCCACAGAGGAGGAGGAGCAGTCAACAACAATGTGATGATAAAAAGTTCCTATTCAGTAACAGCTTGCTGAAGGGGGAAAATGTTGAGAGTTTTCAAATGCTTGAATTTGAGACAATGTCCTTTAATGTAGATCATGAGGGGTAAGGCCTTTTTGTCCACAGATGGTTTTTTGTGAAGGGATATGTTTTTAAAAAGCAGTTTAGAGTATCACAAATACTGACAATAAAATTGCGTGTAACTGCAAAAAAATCCCCAAATCTTGCACGTAGCAAAATAAATTCATTCTGTCATTGAAGGAGGGCAGGGATTCAAAGTTGATTCATATGCTCCTTGGTTTTATTCATTTATTTGTAGTAGTGGAAGATACTTTGAATTTGCAGGCATGGGGAGTTGATGGAAGTTCACAAAAGCAGAAATATGTCATATATGCTTCCAGAGATTTACCTGATACCAAATTAAATGTTAGTGGTTCATAAACTCCTAAAAGAGTGGAGTCTTTTAATCCATATTTTGAGCATGCTTGCATTATTGCAGTAGTTCATTGCTGGTTTTAGGCAGTCTTAAGTTTAAAGAAAAGTAAATTAATGGCTGACAAAACACTGTTCTTGTTCAAAAACCATAATTCTCCTTTCACTATCAGACATATATTAATGAGTCTGTGTGGAAAATTGACTGTTAATATCTGCGCTGCTTTAAATAAGTAGGAAGTGGCAGAGCGAGAAGTGGAAGAAAGTACATTACTGAGTACTAGCATTGGGTCACAATCCCATCTGGTAACCCTTGTGTTCAGACTGTTTTAGTCCTACCTGTTCTGTGCCAGATGTGGATTTTAGGTTTGAAACGTCTTGTAAGGGGCTCTTCAATAACCATGTTTTTTTTATTCTTTATGTGACTGTCTTGTATGTTTAATGATGTAGGTTACTGTTTTTATATTTGTTGCAGGAATATTGTCTAGGAAGACTGTGATGGTAGCCCTGAACTATCTTCTTAATGGATCTTAATTGATATTTTCTTTTCTTGAATTATATGAATATGTCAGTTGATCTCATGTATACGTGGCTATGAAAATGTCAAAAGAGCGTTCACTCTGCCCGTTAATGGCACTTAAAAAACTACATGCTATCCTTCGTGTACTTTATTCTGTATTTTCTTTTCTTTTTTTAAACAGATTTTGCAGGAATGTCCAGAGCAGCCTGAAGCTTTTAATGAAATGGATCAATTTGATGAAATTGAAGCAGTTGGGAAATCACTGTTGGACAGACTAACAGTGCCTGTAGTTTATCCTGATGGGTGTGTAGAACATTTTTTCTAAAGCCTTTGGAAAAATGCTTTTGGTTAAGTTTTATAATGGTCTCATATGTAGAAGGATCCTGAAGGCATATTGCTGAAATAGAAAAGTGAGCATGTTGTTTTTATAAAGTTTGAAATTGGACCTACCTGCTTTCTGTGAAAAGATGGGAAAGAATTTTTAATGAGTGTTAGTGCACTGCTTTTTTAAAGTAGTGACTTTTTCACACTGAATGATTATTAGATTTATGCATGCACAGTATGCAGAAGTAACAGAAGAATGACCAGTCCCAATCTCTTCTCCCTGAAAAAAGATACTAGATGAGAATTATGGGATTTTGATTTATTTATTTGCAATTTTGGCTATCTGAAGTCTTTAGCCAGTATATTGAAGATAAATTTACATTTGATTTATTCAGTAAACAAAACAGTACTTCCCTTAAGAAGTATTCATACTAATTTTAAATTGGTAGTTCTCTTGAGCTATAAAAGCAAATTGAATTTGGAATCTCAGCCATAATAAAACTCAGTTCTCTGTATTTAATAACATCTATTGTTATGCTGAGCTTGTGGTTAACTTCTACATGAGTTACAGCCAAGCTACGGAACGAGTCTCTGGTGCATAGGATGCCACACCATAGTGAAAAAGGTCTGAAATCAGTATTTTGAATTAGAGGCTGAAACCTTATGAGATAGCATCAGGCAACTGCATTAAGGGCTACCTGAAGTCTGTCTGTAAAATACAATTGCAGGAAGCTGGTTATGAAAATTTATTGTCGTCTTATTTCCAAAATACCATATTCCTTCTGCAGTGTAGATCCTTCAGTAAGGAGTGCTAATCATGAAGATGGACCCAGGCCTGAATTATTAGCGATGTTTACTGTTATTTCAATAGTGTGTTTTAAAATAGTGGAGGATTTTATAGCTGTGGAAAAAAAACCCCAAAACAAACAAAAAAAGACCCAAAACCAGATCAAGAAGTGTTTGTTGAAGTATTCTTATATGACTTCTGTATAGCAGATTTCAGTGACCTGGCAAAAGTAGCAACTGTTCAATCCTGATCATTGTTTCTGACCCCTCTGGCATTTCAGTAGAGTTTTGCATATCCCCCTTCACAAAAATGGTATTGTAGCTGTGCTATATCTCAGGACCCCCTGCTCATCCTCCTAGGCATTCTGGTTTTGACGTGTTGACCAAACAGTTTGCAAAAGGTTTGCTCGTTATTAGAAATAGTTCTAGAAATTTAAGAACATGCGAAATGTCATAAATGCTTGGGGGCATTTTCATCAGCCTGTTCACCTCTTAAGACTTTTTCCAGTGTCTTTTTGGAAGTTCAGGTCACTGTTCCCTGTCCTGCTCATGGCCTCTGCTCTGTGTCAGGAAATGCTGTGATCTGAGTGTAGTTACGCAGTCTGCCAGTTACCTTCTCAAATGAGTCTATTCTTGTGTCTGTCCACTTTTTCCTGTCTGAAAGTCCTTTGTCCTGCTGCCATTTCCAAAGTGTACAGCTTCTCTGCTTTGCAACTAGATTTAATACATGTTCTTCTGAAACACGTGTTCTGTTCAACCCCTCCCTTTGCTGGGAGCTTGGTGAGTGGTTTCCCTAACATTTCAGCTGTTCTTTGTTGTATTTTAATTACACAGCCAGGTGTTCTTTTCAGTTTGAGAGGTAGATGGCATAATTTGTCAGCATGTGGTTGACTTAACATGTGCAGAGTCCTTTAATGGGGCAATTTTATAAACTCAGAATTCATGTATAGAGAGGTATCATAGATTGTCACAGTGTGCAAAATTGTCAGACTGACTTGGGGGAGAGCCAGAGAAGGGAGGTAAGAAATAGTGTTGGGAAGTATCCAGTTGCACTTCTAGAATAGTGCCCTGCTGTTCAAATCACAGAATGTTTAGGGGTGGAAGGTACATTAAAGATCATCCAGTTCCAATCTCCCTGCCATGGGCAGGAGCACCTTCCACTAGATCAGTTTGCTCAGAGCTCTGCCCAGCCTGGCCTTGAACTCTTCCACAGATGGGGCAGCCGCAGCTTCTCTGGGCAACCTGTGTCAGTGTCTCACCACCCTCAAACTTCTGTTGAGAGTGTCTTTTGGCTATGAAAGGCTCGTTGAGTGTTTGTAAGAATTTCATCAAAATTTGCTGTCGAGTCTCGTCACTAAGTCTCCAAAGCCTTCTAAAGGTGGCTTTTAAATGACAAGAGGAAAAAGTGGCTATTTTTCTTACCTGCTTTGTGTTTTCTACTGCAATTAACAGGTATGTTCATGTACTGACTTACTTTTTACTGATAATTTCTTATGGTTTGTGTTTTTTCTAGGTCTGAGCAGTACTTTGGGAGCCCAAGTGATATGGCTTCTGCAGCAGAACACATTAGAGAGAAGATGAAGTTAGTTAGCCTGAAAAAGCAGCAGCTGAGACAACCAGAAGCCACTACCCCAGAGAGCTAATACTGACCTATGAATTCATAACAGGACTTCAGTTTGTAATCCAGCATGTTGTTTGCATATTACAGAATTTGGTATAATATATTAAAACGCATTTCACAGCCGTTATGAGTCTCATCTTTTTTTCAAAGTAAATGTTCTCAGCATCTTAATACTGCACATCTATCAAGCCATAATTATTTAACATGCTATGAAATCATAGACTCCAAGTATCTTATGAAAAGGAACTGTAAACTTTGCACTGAAATTTGCTGTACAGCTTTACCTGACCTGTCAGCTGCTTCTTAGTTAGACAGCTGATGCAAGCTTTGAGTGGTGCTAATTAAAGTGTTAGAAGTTCCATATTATGAAGCTCTAGTTCTTTGCTTCCTCCATGCCCAGGTGATGTAGTAATTTTAGACTGTGGGGAAAGTTCCTGCAGTGTAGACTGTGGTAACCCTGTAATTTTAATTTGAAATACTTAAAAAAAAAAAATCATTTTTATTGTGCCAGTATGCAACCTGCCCATCAGATCTTTGATATATCAAATTCATTAAACAGATGTTTTCCTATTTGTATTGATAATGTATTAAAAGCTGTTTGTGCTTAATAAAAATCATCTTTTTAAAATCTAAGATAAATTTGTTCTGGTCTGTATTTCCAAATATTGTTTATGTTACATTTTTATGATAAATGGTAGTAAAAATAATTACTCCCCTAATATATTTAGAAAGTCTGTATAATTTTTCTTACGAAATACATTGTAGCTATAAGGGAACTGCTCTTGAACTATTACTGATAGGTGCAAAAGTCCATGCTATTCTTTTCTTCCTTTCTGATAGCAGTACTTGCACAAAAGTAAGATGGTATTTGCATAAGTCGGTGTTACATTGATCATGGTTTTGTTCCCTTGTAAGACTGGCGCATGTCTCCTGTGCTTTATTTCTAAGTCCTTTGTTTCCCTTTGAATGGAGAATCCTGAATAATATGAATATCCCTGCTGGTACCTTTGCGGTTAAAGGTTTTCATGTAATGAAAGAGAAATTAACATGAGGTTCATAAACAACTTAAAACCATGGGATTAGTAATGAAATGAAATTTATTCAGAGAAGGGAATTGGATTGAATCCAAATCAGCTGTGTGCATGGCTTGATTATCTTCTTAATCTTCAGGATGCAATCTGGATACGTTAATTGTTATATTTTTGGAAGATGGTGTGGGATCTGACAATTTTAGGATACTGTGTGTGGAACAAACAACTGTCGGTCTAAGAACTTTGTTATCTCACTATACTTTGCTCACAGTAAAGATAATGCTCTCTTCCTATGGGCATTGTTGTTACTCTGCAGATTTTCCTGATGGATCTGTCATTCAAATATTATATTTACTTAATTGTCTTTGTTTTCCACATTTTCTCCAGAGGAAAGTGATATTTGAAATAAAGCCATTTCTCTATTAAAAAAATAGTAATTCTAAATTAGTGACTTAACTGTAAATTCAGTGATAAAGGTATTTTTCCTCTTGAGGTATTTTGGCAGAGGAAATACAATTTTTTTTTTAATGCGCTGAATGCAGTGTTTATATTAGTTTAAAACTAACTGAAGTTTTACAGACCTTATTTATAAAGAGACGTTTTTGATATAATCTTTTAAAATTTAATTTAGTTGCTCAGTTGCATTTGAGAAAGCTGATGTTACTATGGCTAATATTTGGAGGATATAAATTCATTTAGAAAGAACCCAACCATCAAAAGTATGTGTATATTAAATATAAAGTGCAAGCACAAAAGTAAATTAATATAGTTATTAATAAGCACCGTGTCTCCAGTTCTGCAGCATTTGTAAATTGAATTTACTTACAGTAAATAATGGTCTGAAGTATAAAACCTCCTTAAAGTATTAGAATAAGCAAGTATTACAAACACTTAAATTATTTCTGGGTTTTTATTTTATTTTATTTGGGGGGTTTTAAATTTGATTTTATTTTGTTTTTTTAATTTAATTTTTTCACTTTGTTTAAGGGCTCAAAACTGTATGCAAACTCAGGGCAATATCAGAAGCTCTTCACTCATTCCTGTGACAGCTGCATGCACAACTTGGAACTGATGACTGCTCACCCCAGTAACCCTGATGTTAATTTTGGCTCAATGTGTGTTGTCCTATCTTGACGCTGCTCTTATCTGTCGTTTGACATTCCTAGGGGCCAGTGGGTCCTGACTTTCGCCTATTGACTCTAACTGAGCCTCTAATAGAGCGTCTTGGGCTGTGCCAGCTTTTGCTCTGTCTCTCTGCTCTCTTCCTTTGGAATTCCTTACCTTTAGGGAAATCAAGTGTCCAGAAAGTGCTGTTTACCATCACTTTGCCATTTGCCCATTTTCTATGTATCAGGAAAGAGGCCAAGTAGTTTTCTAAGCTGTGTTGCACGAGAGTCTGCCAGATATTTCAAATCCTGTGAACTCTGAGACTTCCTATCTTACTGAAACAATGGAATAAACATCATCATACTGCTACTGAATGTAACTGCTTGAGAGAGGGATTTTTGTGCTGGTCTTTACTCTTACTCTATCCTCTGTGGTTGTACTTGCTACTGAACCTTTAGAAATAAACGACCTTTACTAGCACACAAAGTCTATGAGATACAGAGACATGCTAAAAAGCAAAAAGCCCTGTGCTCAAGTAATCCATTGTTACTTGTTTGTGCATTTACTGCTGTGAACAGTAGTGATGGCTCTACCTGGGGCTCTTGCTCTGCATTTTTTGGTTGCAAAAACAATTCAAACAATGGAGTTCCAAAAGATGCAAACAGTTTGGGTTTATTTAAAGTAAAATCACTTGCAGTGGAGGATACAGTGCTGCTAGGTGTGAGATGGGGAGATACCAACCAAAAGGGAAGGATTGAATGTCAGGGTTGTAATTGTTACACCCCTCAGTACGTTACAACTAATGACTTGGAAGTGATGGGGTCAATCCTGTTCATGGTAATGAAATGAATACCAAGATTTTCTGTGTTCTAGTTAGCCAAGTTTGGATGTATTTGAAGTGTTTTAAAATATGATAAGTATTTTGTTAGTCTTGCTGGTAATATAATCCTGAGTGTGCTTTTTGTGACAGTGAATGGAAAGGTGATCAACTCGGTAAATGCGATCCCTTTTTCCTAGGGCATCAGTTGCACAGGCCAACAGCCATAGAAAATCCTTATACCTACAAGGTCTTTTATTGCAAAAAGTGTGTGGACTGTTGTATTATTTTCCATAAAAATGTTTGGTGCTGTTAATCACTTAACCTTATATTGTGTTTAGTAGGGTTAATGGGGGTTACATTTTTCTTGGAAAAAACCAGATTTGAACCATGGAGGCTTCTATAGCTTTGTGAGAGCGGCTGATTTAGTGTTCAAATAAAGCTACTCTGGAGGTGCAGCAGTGGGTGGAGGAGGGCTGTGTGCAGAGCAGGATCGGATAGCACTTCTTATTCCATCGCGCTAGCCAAGGATGTCAGTGCCAGCTGACAAAAAGATGAGGGGAAGATTCTTTTTCCATCAGAGTAAAAACATAAAAGTGTCAGTAGGTCACGATCACAAGGCAAGGTTGTCATGAGCTTTCTGCAACAGTAATAACATGTAATGGTGTTATAATAAACTCTAGTTTCCTGAAGTCTTTCTAGAGGATAATTTTAATCTGTTTAAGGAGATTATTAAGAAGGAGGAAGAAGGAAAGCTTTTGGAGCTACAGATGAAATTCTCTAATGGCACATTATGTGAGCTCTGAAGCTAAAATGCTGAGAAATGGATGAAAGCAAAGATTTGGTGATTCTTAACTTCTGAATGATTGACTTCATATACAGATTCTTGTATCGGTGAAAAGGGAGTTAGGATTGTAAAAATGCTAGGTTGTTAGATTTCTGTTCTAGTTTAAAAAAAATAATCAGAAGATTGATCGAAACATATAGAATTACAATCCATACATATGTAATAGCTGCAAAAGTACCTGAATGTGAACTGCAGAGCCAAAAACTGTTTGAGTATCTGGAATTTGCACACCATTGTTCCAAGCAATTAATTAATTCATGATCTCTTTGAAGAGTTACTATCTTTTCCAGGTTTGTGGAGAAGTGATACACTGTGAAATAGGATAAAAAGGCAAGTAGTCAAGCAGTTACACTACTTGTGGTTCCATCTTGAGCAGTCATTTTGAGTCTTGGTGAATTGAGTCTTCTGTAGTGTGGTGTTTTCACAATTTCCTGATGTGTAACAGCGCAGGCAATTGCAGAGTTCCTTCTGCAGAATCAAAATCAGGTGTTAGGAAAATATTATGGGATATAATTTTAAAATTATTGATTTCCTCAGTCATCCCACTTTTGTTTTCTCCAGTTAAATAGTGGAGGGAGTCATTATAGTACTGTTGCCTGTCAAGACTGCATCTTAATTGAAAATTCTATTAAAAATCTGATTGTATGCCTTCTGCAAGGATATGGAGTCAAGGAATACTTCTAGATATTTTTCATCTGATGCTCAGTGGAGAGAGTTTTGTTGTGAAGGTTTACTGTGTGAAAATACAGGTAAGACTAAATAACCACACAAAAAGGAGATTGGTTTCCCACATCTAATAGATCCCTTTATATAGATCTCTCGAATACATGGTATTTTAGGACCATTTTTCTGTGATTCCAAGATTAATTTGGAACATGAAAGTGAATCACTGAGGAAACTTTTGAGAATACATCTGATTCTGTGAAATTAGAAGACAACATATCAAATATCAAAGATATTCATCAAAATTGATGCTTGTGTGACTGTAAAATTTTAGTTACATTGATACAAGGATGAATAGAAACAGGATATATTAAGAAGCTTTTAGTATATGTAAAGCACTAATGAAATGCTTAAGCTCAAAATAGCAGTGAAAATTAATGTAACAGCTTTTTCTTTTCCTGTCAGTTTACTTCAGTTTACATAGGTCTCTACTACAGGAAAAATTAGGGGAATATGACACAGAGACAAGAGGAAGGCTGAGTCAGGAGATAAATGCCTCTTTTGAAAAAAATGCTTTCTTAAAATTTCATGTGTTAAGGAAATATATTGGAAAACATTAAAAAGAAAAGTGAAAATCCCCATTTTTAATTAAAGTTCAATGGGAAAAGTTCAGCTAATTTTCCAGATACTAGTGATATTTACAGTTTATAGGCCAAAGAGCGGGACTAACATTTCCGACTTTTGAAGCATGAAGAAAAGGAAACTTTATTTGATATCATTTTGGAATACATTGAGAGAAGGTTGTTAAGTGGAAACAATTGGTTGTGTTAGCAAAAGTTGTGCAGATAATTTACATTCTTTTTATTGCAGATAAACCACGGGTTTTTAAATAATAATGCAGTTTCATTGGCAATTTAATGACAGCATTGAAACATCAAATGTGTTGTGACTACTGAATGCCAAGGAGAAACTACCTTTTTGTGCACAGGTAACAGACAAAATGTGCTTCAAAGTAAGTGATCTTAAAAGCTTAATTTAAAATTGTTGTGCATATTTTTTATAATTATACAATTTTAAATAGATATTTTTTTTTTACATATTAGGAAGTCTTTTCCGCCAACAGCTAGCTGATAATTGCTATCAGACACCACTGATGCAAGCTCCTGTTGGGAAACCTCTTAATGCACATTGGATTTGTATGTGAAGAGGGGGGATACTATGAGCTATGTGACGTTTCCTATTGATTTACTGAGCTCATGCATCTGTGCTTAAAATGTTTGAGTGGACTTAATGTAACCACCCCTACCTTCTTTGAGAAGATTTAGCCACAGATAATGTGTCAAACTTCTGTAGCAAACCATGCCACTGACTGTTTGTGGCCCAGATGACTCTGACTGCTTTGCTCACCCTGCTAAAGCGTGGTGTCCACTTCTGACATATAAATACACTTGGCTCTTCTAAGGATCCCGATACCACGGATCCCAGCCTTGTTCTGTCTGCTCTGCTAAAATACTGTCACTGTCAGAAGGCAACATAGGTTAAGTGGATTAGAAAATAGTGAAAATGAGGTTTCATGGTAGCTGTAGTTGCTAGAACACACACAGCAAGGTGCTTGGGCAGCTCTGCGTAGATGTGTATTGTGCTTGGAATAAGGCTGTAACAGCTCATGGCAGAACAGCCCTGAGACTTCGGTGAAGTCCTGAGAATCACTGGCTCCTTTTGAATGGATATAAATGTTTATAGGTTGGGCCTTAAAAACTCCTGCGCCTTTTCTCGACCTTACAGCAAATGTTAATTCTAATCATCTATAAATTATGAAAATAAAGTGGAGAGGAAAGCTTATCTTAGCTGTAAAAATGGACTTTCGGAGGAGCTGAGAGAATACCTGTAACTTGAGACATTCTATATCAGAATGAAGCATGAACCAATACCTATCAAAACCCTGATTTTAATTTGTTAATGTCCTCTATTTTGGCAGGAGCAGTCAATGTGTTAATTTCAGAGGTGTGATTTTCAGACATGGTTCACTATGTTACACTTGGTTTGCAGTGAATGAGTTGCCATCTCGATTTTGGGGTTTCTGCCTCCCATGTTCATTTTCCCAGCATGAGTTGCAGATGCTGGGTGGCAACACATTCCCACTGTCATTGCTGAATTTCCAGGCATGCCAGGATTGCTCATTCCTGTGCCTCACAGGATGAGAGGCTGCAGAGTTCCAGTGGGCTGTTGAGCTCCAGTAGGATGTTTATCTCAGATACTGTGCCAGGATTGATGTGTGATAAGTGTCTTTTAACATTCCATTCTCCCCTTAAGGTTTTTAGACTACTAGGAAAGAGAGTAGCTTTCGTGGTGTCTCAGCCATTTTCAGAGGCAATCCTTATGGCATGGTTACTTGATATTTAATATGATTGTGTGATACAAGTCTGACTTTTAGGGACTTGGGAGCAAGCCACATTCTAAACTGGTACTAAGAGCAGCCTGTTCTTTTTCTAAATCCTTGTATACAGCTCTGTGTGCCTCTCTTGGATGGTAGATAACTTCAGGCTGGGCTTAGCAGGGTGAAGATTGTGCAATGTATTCAACACATGTGAGTGCTACTCCACGTATCTGTGGTGATGATGTGAACGTGATGCCCACTCTCTGCTTTATATCACTAGGTGCCTCCAGAGCTCGGCCTTCCTCCTCTCCTCTCCAAGACTAATGTATCCAAAAGAGCACAGTAATATGGTTAGATGTAAGCCAGGGTTAGTATTGGTGCTGTGCTTGAAACGACATCAAAAGGCTGCAGTGAGCCACAAGTTCAATGAGCCTTGTTGGCTTTTTATTTCCACTCATTGCGTGTGGCCAATTTGTTAGGTAGCTGCTGTTTGCAGGCATCATTTCATGGTGCATTGCCTCTGCAGAACCAGCCATACATGAAAAGCCAGGGCATTTGTTCCTGCAGGTGGCAGAAATGTGAACTATTTGAGTGCTTTTTGCTATTCACTGTTAGCTGTTACCTCTTCTCTAGGTATTGCTTTGTCTTCTGGATTTTGTCAGAGGTACGTCCACATGTCTGTACCACTAAACTCTCTTCTTCAGCACCAATTTCATCAAAGGCTTTGCAAGTGATCCAGCAGACATTTAAAGAGTTTCTTCATTGTTTCCAAAGAAGAATTTACTTCTGGGATGAAATGGTTGGTACTGCCAGTGTGTGTTGGGAGGGGGTGACAGCTGCATTCCCTGCTTCACAGGGTTGCTAGAAAGGAAGCCTCATCAGTATTCAGGAGTGGCAAGATGTTATAGTCATGAAAATCATGCACGCACACAGAGAATATAAAAAGCACAGCTGAAATAATTTTCATTTTAGAACACTGAGATGATGGTGTTTTTCCCTATATATAGTAGTGAGACCTGAAGAGCAGTAGCAAACAAAAAAGAAAGGTGGGAAAACCATTTGGTGTATGGTGTAAGTGTTTCACATACACCATTCAATGACAATATTTATAAAAAATCTTTTATAAAGCGACAATATTTATAAAAATCTTTTGGTTGCAATAGGTGGCCTTTAACATTTTGGAAGATGAAGCTTATCCTTTGAAGTCAGTTAATCAAACACCCTGCAAAAAGAAGGAATATTCACACAGTGAGAAAGGAGTTTAATTACAGGATACTTATCAAATAGCAGATCAAGTGGACAGAGAAAGATACGCAGCCCATGAAGTACTTTTGCATGGTATTTTTATCCCACAAACACTGAAAGCAAGGTTCTGAAACATGTTTACTGCAGATCCTGCCCCATTGGCAAGGGATGACTTAAGGTACATCATCTACCTCTGCTTCTGAAAAGACTTATGTGTAATGAAAGGAAGACAGAGGACTCCTCAAATATTTCTGTTAATTTAGGCCAGATTCTGGGACTCCTCATTAAAATTTGGATTTCAGTCTTTCATCTCTCTCCTAGAATTCCTTATGTTGGATTCAAGTTCTGTGAGTTAAAAAAGGAGGCAGTAGATAGTTAAAAAATAAATTTTCTGTTGATTTAACTAAAGAAATATCCCACAGTTACTGTATAAATGTAAAAATACCTAAATCTAATATTCTATCTTGCAACTTGAGACAATTACTTAAGATTTCTTTTTTAAATCTGAGGAGTACCTAAAGCATATTGCATAATTTTGAACAACCAGTGCAAAAACAGACAGATATGAAACAGTAAAGGTTTGCAATTACATTAGCATTGTTATTATTTTAAATTAACTTGATATACACCTCTTTTACCTCAAGGTCTCAAAGTAACACTCTGATTATGGTCAGTTGCAGATCAGAGGGCAGGAACAGACTGGAGCAAAACCTACTGCACAGCAGTGACACCATGATTCTCCTGTAAACCTTCTGTAAAAATGTAAAAATGCATTTTCAATACAGCCAGTCAAAACCTGAATCTGGAAGTTATTTTGCGTTATGAGAGCTTAACCTCAGCACCCTAGCTATGTTATTGTTGTCAGTGAGTACTCAGAGCTGCTCTCAGGCCGTAACATCGGGCAAGTGATGCCTGAGAACCTGCGCCACACCGCTCTGCCTCCCAAATTCTAACACTGAAATTGTGTTAAGGTTAAAAACAAAGCAAGGACCTCTGTGTAATTTGAAAAATGCAAGAAGTCTACTGTTGTACTTGATTTGGCATTTCCTCTCCTCTCTTCCCAATCCCATTATAAATGAAGGCCCTAAGTGCAGTTTTGTTTCTGACTGTAAATTTCAGCTATAATGCTTGTCTGCCCTTTGTCTCCACAACGTGAAATCATCACATCTTGTATCCACCTTATCATTAAACCTCAATTTTGTCCTTTTTTTCAAACAAAAATGGTGATTATTGTCCATGGCAAGTCTATTTTCAAGTGTGAAATTCAGGATAATTAAGCAATGGGGATCCTTAATCAAGGAGCTGACTGCAGAGTTCACTAGAGGACTGATACTTCAGAAGCAGCTAGTTTGAGAAATCGGAAAAAGTGGTCAATAGTAAATTATTCTGCAATTCACAGGAAAATACTTTTGTCCTGAAGGAAGCATTCTGGCCGTGTGGCGAAGCAAGGGAATGCAGCATTGCAGCCACATAACCTGGGCAGGGAGCCTGGACAGACTGTCAGATGGGAATGCACGGCCAAGGTGGGCTTTCGGATCCTGGCATCATAGCAGGGGAGATTCCGAAGGAGTTTGCACCTTCAGAGCTGATCCAGGGTCCTTGTCCCTGGAATCTGCAGACAAATCCATCAAGGACATGCTGTCAGACCATTACTACAGCCAAGTAAAGGTAGTGATATTCTATGCATATCTCTGGGGAAGAGAGGCTCCTGGTGATGGTACAGCACTGGGTGCAGTGGTGTGGAAGAGGGACACCTATCTCTGGCTTGATAGCATGGGCTGCTATGCTTTTGAAATCAATCCCCTCAGGGCCTTGAGCTGTGACAGAAATCTTCCTGAAGCAGCTCCCTGTTCAAGTGCACTTGCCCAGGTCCTCCTCTGTGTAGGACCAAGTCCTGGTGCCCAAGTGAGCCAAATGTGCAGAACACCAAGTTAACACAGCTCTCTATTACTTATGGTCCTTGTTCATAGACTACTGGGTCCTCTCATGGGAAAAGATATAGGAACACCTTGGATTCTTGCATATTTGTGTGTGGGGAAGGAATAATTCCTGGAACAGTGGAGGTCCAGCTGTGAGGATACTCTGGAGTAGCAAGCATGGGCAAAGATGACTGATGTCCCATTATGAGGTTGAAGGACATTGCCACTCCCTGAGCAGTGTTTCAAACAAAAGCTGAAGCTTGCATGATAAAAATGAGAGCTTTTCATCTCTCGTTTTTGCTGTCACTTCTTACCCAAGAATACAGTTGAAGGCTCTCATCTCTACCCCATCCACCCAAGCAGGTGTAGAGCAGTTGGAGATGACAACTTTTCAGTAACCAAGACCTCTGGTGCAGCTTCAAGCCCTCAGAAGAAGGGAGGAAAACACCTCACTCTTCAGGTTCTGGAAAAAGAAATCCAAAGCACCAGCTATGACACAGGAACGAAAATGTTGTCCTAATGATAAAACAAGACTTCAGCCTGCATTCAATTTCCCACACCCAGAGCTTTTTTCATGGTAGACCACAAGAAAAGCCACTCCAGGAGTACCAAAAAAACCTTCTTTGAGGTTATATTTTCTCTAAGTTTTTGGCTAGGATAAACATACATTCAATCCAGATGATTTCCCCATAGGATTACACCATGGTGTCTTGTAGAACACGTTGTCATGCAGGCAGCTTGCTCATCATGGAGTCACTTGCAAGCAGCATGAAAACTGATCTGTATAAATCTCAGTACTGAGTTTCTGTCTTGTGAACCTCTCCTATTGCAGGTACCCACCCGCTACTGCAGACAGCAGCACTGAGATCCAAAGCAGTTTGAGCACCCAGAACAAGGAACAAATCATCTACTCTTGGTGACTTTGTTTTTGCTATGGATGGCAACCAATGGTTCTGAAACATCCAAATCCATCTTCACTGCTCTTCAGTGTTTACATAGTACTGCAGCGGGAGGCGGGGGGAGTTTTGTTTTGTCTTTTTAATTGTAGGCAATGCTTCCTAGATTTATGTAGGACTTGAATTCTGAAGTAGAGTGAAGGACCACATACTCCGAGCAGAGGGAGGGTATCCTCATACCCTGTAGCCACACTCCTGATACATTGGGTAAGCACCCATTTGTTTAACTGAGCTCCAGGCAAATAAACTGGGGTGGGTGGGGCTGGAATTCCAAGATTTCCTCTCCTAAGTATGCAACACAATTCAGTATTTACCTGAAAGGGACAGGCAGGACTTGGTATGTGCTCTGTGCTTGAGGTATCAAGGTCTGGAAGAGGGAAATGTGTACACAGGAATCCTCAAGTGTCAACCTTCAAGTAGCAGTTATACAGGATGGACTTATCTTTTTAAAACAAAACAAAGCATGCTATTTATAACCCCACTGATAAATGGCTTTTTTAAAAGGATTCTGAAGCCTCATGGTTCTTTATCACCTAAAATTCTACTGCCCTGCTGAATATTTCTCTTCTGGATAAATATCAGAGGTGTAAAGTAATGTTCTATTAGACGTGTGGCTGTGAAACACATTTGTGTACTTGTTCTAAATTTAGTCTTCTGAAAGTTGTGTTCGTGTAACTCAACTTTTCCAAACAATAGCAACAATATGGCTTTTGCGTTTTGGTGTGGTTTGCATGATTGTATCTATTTAATTAGTCCCCTGCTAACTGAATGGCTCGTGCTGATCTTTTTGCATCGCTGCTGGCTGATTCATAGGTCTGAACAGAGACCCTTCTCTCTTACAAGATGGTCCTAATAACCCAGTTACACTGCATGAACCCTCTGAACCGTCTGTGTGATTTTTAACTGATGTTTTTATTTCACAAGTTTAATACATACATCTGTATTTATGTATAAACATTGAAAAAAATTAAACTCAAATAGTCTTTTAATACAGCTGAATTGTAAATGTAAGTTAAACACAGAAATTAGAGACATGGGGCCAAAGTGCCACTGTAATAATTTACCTTATTAGTGGTAGTTTGTAGCTGCCTTGAGAGTTAGATGTAGATTACAATCTGCATCTTAATCCTCCTTCTTTACAGAGAGAAAGAGTAGCCTGTCTCACGTCTATATTTGGTGCACAGTGCATACTCCACTGTGCTAACACACCACATCAGGAAGGAATTTCAAATGCTCCCAAGGAATTTAGTAACAAAAGTCCTGTTGGCTTTCCTTACATGCATGGACAAGGGAACATAGTAATCCTGTGTAATAAACTGTTCTCTTTCTGCTGCTGCTGCTGCTGGAGCTTGGACAACGGACTAATGAACCCTCTAATGTCTCTTCACCCTCCTGACAGCGTTGAATACCCTGGGCCACCGTCTTTATTGACAACCTTTCAACTGGGCTGACCTGTGCGTGTGCCACCTGTGAGCTGCTAAAACGGCTTCACTTTTGCATTCACCAGAGTAGAGGTCCATAGGCTGTGCAGCATTTGTTTTGGACAACACCCAGTGAGACAGAAATGTTGAGCTTCACCAGGGGTGCTGATGGGGTAAGTCTGTTCTCCGGCTGATTCTGTGGAAACTGGAGAGCCTCCCTGCCATTTCTGCAGTAAACTTAAGAGGATGTCTTCACCTGGAACGTGAGAGAGAATAAGACATGATCCCTTTGCAATTCACACTTGTGATTTGTTTTCTGTTTTGTTTCAATTTTTTTAACCCATTCAAAAGTTAAAATTTTCACTGTTTGTATTTTGCAATTATATTTACACTGAACAGTCATCAAGTCACTTCTTTCTTATATTTTCTCTAGCTGTCACTTTAAGGAAAGATGTAAATCTAACTTGTATTTTTCATTGTCTGTGACAGCAAAATCAAATTAAAATTGCTAAAAAACATGATAGCACAACTAACGTGCTTCAGTTTGGAGAAATCTGTTCAGACAGCTTGACTTTGAGGTACAGCTGTTAATCAGTCAGAGCTGCCAATGGCTTCAGAATTATTGCAGGGGCCCACGCTCCCCTCTTTCTCTTCCTTTCCTCAAAGTGCTTTTTATCCTCTTCCTCCAGTTTATTGTTGTATGAAGCCACCTCAAGTTTATCTGCAAGTAAAGAATCTAAAGAATTTTTTTTTCTCTTTTGCATGGGGTTATGTTTAACAAGGAAAGGAACTTCTTTCTGAAAGCATTAATGTGTTAATCCATTCTCAGAACAAGAAATTTGTTTTGCTGCAGGGGTTCTTAAGCGGAGAATCCAACACCTCTGTGTTTTGTGCTGCCCATCTTGAATCACGTGCTAAGACAACAAGATATGAAGAAAACAGATTAGATGAGCACATTACTGCCAAGCTTAGTTTATTAATTCTGTATTTCTGAAAATGGGGTGATTGTACACTCTTCTAAGATATAAAAATGTAAGCAGTCCCTGTGTGCTGCATACCTCTTTATCTTGTATATAAGAGTAGTAAAGCACAGGAAGACAATTTTTAAAACAACAGATGCTAGAAAGAATGGTGTTTGTTTATATGACACTTAGAATCTGGAGTTTTAAATTCAAAGGTTATATGAGCATTCTTAAAATTATTGTGGAGGCTGAAGTGACATTCGGTTGGTAACCCTAGTTAAATTTGGTGGATCTTTTCTATCATTTAATAAATAGTAGAGATTTAGGTACTATTTTTACAGGTTCTAGGTACAAATAGCATGTATACTTTGCGGAAATCCTCTAAGATCCATAAAGAGGGATACAAGGAAGAGAAAGCTTCAGGGTGAAAGAGTGGGACATGATAAATTGATGACCAGTGGACTGAAATGTTTCAGCTGTCATTGCTCCCCACGTCTGTTCACTGTATGGGTTTTTTTAAATGTTGTTGTCCTTGGAAGCAAACAAATAGCGATTTTTTGCTCCTACCATTGCACTAAATTAGCAGTGTTAAGGTGTTTGCTGGTTTCTCGGTCTATGATACTCTGCAAGTTAGCAGTGTTGCTTCATTTTCTTTCATAGAGACATGTTCAATGTGACAGGGATAACTTTCCTTTTGGTATTTTCTCTGCTTTGTGTGATAATATTTTTGGGTTAGCTTTTTCTTTTCATGTTAATTTCCTAGTATGAAATGTCTTCAGGACAGGCGATAAAGGAGAAAGAGTGGAAAGGTTTTTGTTAGGGTGATGCACAGGAAGAATGGGAATACCCAAGCTGTAATTCTTCACTATACTTCGACGTTTTAAAATTAATCTGTAACTTGTTTATTGTTTCTGGAACTGAAACAATACTCCAGGCAACATGGACTATAGTTTGTTCTTGAAACTTTTTGCTGGAGGGAAGCAGGTTGTCTTTTACCCCTTGGGCACTTTTTCACAGCTGTTTCCTAGCCCTTTACTGGGACTTTCATGCTTTCTCTTTCCATGGTGGCAAGGACAGACGATCTCCTTTTGGGGCCAGCAGGGTCCTGCGCTACTTTGGAGCCACGTTTTCCTAAGTTCCCGGGCTCTCAACTGGCAGGGATATACCTTCTGCCTGTGCTGCAGCCCTTACCTACCCGAAGTTAATGCAATTTACTCTGGCTGACCCGTTCCCTCCCTCTTGCCCTACTCACAGCACCTGTCCTGCCTCCAGAACTTGGCAGCAGACCCCTCACTGCCATGGGGGAGCCAGGCCTGTGCGGGTGCCTGTTGCTCCTGGGTGTCTGGGTTTGTGGGAGGACAGACTTCCCTCGGTTCGGTCTGCAACCCAGTCTCAGGGCCCTGCTGGGCATGTGGAGTAGCTTGTGCTGGTCCTTGCCCTGCCTCTGGATGCAGGAAGTTGGTTTGTGCCCAGCCTCTCTTTGTCCTGGCCCTTTGGCCCTCACTAGAAGAGGAATGTCTGCAAGGCCCACAGCTCCTTTCTGTTTTCTGTCAGCCTTCTCTTCAGGGCAGCTCTCTGCAAGAAAACTTCTTTCTATCACAGTGTTAAGAAAGAAATGATGTTCCAAGTTACTGTTCCCCACAGGCCACCCATGTACTCTCTGACCTCTGGGAGGAGGCACCTCTGTCTCCTGCTTTTCTCCCCTGACTGCTGCCAGGATGGTTTTTATCATTCTTGGTTTGGGGTTTTAGGAATACTTTGTCACCCTAGAAACTTATTCAACCAGTGTAAGGTAAAGAGGAGCCTCTTCCAGGAGAAATACCTGCCTCCTGCTCAACCCTCACCCTTGATGTGACCTCCATGGCTGTTTTATGAGCTGTTTTATGTTTTATGCTTGCTTTCATGCTCTCCTTCGTGATGATACCTGGAAAAGGTCCCTACTCAAAAGGTGAGACCATGGGAACCAGTAAAAAGCAACAAGCACAGACTTGGAGAAGACTGATGTCTTTGTCCCTCTTTCAGATGGGGCTGTGGAAGCAGTGGCTATACACCTTTTTGCAAGCCCCATGAAGCCCCTCAGTTTGAGGGGTCCTTCTCTGCTGTGTAAGCCTGTTCTCCCAGGTGTGAGACAAGGAAGAAACCCACTACATTTACAAACTGGTTAAAGTGAAGGACCTAGCATCTTTGAGGCTGCAGGAAGTGAACTTTGTCTCTCCCAGAGGCATTTTTGTAGTGCACCAGTAGCTCCAAAGCTCTCAACAGAAAGAAACTTACCTCCAAGAAAGACAGACCCTTTTTCTATGTATCGTTATCAAAACTGTGATTAGCACACTTTGCCTGCTACACATGAGAAAAACCTGTGGATAGGACACCCTACATGCTGAAAATGAAGTGAATTTTATCACGTTTACCTCTCAAATCCTTTTTACGTACAGTTGTTTCAGATAATACCAGACATTATTTACACTATTGAGACTTGATCTTTTTTTCTGCTTTCCTGAGATTGTTTCCTTTGTTCCTTTGTTCAGTTTTGTTGTTTCCTGTGGACAGCTGGTGAATGTTCCTTTCTTCTTGTCATTCTTGCTCTCTTCTTTCACACAGCAGTAGCAAAGGGAAAATATTTCTCTCTCCTGACACAAATAGTCTGCCTTTTTCTGACTGCTACCAGGATTTTTGTTTGTTTCAGACAGAGGAACAGACAGGTAAGTAAACAAGACAGAGAAAGGCATGCTTGTTAAATTTTGTTCCCTTGGACACAGTTGAAACGGGTCATCATGCAATGCCAAAATCCTCATTCTTTTCTCCCAGGGTTGTGTTCTAAGACACTTTTCGATTCCTTGATACCTTTTCTCTGCCTGCTACTCTGATGTTTCCCTGTCTCTATCTTGTGTGCTTAGCATAAGATGAATAAATACGATATCCATGCATTTGTTATCAGACGTTCTGAATCACTTGTCTCAGTTGTTGCCAAAGTTGCTTATAGTCAACTTCTTGAGTGTGGCATTTTCCCCTTATTTTCAGCTGTCAGTACTATGAAAAATGATACCTCATTTAACTTGAGTGAAAAACAGCTCCTGTGTCTGGGTACCCCAGGGAGATGATGGATTGGCCCAACTTGTGCCGTGAAAAAATACACTTAGATTGTTCTTCTGAGAGAACAAAAACTCAAGGACATAATACCAAAATTGGTTTGTAACTCCCTTTGTAGGAGTAAAAAGAGGTCTGGCTGATTTTTCCTAATTAGTTTTTCCACCAGCCAAGTGCTGTTTGTCCTCCAAGTGCTGTCTTGCCTGCAGGGGGAAAAATCCAAAATTGTTTGTCTTCTGGAATGTTTTTTTGAAAGCTGGAGTATTTAGCAGGTTTTGTAGAATGGATCTATCTTCCATTCAAACCAAAATAGGGCTCTCTTATGTTTAAGTTCTGAAGTTTTCTTTAGGACCTCTGTCTCCCAGGTTTTGTGTTGGGATTAAATATCAAATTTTTGTTCTGCCATACCTATTACAGGAATACATATGAATCCCAAGGTGATCCGTCTAATATTTCAGTGGCAGGATCCCTAGGTCTCTTACAGGTGTTACAAAGAGTTTCAGAAAACTATGTGATATTTGTTCCTTGGTTGGCAGCTTGAGGGTTCGTGGTTGTGTTTCGGAACAAGGGATGGATTTGCTTTGCCAAGCCCCTTTTGTTCAGCACAAACCACTATAAAGGGCTTCTTCATATCCTGTTTGAAACTCATGGTTTGAAGATGGTGCTCAGATTAAGATTATAATCGGCCAATAAGTGGAGGGGGGGGGAAATGAATTAACAAAAAGAAAAATGCCACCTTGACACTTCAGTTGAAATTCCCTGTAACTACCTTAAGTTTCTCCTAGTCCAAACTATTTTAGAATTTGCTTCCAGATCTTGGTTCCACTGCAGGTGTGCATGTTCTTGTTTGTAATTAGCAACTCTAGTTTATATAAAAATGTATTTAAATGTTACATATTTTTAAACAAACCAAGCAAACAGATGCTTAGGGAAGACTTACGAAAGTTGTTTCTTGGGTGGAATTGTTTTTCCAGAGTGACCTGCAAGCTGAAACAGCAGTGTCACTTTCTCAGCTGTTCTGTGGAAGGAAATCCAGCAGCTGCTGTCCCATAGTGTGGGCTACTTGTGGCATGCTCTGGACTAATGGCAATAAAATTAATATGCCAAACCAATACTGTGATCTAAACGTGTCTAGTAATTCCCCATGCTGAATAAAAAACTGAAGTGGAGTTTAAGCAACTATTAGAGAGGTCTTCCTTATACTCATTTAGATCAAAATTAAGACTGTAGAGACAATTTAAGATTAAATTGAAAAGCAGGTAAATTACCTCGATCTTAGACTGGAATAAAATATTCCTTAAGAATTCAAAGTACTTGGTTTCCTTCTCTGATTGTTATGGTCACTATACCTTTAAGTATTTTTGGACTAAAAATCCCCTGTTTTGATTTAGCATTTGACTTATATACACACTCTCATCCTGTTTAAAGACTTTGATTCAGCAGAAGAATCACGTTGAACATACATATTCAGTAACTAGTAAGCGAGAAAGTATTTTACTTGTATAATGTGAAAATGTAGACTTGATGGTTGTCTGTTTGAAACCTCATAACACTGGGTTTGTCTGTAGAGAATCAATGGTAATTTTTTTTCTAGCTGCTTTAATTTGAGAACCTTTTTTCGTTTGGTTAGCTGGTGTCAGGTGATGTCCATGGAAGAAGCCCTTCACACTTCAGATGGTGACAAAAAAGAACAGGCAGCTTAATGCTACCAAACTAGGGGTGTGTCAAATCTCTCTCAAGAATGATAAACTCAATGGAGTTGTCTATTTTTAACCTCCTGCTCTTTCCTTTTGGCAGACTAATCAGTGTTAGTTGAGCCGCTTCACTGAATGAATCCCAGCGACTCTGGTGCTCTCTGAAACGAGCAGTGGACCCTGAAAGAGTGTTTCAAGTCTGCTTTGATGTATGAAGTCCCGTTGTGAAACACGATGTCAGATGAAGCCAGTTCGGAGCAGAAGCCTTCTACAACAACAATCAGCTCAGTTGCTGTGCAGGCCGGGGATGCCAGCATTGTTATAGCTGTGCTTAAGGTGAGGCAGCGACTGCTGGCGTGTCTGTTCTTGTGTCTCTGCTACGCCGTGGTTAACACTTCTTTTAAATATTCTGGGCAAATGAGCAGTTAGCATAAAATTATACGGCAAGGCCATTTGATTAGTCAATATCTGATAGAGTTTTCTTGGAAGTTAACACTTGTTTCTGTTCACGATTACTATTTGTGGTTTTTGGGTCGTTGTTTTTTTTTTTTTTTTCCGAATAGGATAAGTAATTTGGTCAAAATGTGTAGGCTCTTAGAGGGACGGAATTCCTCTTACTCTGTTTAAAAAGAGATCAATGAAGAGTGGCAAAAAATGTGTTTAAAAGCGTGATGACTGTAGTTTAGACTCCTTGAGTTATTTTAACCTATACTCAGCAATAACTTTACACAATAAGTGGTTCTACAAACCCCACAAATTAGGTATTTTCTAGGGAAAAAAAAAGGTCTAAACCTGATAATGAGTAGTTATTTTTGAAAGCTGTGAATTCACAGTCCCACTTGTTTCAGTAAAGCCCTTGTGTACATACCACTGTGCTTATAAGGACCTAAAGGCCTGTTTTGTGACCTAGAATCCACACCTACACTTTGCATAAAATTTGGCACTGGCAGCTGGATGCTAGTAATGAATTCCAGCTGGAATTTATTGGCAGCTTGATTTTTCATTCTCCAGGAAACTTGGAAAACGTGCTAACCTCAGCCACCAGAGTTTGTTTGTAATGCAGAATGAGGTGATAATGAGTTGAGTTGCCACCTAATTCAGGTGATTATTCAGGATGGCTTACCTCAGTTGTGGGAAGGTTTTTTTCAGATCACTTTTCACCCTTCCTGTGAGGTGGTCTGCTGTTGCAGGGAAGTAATTTCATTGCAAGGAGACTCAAGTTTAGGGTGAAGTCATTTATTTTTCCCCTCTGTGCTATGGAACCGTGTTAGCTCCCAGTGACATCACGGCCTCGGTCCTTATCAGCATCCTTTGGTTCCTGTTCCAAAGGCTGCTAAAGTGTCCCTGCTGCTACTTGTGCAATCTCTCTCTTCATATATTCAGTACAGAGGTACATTGGACCTATGTGGTAGAAATACGATTTGGGGCTATGGTTTTTGCATCTGCTGTAATATATTTGTAATTTCTGCCTGCCCCACTCACCCACCAAGTTCACTTAACTATCTGTGTCATCTTCAGCTGAAAGGGATGATGAGTCAGAGAAAACTTTTGGCTCCTTGTGATAATTTTACTCTTCATGGGCAAAACCAATATCGTAGCACCTTCTGGATAACACTAGTCTGGGATTTTGTCACCTGTGAAGTAACTGAATGAAGTTTGTACTGTACTCTCAGTGTCTTCATTGTGTGTATGGTCCTTGTGCTCCTGTGACCATGGAAAGTACGTGTGACCTGAGAGTGTGAGTAAATAAATGAAGGAAACCTTGTGCTTTCTGAAGGCTGTAATTGTTTACTTATTGCAGTGTGGAAAATGGGTGAAGCTTCAGCTGGCTGAATCAACACCGAATATATTGGAAATTGGCAGCAATCAAGATGAGACTAAAAAACTACTTCAAGATCATGAATTCCTCCTATCTAAGCTGAAGGTAAGATGTGATAAAAAAAAATTCCTCAAGTCATTATAGTTCAGGTACGACAGCTGCCTGTGCCTCCTATTGTGGTGTGGTAGCTAGGTTGAACTCCACATAGAAAAAAGGTATGTTCAGCCTTTGTCAGTGTAGCAGATCTTCAGTGGCCTTTGTGGGTTCCTTCCAATCCAGGATATTCTATAACTCTCTGGAAATTAGGCTTCTTCACTGGAAAAATATGCTTCTGACAGCAGCAGTAAAGACATAGCTTTTTCCACTTTATACATCAGTGTCATGTCAGGGTAAAAAATCCTATAGCCTGAGAAACTGCTAAATATAATGGAATGTCAATTCATTTTTTTAATTTGGCAATGTTGTGAAAAGTTTGATTGTTTTATAACAGCTGTGAATACAAGCAAGCTCCTTGTAAGTCTGAAGCAGATATTCCACAAACGTTTTCATTGAATGTTAATTGATGTAAGTTGCATTAGCAATGATATTGTACGATTAAAACAGCTTGTCTTGGTCTACGAAGATTTTAGCTAAGTAACAGCCCTAAAATAAGATTTTGGCACTCTTGAGAGCAGCTTATAAGAACAGTAGCATTTGGACACTGAGTGACAGGCTTGCATGAACTAACTGAATTATTTTATATGTGGGTGTTTGACACTGAGAGAAGTCTGGAGGCACCTAAAAAGAAATTTTGTTTTAATGTTTTGATAGGGCAGGTTGACTTTACGTAGACAAATAAATTCCTCTAACATCTTTGAAGCTATGAACAGTAACTTATCTATTTAATTTTTGGGGGGGTTACATAAACTTTAGATCTGAAAGAGCCAACATGATTTGGATAGGATCAAGTATTTTATTTAATACCACTGACTGTGTGCTTCCCCAATCATTAATAATCTCCAATGTGTGTGAGGTAATTCAATACAGTATATAGAGAAGGTAGCTACTACAGTGCATTGTGTGGATTTTCATGAGTATGAAGAGTATGATGACCAAATACCCAAAACCAACCAAAATACCCAACTCCCAGATAGGTGGTTTTGCTTTCTTTTTTTATGCAAGTGCCTCATCTTTATTGTCACTAATGCAACCTTTGGGTATTCTTGGAATAAGCTGCTGTGTCCTGTTTGAGCAATTCAGGTTTAGCTGAGTTCTTACACACTGATGACAGGAAGAAGCTGATTATTCTCCTAATTTTCAAAAATAAAAATTAAAGAGTAGAGAAAGAAAACAGAGTAATTCCCATCTTTGAAGGAAACTCCTATCTTTGTAAGAAAAATGACGTTTCAAATTTTATTATGGAGTCAAATCAGATCAGAAAATATATTATGCATAAACTGTTAAAGAATGCTTGTCATCCAAATACATTGGGAACAAATGCTCATTATTTCATGTTTTATACCTGTGGTCCTTGCAAAATTTGGCATTGATTAATGAATATTCTATAAAAGAATTAAGTTCAAAATGACTGCTTTTTCCTCAATAATATGAGCTGTGATAATAAGGGACTGCAATGTTACAATTCCTCCTGGCTGTGCATTTTATAGCCATGACCATTTGTGACTCATAGTGAGCTGTTTACGCTTGTCAGTAATTACTTAGTCTTAAGTCACTAAATCCATTCATGAAAAGTTTTTCCAAGATTCATTCTTAGTTTTTGAAATATTGTTTATAATAATGTTTTTCCCCTTAGCATTTGCTAATTATGCACTAGCTATGTGAAGATGGGTAAGAGGCAGTTTGGATTGTTTTCCCATTTCTTTTTTATTGTTGTAAAAATGAAAAGGAAAATAAGTCCTGACTGATACCCATACTTGATATGCATGTGCTTAACTCTGCTGATTAGTCTAGCCCAATTCAAAATTAAACTTTCGTGCAGGTCAGGCAAAAATTCTTGAATGAGTAATGAGTAAGTCCTGCTTAAGGGAAGAGTTAGATGATTAATATTAAATACATCTTCGGAATCAGTAGAGATGAACCTATTGACTTTTAGAAGATAATTAATGGAATGATTGTCCATTCTGCCATTATCCCATGTTCTTCTGTAAACTTGTTCTAGGTTTTGATCACCCCTTTGCTTTTTAGCCTCACTATTCTCATCCCAGCATATTTATTGCAAGTTACAATCAAAATATTCAGACCAAATTCTTTTTTCAGCTTAATATGTTGAAGATTCACAGGTGTAAGTAAGGACAACATCTGGCACAGTGACCAGTGATCAGTTTACAGTACTTCTGATGCTAGAGGAAAAGGAATGTAATCCAGCTCAGTGTTTCAGGGAATTGGTTTTGACTTAGCCATGTTAAAGGGGTTAAAAAAGCCCAAACCATCAGTTTGACACTCAGTAGGGCAGATGGTACTTAAAGAGTAATTGGAATAGACTTATTGAAAGAGAAAACAGTAACTTCTACGACATTTTGAAAGTTCTTTTAATGTTCAGAATTACTGTGATAAAAATTGGTGTGTGTTCTTCAGGGCCTTAGGGAAAAATATATCCAAAATACTTTGCTTTGATAGAATATGCTCTATCGTAGTCATTACTGATTTGCCTATGTTCTATTAAATTTAAGAATCAGGAATGTCCTACTACTTAAATAAAAAGCAGAATACAACTTTTGAAAAATGCCCCACTTCAAAAGTTTATGGGTTAGGAAAGAGATGTGTTATTATTAATAGAGTTGAAAGAATAAATGTTGAACAGGAAAGACTAAAACTGAGACTAAACAGAGAATATGTATACCATGTTTGTACCCAGTTAAAATTCCTCTCAGTAGTCTCATCTGGTATGTTCTGATTCTAAGCTAATATATTCTGTTTCTGTTTTGCTAAATCAGACCATATCAGCAGTATCAGTTTTGTTGAAACCATCAACCTCTGTGATTTCATGCAAGCCTCTTTTCCAATGTCTGCCTCATCCTTCTTTAGGTGACTTTCAGCAGGTTTATATGTTCTGGAAATATAAATATATGTATACATGCATTTTGATGTCTCATTCTTCACAATTAAAAAAAGAAGAATCAAACTCATAAAACTTGAGACAAATCTACCAGGAGGTAAAATGATATAGATTGCACTTTCCATAGATTTCTCTGCCTTTCTTCTGTTTCCAACAGAAGTGCTACCTGGAGATAGCATGATTTCTTAGTGTTTGCGTCTCTCAATATTAAAACTCCCTGGGTCGTCTGGCAAAAAAAAAAGAGAGAGTGTGTGTGTGTGTGTGTCCATAACAATGTTAAAATTCCCAATAAGGCATCCTTGGTTTGCTTCCAAAGTTCTGGTTTTCATCATGACAGAGACTGTGACTGAACAGCCACAAAACTGAAGTGAATCTAGCCCATAAACTTAAGTTTAAAACCATCATTGTTATTAATTTGGCTCATGAACCTGAGGATTGCTCCTAACTATTTTATTTACTTTAATTCACACAGCATAAATTGCAAAATAGTCATTTATACGCTAATAGCCAAGAAAAACAAATTAGAAAATACATTCTTCAAAAAGCACTAATATAATACACTAAATTTTTGCATTTGATATCTTTTAAACACAACTTTCAGTTATTTCAAGTAAAAATATTTTCAAAATGCTTATTTTTCAGTAATTCTGTTATGAAAGAAAATATTTGTTAATATTTTCTGAATTATTGGCAATTAATTGTTGAGATCCCCAACAGTCCAATCAGCAGCAAAGTTCAGCTGCGTTTTTATCAAACCAGAGCTGATCTTTGCAGGTGATTTAAAAAAAAAAAAAAACAAAAACAAAAAAAGTAAAATGTAATAAACAGCTTTTTTCAGCATTAGTTCAGCTCACTCATCAATTTCAATATTTGTATGAACAAAATTCACACCAAAATAGTATTTGTCTGGAAGTAGCTTTGTGACTGTTTTCTGGGCTTCAAGTTAACAACAGTGCTATATTTCAGCACTGCCTTTTAGCACTAACTAAAGGTTAATTTTAGCAGCATCTCAGTGCTAAGAGAATGGGAGGGTAGTTTACACCTCTGAAAATTCCAAGTTATGGAGTCAGTGTGCAACACTCAGGAAAGGCAAGAGATAATTTCCTCCTCTCATTCCTTGCCCTTTTAACAGAACGAAAACTACCCAAATTACGGACTATGAACAAATTAATACAAAAGCTGTACTATTCAACACAGCTTACATAAAATATTTTTCTAGACCTTCGGTTATTTTCATTCTGTCTTTGCTGCAATATCGGAGGCCAAAGTACCCTGAGAAGGAGTGGGGGAGGCGCGTGGCTGCAGAGCAGCTGCATTGCCAGGCAGGGAGCATTCCTGCTGCAGGCCTGGGATCGCATCCGCTGCGTACCCGCCCAGCCCGTCTGAACCACAGCATCGCTCCCTTTGAGCTGCCAGTGCTCTTCTTTCGGTACGGTGGAATTATACATACTATATACATTTAATAGAAATTGAAATTGGTCTGTTGTTTTTAAAACAACGCTTTTTTGACACGGTTTTACTGACAGTAACAGAATTTGCATGTTTGCACAAGCTCCTTTTTGACTACATGCTAGGCATTCATTCTGTTGTCAAGCTTCATTCCAGCTTTCAGAGTCCAAAGAGAACCATACTCTTCTATTTCTTCTGTATGTGTTCACAGGGAATGAAAGTTCATAGGAAGAAACAAACAGCATGTGAAATGAAACATGTTCATATTACATAATTGTTTATTTGAGAAATAACAGCACCATGTACTCAGAACTAGATGAGCTAGATAAATTTCTTTTGCCCATTCAAACTGAAAAATAAAACAAACACAAACCCAGATGTTTTCAGGAAATAATATCCTTCCAATTTTTTTCCTCTCTGTTGAAACAATAAATATATTTTTAAATGTATTATTTGAGAAGTCAATAGGAAACTGAGACATGAGATTCCAAAAATGTTTGAAATAATTTTAATTCTTTACTGGAAAGCTATATTAAGTTAACTCAATTAATTAAAACATTATTAAAATTACATTTTCTGTGAAATATTTTGTTTTCCATAAGTCATCATTTTTTTGATGGAAATACTCATTTTTTCTCGTACTAAGTGCTCTAGAACAAGAGACACAAGTTGGAAAAAAAGGAAATACCAATTGGATATTGTAAAAAACGTGTTTGACCATGAAAATGATTACATTTTGGAACAGGTTGTGCAGAAAAGTTCTGGAATTTCCATTGTCAGGGATATTTAAGACTTCATGGGCTAAGTCCTTGAGTAACTAGAGCAAGGGGTTAGACAGATGACCTGAAGAGTCCTGTTCGAATTATTCCTTGGCTCTGTGTTGATAAAAGGTTTATATTTCAAAGATAAAAAGTAGAAAACCAGTAATATCCATCTACTTCATTTAAGAATAAGCTTTTCCCACACGTAGTATATAGAAACTAACATACTTGAGGATAATTATTTCAAAAGTTCACAGTAACTAGTAGCTTTGACAGCTGTGGGATGCATAAGTTTAAACTCATAGCAATAAAACCTTAATAGCACTCTGACCATCTTAGGTATTTGAATTGTTTCTCAAAAAAAGAGGAGTTTCCTGTAAAATATTTCTCTTTTTTTTTTTAATTAGTCTGTCTTTTCAAAATGCAACTTTTTCTGTTGCTGAGGAAACAGACATGACAACTCTTGTGATATTATATTGTTTGAAGGCAATAAAATACACACCCATTTTAAATGAGTGAGCCACACTCAATCCATGCTAAGGAAAAAATTATGTCTATATTTCAAAACTTCCATTAATCAGTTCTAAACACTAAAAGGCTATTACACACAGCAGTTTCATAATTCTCTTTCTTTTGTAACTTTGTGCACACTAGTTTTGCATTTCACTAAATGCAGCAGTTAAGTTTGCTTTAACTTTCTAATTTTCTTTGGTTGGATTTGAATTCATCTCATAGTAACTGAATTTTTAAAAATGCATGAAGCATGACTGATAGCTTTTGAAAACTATTCCAGTTTTCTCTGTGTCTTAGGGATTATGTGCCTCATAGCTAATCAATTACTAGAAAACAGCCTACTTGTCAGGGACAAATGTTAATTAACAACCTGTTCAGAAAAAAGGCTTCTAAAAGAAGAAAATCTACTTCTGGGTCCTATACCACTTGTGTAGCATTCATCTTGCATAGTTAGGGAACATTTAGCATTTGAAATGTCTTTTAAATATGTTGAAGCTGATGTAATATTAGGATAAAAGCATACCTAGTTTTATTTCAAAATATGAAATAGTCAGCTCTTTAAAAAGCTAGTCTTTGCCAAGAAATTCCAAGTGGAACCACCTCAGATGTCACCTGGTTTTCTACAGTGTATTCAGAACAGCTGTGAAAGTAGTCTGATCATTTTGGTAAAATTAACCTTCTAGTGACGAGCAGTTTGTGTGTAAAGTTCTGAAAATATTTTACCCCTTTTTTTTTAATGTCAGCATTGTCATGACTGTAATGCTTCTCATTAATTGATATTAAGATTTGAATTAGTAAAGAGACTATCAATCTCTCATCTGTTAATTTCATTCCTGTTATAGTAGTTACAGAGCTGGTCTAGAATGTTAATAAAATCTCATGTTGGATAATTAATGAATGCCACTACTTTTACAGAGTTGTTGTGCATGTAACAATTTTATGCCTCATCAAGAAAGAAGCATCATGAAGGCTTCTTTAAGTGCTCTACTTCATCAACTTTTTATCTGGTAGTATAAAAACGGCTGCTAAATTTGGCTAATAAAAATTTCTTTTCACATTACATATTCATGTGGTAGCAGCTCTAATAGCAAAAAAAAGTGACACTTTATTAATTCATGCTGATGATAAAACCCAAGATGGGGGTTGGGAAGAATACGGAACAAATACTAATCAATTTTTCTGACACACTAAAGATTTGTAACATAAGCTGGAAATGGGCCAGCAGTTATCTTTGTTGTGGTGAGATTAACAAAGGGAATGAAACACAGAAGAATTATTTTGACAATTGAGCATTATTATTTGGTGGCCAGCTTGAGCAATGCAGCAAGCTGAACTTGAAACATTACACAACTTAGGTGGGGTTTCTTGGAGAATACATGCTTATATTGTTTGGATTGCATTCTAGCCATCAGAAACTTATGAATAAATTACCTTGCAAACTTCTAGAACTTCTAATGTTCAGTAATGTAATATGATGACATATGAAAGAGGATTCAAAGTATCTGCACTGCTACCACTTTCAGGAAGATAGGAAGATCTGTGTTTATGGAGATATAAAAGTGTTGGAGTCTAAATATTAGACATAAAATGATAAATTCTCTTAACTCTTATTTATACGTGAGTTTTATAAAAATATTGCCTCTTAAGTGCAGATGAAATTCAGAAGCTTGCTATAAAACATGCAGAAATAGCTACACTACTGTCACTAGGACATGGAAATAAAGCAGGAGTAGGAGGCTTGTGGCTAGTTTATCAGACCCACCATAAAAGTATCCTGACACCAGTATCAGCACAAAGTTTTGGATTTTGTTCACAGATTTCTTATGTTTGTTTTGATATTTTTCCTTCTCAGGCTTTGGAAGACAAGGTATGGGACCTGCTGCATGAAGCAGACAAGGTTGCAGAGGAGAACAAAGAAAAGAGTCAGGTTTATGATGCCATGGCAGACACCCTTGGGGATGCATGGGATGCCCTCATCATTATGTTAGAGAAGCGACAGGCACTGCTGGAACTTACTTCAGTGTTCTTTGAAAATGCTCTGGAGGTTTGTATTTAAATCAAATAACTCTTAATTTGAAGCTGCCCTAATTTTATAGGTACTCTGACCACTCTAATTTTAATGTGTTATATATTGTTCATTGTATTCCTAAAGGCTGAGGCAAACAAGAAAATTAAAATCTTGGGATGCATCGTTCCTCTTCCACCTTTTGGATAGTACAGGATGAAGCTGAACCAAAAACCATGTAGACTTTAGGAAATATTTTAGTCATGGTGTCTCCAAAACTCGTACTTGACAGATAATGCCAGTGAAAAGTGGAACTGGACCAAAACAAAAAATACGTATTTCGGTGGCTATGGACATTCTGCAGAACATCTTTCATTCCTTGTGATTAAAATTATTTGGCATTGAAAGAACTTATTCTCAGGTGCCCTCACTAATGCACACTGGTGATTGGCCACTGAAGGTTTTACACTAAAATGTCCATAAACCTACGGTATTAAATAAAGCAAACATTAGTCTAACCTGACAGTCCTTTACCTGAGACTTTGATGTACAGACGGACGCAAAAGAGCAACTGTGTGATCCCTGTTTACCCATTTCTCTATCTCTTATACACATTGGGAGCTAAAAAAGAGAGGGATTCCATACCCTGCAGGTGTGTGCCCACTCTGTGTAGCCTCATGATCAACCATCCCCACGTCCTGGAACTTGTAAAGCTTAATAATTCTCCCTGATAATTTTCTTTCTATTGTACACCAGTGCAACCTATAAGTTGCAGAAGCAACCATGGGACTACTAATTGTCCTAAGAAGTCAAAGATCATCAATCTACTAATTATTGTGTCCTGATAATGTGTATTATACAAAGAAATTAGATTTGGCATAAGGCTTTGTAGGAAAGATGATTCACAAAGTGGCAAACTGTAATTACAGATTATGTCAACTAAAATTCTTCAATCAATCAGTGCCTCAAAGAAAAAAACAACTCAGAAGGTGCATAGAGACCACAAAGCATCTGTATTTGGCAGTCACTAAAAATGCCTTTCTCCAAGAATTTACAAATTCTCATGAACTTTCCCAATAACACAGATATTATGATGTAGCTATGAAAAACAAAATTATACTGTGCTTCTCCTATCCTTTGTTTTCTTAATGCAGTTTGCTGTTAAAATTGACCAAGTTGAAGATTTCCTGAAAAATGCTCAAGAGTTTGACAATATTGACTCTTTGAGAGAACTCCTTCTGCAACAAGAGCATCATACAAAAGGTACAAACAGTATTCCACTCCTGATAGCATGAGATTGTGTATTGACTTCTTGAAGGAATCATTCTATTCTTCCTGTGCATATTAAAAAAAATCTTATAACAAATACACAAGTACTCTATTTGGAAAAATATGATGGTGAGATAGCTTTTTAGCCGACTTGCTGAAAGGTAGGAAACTCCTGGTTTCATAGCCCTTCCATCTTTGTTGCTGCAGAGCAGGCTTGTACTCTGATTTCAAGGCAGCTCAGGTCCAGTGAGATGCTAAGAATCTAAACTGGCTTTTAGAGCTGATTTGCAAGCAAGTTCTAAAACCATTCTTCTTTTTCCTGGGGCAGTTCGTTCAAGCCATCAGAGCTACCAATGAATTAGAATTTTTCTACAGAGGAATTTCCATCAGAAAAATTTCCATCAGAAGATTTCCGATCAGCTTTAGTAACAAGCCCCTGCAAAGCCCTGCAGTCTCTTGGGAGTGACCAAGGGAGGAGTTTGCCCCCCGGATTTTCTTTGCCCAACCTCAAAGGGTTGGGGTTTGAAGCAGAAGTGGTTAAGTGAGGATGGGACTACAAGATAGAGGTGGCAGCTCGCCAGCTTCAGAATCTTTTTGCCAACAATGGTTCCTTGCATTTTGCTTCTGCCTTTGAGGAATGCAGCTGTGTTTCACTCCCCCATCGAATTATGTGATCTGTTCAAAGAGGTTCTGTGGCTGGGACTGTAACACTCTCGGAAAAAAGCTGCTTTCTCCCCTTCAACAACTTTCCTGCACACACCTTTGCCCATGAAGTTTCTTCCATAAGAATTCTTTTTCTTTATTCCAGCTTCCCCATGAAGCACCTTATACCATATTGTGGCACATTCAAATCAAAAAGAGAAAAATATTTTGGAACTAATCTCATTCTGTGGCTACTTCAGACATCTTTGCAATTCCATATGGTTCTGCATTTTTTATAAGTCTTAAGACTACATCTTTGTAATTTTAATCAAATTTTACTATATGATTGCTAACACTTGGCAGAATATCAATTATACTTTATTATTCACTAGTGGAGCACTAGCTGAAATATTTTTAGCTACCTTGAACACCAGGTATTCTTCCTAGGAGGCTGAATAGAGAATCGAACTCAGATAACTCTAATATGGGTTTTGGGCCTTCCAAATTGATCTTCATAGGAGCAAAGTACTCACTGCATATTAATTTAAACTTGAAGTATCAGGCAGCAATTTACTGCTGAAAAGAGGGCCTATAACTGTAAGGATCAGGTGAAATGGTTTGCCAGAGAAAGACTGCTTTGATGGCAATAATCCATCAGATGGAGGAAAGTGGCTGCAATTTATTGACTTCTTATTCTACCTTAACCACATCAAATTTTGAAAGCTGATACTGAACTACTTGATAGAAAACAGTGCTTTCTGCAAGAAGGATACTATCTATCTGCTCCAAAGGAAGATGGCTGGAAATACAACCCTGACCAAGTATTGACTCTACCAGTATGTGATAAGTAGTTTATCCCAAATACCTATCACTCTGGAATAATTAAAAAAAAAGACTTTGTCACAAACACATTTCAAAATGGAATAAAAAAGGTGAAAACATATAAAATATCCTTGTTTACCCATTTCTATGTGTGTTCAATTTTTGATGGACTGAAATGAAACATCTCTGATTAATACCACTTTTCTGGAAGGCAAGAAGTAAAATGGACAGGCTTGTTGCTGACTGGTTGCAGTGGGCTCATGGAAACTAATCTCTCTTGCTAGCCCTTGTTGGCTGAGGAACTAGAGGCCTCCCACTCTGCTTCTTCCTAGGTATTCTACATGGAAGGTGGGGATTTAGGCTGCTTTGCCTTGAATTACCAGTACATGTACTCAGCTGGGAAGATAAAAGCTTTGGGGGGGTTACTTCTTATTTGTTTTACTGGAAGCTTCTGGAAAATACTCCTTTCTTTATACTTTTCTTCATGTCTACCTTGACACTTATATTGGCTTGTCTCCCCTTCTTCCTCATTCCACGCCTAAAAAATTTCACTCTTTGTTTGAAAGATTTAGAAATACTGATCATTGTCTATTCAATATATTTTGAACTATGTGACTTTAAGGAGCTGGACCAAAACAGACAAGTGACTAATAGGTCATTAAAGTGGACTAGTCCACTGAATTTTAACCCTGAATGTGTCCAGGTAAAGACTATGGAAAGAAGGTAAGAGTTTCTGATACCTCTGACTTATTGATAACAGCCACCAGGCACCAGAGCACTTTTTTTCCCCAATGTCTGTGAGGGATGTAAAGAACTAAACTTAGCTTGCATCACTAGTGAAAAACTACAGAGGTTACTGACCCACACAGAAAGTAAGGTAGAAAATTCCACTTCAGTTTACCCAAGGATTGGGAAACCTTCACAAAGAACTCAGTTTTGAGGAAACAATAGTACTTCTGGGGTTTTTCTTGATGTCAATCTGTACACCATTATATGTGTGTGTAGATGTATGTTTGTGTATACACCACTGTACCTTTGTAGGTTTACATAAGAGCTGTCCAAATTGAAATATCTTAGTATATATACACCTTCTAAAGTAAGCATTTATGTCCATGGAATGCATGAAAATATGTTGTGCTCTTGTATGCAAATAGATAGTTTGACAAATACTGGGGTAATATTTGAAATACGCTATTAGAATCACAAAGGGTTTTTTTCCTGATGAAATTCTGTTCTTACAGAACTTTTGGAAAAGTCACTTGCCCTTTTAAACAAAAGCCAGGACCTAACTCAATTCATAGAAGAATTCAAATGTGAGGGCCCAAATGCAAATCCAGAGCTGATTCAAGGAGCCCACAGCAGCTGCTTGAAGATTGACAATCTCCTTGAAATGCTACAGGACAGGAGACGGCAACTGGACAAATTCCTTAGACATCAGCGCCAAGGCCTGGAGCAGGTTCTGCAAATTTGTTTGTGGCACCAACAAGAGAACCAGGTAAGACATATAATATCGAGGGATTCACAGTAAAAACCTAGCAATTGTTTTACAGTACAAACAGAAAAGGAGCTTAAACATATTTATTACGCCAATATTTCTGGGACACTTCTGTTTGAGGGAATGCTAACTTTTGAATGTTTGACTGATGTTAATGGGAGTTCAGGGGATACAGAGAAAGCAGAGTACTGGAGACAAACTCTGCTGTATAAAATCTAAGAGTAGGTTTTTGGTCTTTTTTATTGCTTCTGTTTTGCTAGGCACAGCTGTGTAGTCTAGAAGGATGCACAATCTGTGGGTTGCTTATCCCTTACTACCAGGTTATGAAACACTAAAAATGCAGCATCTCCCTTTGATCTCTATCTAGAATGTGATGATCTGATAGTCATGATTGTAGCATGCTTTATTTTCTGAATTTTCAATGTTTGAAAGCATATGTATTTTACATAACTTCCTTTCTGGAAATGTGAGTGTCATATTTTCTGATATCTCTTTCATTAATGAAAATCAAAGGCAGATTGGCCTATTTTATGCATAATTAGTTATCTTTGGAAGAAGAAAGTAACTAATCCAGTCACTAATTATTGTAAATGAAAGATAAAATCTGATTCTTGAAAAACAGGAGTGCTTTTAGATTTCAACCAATCAAGGAAAACCACTGTCTGTTTCAAACAGCTGTATTTACCTTGTCTCCTTTCCCATCCCTTCAACAGAATCACTGAAAGGGAAATTCTGTGTGTTTCTTGCTTATAAAGCAGTTAGGTATGCTCAGCCATTCCTTCAGAGCTTAGGTGGCACAATGAAATCACTCAGAGTTATTAGCTGTAGGGTGGAAGCCAACTGATTAAACTCACTGTAATGGAAAGGAATATTGCCAAGTGGTAAAGGGGTGAACATTTTGCCATAACAGGGTTAAAGAATTACTTTTTCCTCTGCCTAATATTACAGAGTAATAGTAAAGTTTGGTTTGTTTTGCCGAACAGATACATGATAAAAACCCAGCTGTAATTTACAAAGAGATTTCTATTGCCCTTTTAGCACAGTTTTTGTTGCCCACTCCATTTATTTGTATTTTGATGAAATCACAGTAAATGTTCTGTGAAAACGTGCTTCCAGGAAAAATGTTTCAGTCAGTAAGTACACATCTGCAAGATATGCTCAAGAAATGAAGGCTCAGTATTAAAATAATTTCCTTACTTCCCTAGCACTCGTGGACTCATGAGATAATGTGAACATTTTTTTTATTTTGTAAATGAAACTATTTCCTACACATTTTAAAGGTTCTTTCATTTTTTAGAATTGTTTAAATTTATTTAAAATAGTGCAATTCTACATGAGCAGATAAAAACAAATCTCTAGTGGGCTATTAAAATCTGTAGCACCTGGAGTACAGATATTCTTAGCATGCTGCATATGATCTAAGTATAGGGGTGATTTTCCAGAAGATTGGAGGAAAGATTGGAGGAAATCCTCTTGATACCAATAACTAATTCTGGATACTATTTTAAAGTGAGAAGCTTCACTCAGGAATTCTTGCCATGTGTTGTTTACAAAGAAAGTGAGAGGTACCTACTATGAATCAAGCAGATATAAATGCAAGTAATTCTGTGGAATTTAGAAGATATATTTGTATACTGCATATGTTTGCTGCATATACTTGCTGAAGAAGGTAGTAAGATGTAAAATTTGTAAATCTACGTAAAATTATTCTACACAGTAGTATCCCATTAGCTTAATTGGGTTTTTCAGGCCAGGGATGGAGAGGTTCTATTAGGTCAGAAGTACTCAGATTCGTAGTCTTTTACTGTATGCAAAGGGATATTTCTAAGTTACTGTATTTCAAGGGAGAATGTACAATATCAGGATTGTGTCAAAAAAGCATGCCTTTATTCTACATGTGGCTATAACTTGATTCTTCTTTTACTGTGTTAATTTACAATCTGCTCATATTTGATGAATCCATTTTTGTCTGTTGTGTCATATATATTCCAGTATGTGTTTATTTTGGCATTAGTCCTTTCCTTCTGCATTTGTTATAACACAAATGCAAGCATTTAAATAAAAGCATGAACATAAGGAGTGAAAAAGGAAAGGAATGAAAATGAGAGCTCTTTTTTTTATGAAACTGCCTTGTACATATTTCAAAGAATGGGCAAAAATTTCTCAAACTTTTCACCTAGTTCTTTTTATTATTTAATTAGGTAACATCTTGGTATAAGAAAAACATCAGAGATTACTTTCAGAAGCAAAATGTAGGCTCATCGCTGTTGGAAAATGAAGAGTTACTTCAGGAGCTTGAAGAAATGGAAGTCAAAGTGAAAGTAAGAAATACCATAATTTGTTGGTGAAGCAACTCTAAAAATGAGTAGCAAAATATGAACTTGGGCTTTAAACAAGCACATATAGGAGCAGACATTTTCTATATGTATATGAGATATATATCTCTACATGTCTGAATTATTTTAGTAATTTTACTTCTTTTAATGCAAGATCTCCATGTTTCTCAGATTTTTTTTCATTTAAAATTTTAAAAGCTACCGGTAAGTTAAAAGAAGAATAACCCTTGATGTTGTTTAGTTAGTTTTTCAGTTTAGTGATCAAGTTCCACACTGGTAATTTACATGTTCAACCCTGTGGCAAATAATAAAGAAAAGGAATTTTATTAGACTATTACCAAATTTTAATATTTATAAAGGACAAAACCCCAGCCATTTCTACCATAATTAATTGTCAGTGAACGGAGTACATGATTGGAAGAGGTATTTGCCAGTTTATTTCTTGTGACTAAAAGTAATTGAAAATGCTATTTTCATTGCTAATATCAGTTTTCCAGAGAATAAATCTGTTACTGCCACTCATAAAAGCAAGATGAGATTAAAGAAAGTGTTGGTATGAGAAGAAAGGATCTTTGTGTGAAATAAATTGCCTATATTTAGAACCTTTTTTAGGTAACTCAATTGTGCTGTCGTCAGGTAACTGCTGTTGCTGGGTCAGGATCATTCCTCATGATACCATTTTCATGCAATCGAATTTGGATAACCCAGATAACCAAGGGGACCTTTTGCACTCAAAAACGATTCCAATAGAAGCAAATGCCTTTTAAAAGGTTATTGTGTTCCTCGTAAGAGGCTTCTGATTGTTCACAGATCTGTTTCCTTGTAAGCCTTGTAGTTAAAAGTCACATGCTTGCATGTTTGCATAATTAAGAGTTAACTGCTTCAAGGCCGTCATGTAAACAAAATACAGTAATATTTCTAATGCTTCTCCAAGCAGCAGGTCAGAAAACACTTTTTTTTTTGTAAAAGGAAAATGAGCGTGTAAAGATAAATTCTTCTGAACTGACCTTCGACACAAGAAGAACAGATAAACCAGTAAATGAGTAAGCTGTGGGGTGTTTTCAGAGAGAGAGACACCCACAAAAATAGGTGTCCTAAAGCATTGCTGCATTTTAGCCAAATAATCATTAACCTTCCCTGCATTTCATTTTCACAGGCTATTCTTGTAATTTGCTGTCTGAATTAGAAATTAGAGTGTAAGTGCAGAAAGGAGAACAATATGCATTTTCTCATGTATTTTGTATGATAATCCTTTTCATGGTTGAGTATCTCAAAACTAACTTATAATAATAACATTTATTATTATAATTTCACCTAACAATTATTCTCTCATACATTATATAATAATGTATAGATCATTCATATAATTTTACTTAATTGCGTTTTTTTAATGAGGTAATTTAAAAGTGTTTAGCATTAAACATTTTTGTCACGCATCCATGTGAGTTATGATTTAGAACATCTTGTCTTTAGCTTTCTGCTTTTCTTACTAGCAGCATGTCCTAGCAGAGGGAAATGAAATTCTTGAAGGGGATGTTACTGAGCATGTGGGTTTTGCTTACGATGTGCAGTAGAGCAGCCAGGTTGAAACTGCATGCTGCAAATATCACTGAGAAATCTGTGAGTTATGGGGCTTTGAGAAAGCTGTTGGTTATGGGGCTTTGTGCATTAGTTTTTGCAACACTGAACCGCAGATGTTGCAAACAGAATAAAGGAGAAACCTGTCCTAAGTAGTGTAAATAAATCTTTTCATATGTGTATTGTAGCTCAGAGTGAAATGTTTCTGTGTAGTAGCCATGCAGAGCAAGTTTAAGTGCTCTTACAGGGAGTAAGAAAGTGGAAAGTTCCAATGTCTGAACGGTTTCACACAATGTGGTTATTTACCTGTATTGTGGCATTACGTTGAACGGGAGAAATAGTTTCTTGTTCAGAGGCCAGCCTAAGAAGGATTTACAGACTTAGCATCTAATTTATGGGACTGGGCTGGGAGGAGAAAGGAGAGAGATTCATTATTATTATTATTATTATTATTATTATTATTATGTTCTCAAGCTGGTATCTTATGTTGAATTTCACCTTGCTAAGAGGTAAAAGCCCTGAAAACATCACTAGCTTGTAAACTTACCAAGACCAAAAATAAACCCAAGAAATTGTAATTGGGGAAAAAGGCCCTCAACCCTCACAAACTTAAAAAGGACTCTCCTGCTCCCACTCCTGCAAGGACTTTCCCAGTTCCCCCCACCCGGTGCCACCAAGATTTGGGAGAAGAAGCATACTTAGGAACTCATGTTTCAATGAAGATATCTGCTGGCACTGCTGCGCTGATTTCCAGCTTGCTGTTACATTTCTATGTGCGTTGGAGGTGCTTGACATGGTAAAGAAGAACTGCTAGCACCACTTTGTGGCCAAATAATTTTTAACATATCTCAGCAATTTTCTGTGGGGTGACAGACTTTGAATTACTTTTTCCTCTTTCTGCATGTTGTTTTTATCAGCTCACTGTCAAATACACTTCTACAGCCATTCACTGAATTTCCCAAAAGATATATCATATGGTAATTGTCATAGCAGCTCACAATCACTTGTGTAAGTGCCCCCCATTTCATTTGTAATTTGAGGGAATAATATGATTATGTTGGTAGTTATACTGCAACGTAGTTTCTGAAGGTGAAAGCATTTCAAGCATTCACAAGGGCTAAATTATCAGTGTACCGATGTATGCAACGAATCAATGGCAGATTTGGGGCTCAGAAAAAGTTCAGTTGTGAACATTTTTGCTTGTGGGAGAATAAGCTAATTTATCACACATTCTGAAAATGACATAATTTTTTGTTTAGTTGACTAATGGTTTAAATGCTGCTTTATCTAATACATGGATCGTGATCTGAAGTCAAAGTTTTCTAAGCTTAACCCTGGAACATTCCAATGAAAAAGTTTTTATACAATTTCTCAGGTTTTAATTCAAAGTCCGAAAGGTTTACTGTATAGACAAAAACGTCCATTTATCCCACAACAATTGTTTAATAAAAAGATAAATTTTAGGTATTTCTGCATTTTTTCCCCCGGACTTGTGCAGGTTACTTTAGAAGGCAGAAGATTTTTCAAGACTTTTACTTAAAGCTACAATATTTTTAATTCGTCAGTTTTAACACTCTTGAAAAATACCTGTTTAATCAAGGAACCTAGAAAGAACTCATTTTCCTTGCCAAATGGAATAGTGAAAGCAAGTTTTTAAAAGACTTACTAGCATGAGGAAAAGAATAGTGACAAGAGCTGAGGAGACACATTCAACTTGTCTTTAATATGTCAGAGGAATTCACAAGCAGCTCCTGATAAATTGAAAAGTCATTGTAATAGTAGGCTGTGTGTTCCTTTCAAGGAAAATGAGTAAGAAATATGTTAGTGCTGACTGGCAGAGTGTTATGAATTTAGTATGTTGAGGTCTGATGAACAGAAGAAACTAACTAAGATTTTTCCACTGAGTTTTTGTGTCCTGTTGATGGAAAGCCTAGGCTTTTTATGTGTAGAAGCATAAATAGAAAGCTGAAAATGATGTTGTCACTAGCTATTTTATAGAAAATTTATCCAAGTTTAAGGAATGTTTAAACAGGATAGCAAATGAGTCTAACCAAATTTAATAACCTCAGAGAGTGTGTAAAATTGTAATGTTAGTGGAATGTTTTAAAATATAAATTACTATAATAAATTGGGTGTTTTGAGCTTGTGTGAAAATTTAGAGAAGAGCCTTGCCTCACCATAAACAAGGCAGAGTTTAATATCTGCTTTAAGATCACCTAAAAGCTGCTGTTGGGCATCTTGTACCAAAAAAAAATTTATTGATTTTTTTACAATGAAATATTCTTACCGGGAATGATTTCACTGTAAGTTGAGTAATTTTCTTATAATTAGTCTTGCCTGCTGTAATTGTAATTTAAACATTGTAATACACTGGAACAATTCAGAACTTTTGTCTTTCCACTTTTGCTTCTAAGCTAATTATGGACAGTTTTCTTTCCACTTGCATTAACATGTGCATTTTTCATTTTTGCATGAAGTATCATTTTTTAATTGTTATACAGACAGAACATAATAGAAAAATGAGGATTCACATATTCAACTGCACTTTCTTTGCCTTTTTTGTGGTGAATTATTATTAGTCCCAGTTAAAAGCTCAGCTTCAGGGTTGTTTTCTAATTATCATTAATATCTGTGTGTTTAAATGTAAGTAAAATTTCTGTTAAAATCTGACCGTGCAATTCATACCAGTCATTCCAGCTGCAAGTATTGGAAGATGACAATATTATGGTGCTGATATAATTAGAAATCAAGTCAGTTAAGCTGTGTGTATGGATACACTTCCTTACTATTTTTTTCTCCCCAAGATAAATTCTTCAGGAAAAAAGGAACAAATACAACACAGCAGACTCTTATTATCCCTAAAATCCTCACTCTTGCTTAATATTGCTTAGGATAGAATGGCAAACACAGGGTTTTATGAAAGGGGAATTGTGCATTAAATAATACAGTGCAGGGTTTCACTTAATTAAAAGTACAGACTGAAGATTATTGCATCCAGATGTTGGTAATGGTCATTATTTTAATTTGAAAAAGAAATCTTAAAAATTAGAAAGATTTTGCTATAGCTGTTTATCAGTAATAGACAAAACTTAAAAAAAATTGCTTTTATTGTGCCCAGGATTAATTTCTTTTGATTTTAGTAGGAAGCTGAGAGTACCCAATCCAAGCCCTCAAGATATATGGGGTTTCTTTTTTCTAATTCACACTGAAAGGTTCATCACTTAGTATACCTTGGCAGTTGTATTTTTGAGTGAGATGAAAGGTATTTTTATATATGTCATGATTTTGAGACTATCACGTTCAAGTCAAGAACATACAGCCATGGTCTGAATGCAAGTGCTTTCTCTGTTTGGACGTGGTTTTCATTGACCTGTGAGTAGTGCTAGACCTTGTTCCTGACTGGTTCTGGTTAATCTAGAATACAGGAAGGAAAGCAGTCCTTTCCACTGGAATTGCCTTGCACTATTTAAGCTTGCTGGGAAACAGATATGTTGGAAATTCTAGGATACCTGTCAACTGTTAGTTTTTGAACTAGATCCAGCAGGGGTCTGGGAGAGATTTCTAGGATCTCTAGGGTGAGAACTGCATCTCTTGGAGAAGTGAAGGTACAATAAGTTGCTGATCTTTTTGAACCAGTGTTTTTTACCATACCAGTTCATATCAAAATGATGAACAATGTCAGATAAAGAATGCACTGAACTACAGAGACCAAACTAGGTCTACTACTGCTTACTGTACTTCAGAGAAGGAGAAATCAGTGAGGGATTTAGAATTGCTGCTGTTTGGGAAAGATTTATGAAAAAACCAGATTACTTCTTTCTGGAGAACTTCCAAAACCTGCAACTTCCGCTAGAAATATTTTCACTAAAATGAAATGACAAATGTGATGTCCATGTTTTAAGCATGCTGAAAATAAAGAGGCATCCTTGTTGTTCCATATGTAGACTTAAAAGTGTTTTAATGAAAAAATTCTAATTTTAAAATACTTTTCTGTTTGCTTTACTAGACATTTGATACAAATCCATGGAAAAAAGTGCTAAATTAATGCCAAAAATGTTCTTCTATTATTTAATCAATTACCAGAAAAAGGGGAGGGAATGTGTCACCTAAGGCATAGGAAAGTGCAGTGTAACAGTTTTACTATTTTATAGTTTCCAATATAGAAACACAGAAAAAAAAATTTAAAAAAAAAAAAAAAAAAAGCAACCAAGGCAGTAGTTGCAGGTGAAATGGTATTTTTATCTTGACTCTTTCCAAGTAAATATTTCCTTCTGGGCTGTTTAGTCTGATTCATCTTTCAATACCTCTTTATAACCTAAAGATGATAGGGATGAATATTATAATAGCACTCATCACAGATATATGTAGGGGGTGAAAGTTTTCTAGACAAAGTTTTAATCCCTGAAGTTATATGAAGATGTATATTTGGATCACTACAGTAGAAGCACAAGTCAGTTCAGTATGAATAGTTGAAAAAAGAAAGAGGAGTTAAATAAGGAGTCAGTTCTAATTAACTAAATGTGCTTCCACGTGGTGCAATGTAGACCAAATACTTATATGCAAACTTGTACTAATTCAACAGAATCCATTTTAAAGAACCTTACTTTTAATGTACCTGGCTCAATTGTCAGAAATGTTTCTGACTCTATGGCTCGAAATTCTGAGGTGTGATCTTCCTTTTTTTCCTTCTGTCACTGGCACTAGAAAGGTTCATGATCAGATAAGGCAGAGGCATTCTTTGAGCGGATTTAGGACTTTGTGTATGAAGTCAGGGAAGCTGTACAATGGAGAATATCGAGGGTGATGGCACACCCTGCTGTAAGGGAGGGTCATTTGATTGAGATTACCAGACAGCTCTTAGCAGGAATTGTCTCAGTGCAAGCAGCTGTTACCTAGGCAATATTTCAATTTGTTCTTGATTAAATAGGTGGGCTTAAGGGCTGTTTGCCAGGAGAGTGTGGTCATACCAGGTTTCTGGTCTTTGTCATCCAGACCATTTTTCCCAGCAGACACCTTAGTAACTGCTGCTTCTTCTGCCTGTGAAACTGTGTCAAAGAATGTAGAATGCCACTGCTGAAAACTCGTATCACTAAACCCATGATTTTTGGGGAAACGTCTCTGAGTAGAAATATTGTTTTAAGTCATGATAGTTTTCATGCCTACAACAATACACATTTTGCAATGCATATATTATTATCTTGCAGTATATTACTTTTCTACATGTAATTGACTAAAGTGGATTTTTTCCCATTAGGAATGGAATTACACTGTGGAACAATTGGAAGGTGAAGCATTTAAGATCTTGCTTTCAGAGGACTATACAGAAAAAGAGCATCTAAAGCTTTCCAATCAGAAAATCTGTCTGTTGCAAGAAGAAGTGTGCTTCCATATGGAAGAAAGGAAAGCCCTGCTGCAAGAGGCCAATGACTTTTTTCATGCTGCTGGCAAGGTGGGTGAGAAGCCAAGTCTGTAACAATAACCTGATAATAAAAATATTAGTGTCCTCTTGAAGGCTGGTGTATGTGCGATTATGCAAACAGTTGGCTAAACAGTTTGAAGTGGAAAGTTACAGAGTCAAGTATCCTTTTTATATGACTTTTTGCCTCAAACTTGTATCCAAAATGGCAAATCCATTAATTTTTTTTTTTCTCTTTTTTTTCCCCTTTAAGTATCCTGAGAAGAGCACTTGCTTTTCAAAATAAAGTATTTGGGTAACATTTATTTGCCAAAAATTCTGCTTTAAGATCCTGAGCTTTGCCATGATGGCTTAAAGCTGTGTGAAGACACAGGAACTGCTCTGAAATACCGAAACTGTTACAAGCTGGTATGGATACCAGAAGCAATGTATATACTTACAGTGGTCTCCACAGGGGCTAATTATAATCAGTATTATTAGTAATGCAACCTTTTTTCCAAAATCTTTCTGTTAGAAGACTATTTAGAAAAGCTTATATTATAAGGTGTCCAAATACCAAATGGTCTTTTTGTCTTTTTTTCCAGGTATATTTTTTTTCAAATCATTTACAGAAATTTTAAAACCAGATAGTTTCCAAGGAGAGTTCCAACAACAGAAATATTGATAACATATGCTTTTCTTTTTTCTTCAGGTACTCGATGGTCTTGAAAGTATTGAGAATTACCGTAAAATCTCTATTTCAGAAGGTTTTTATTTGCCTATATTGACACTGAAGTACAAGGAATTACAGGAAGCAATTAAAGGTTGCACAGCAACTACCATGCAAAAGGGACGAACTTTAGTTAATAAAGCAGATTCTCACAGGTATTCCCTCCATATTTTTGCATATCTGCTGCGTTTCTCCATATCTCTGTGTTGCTTTATAACTCAGCTAGTTAGAATCAAATTGCATTTAGAGCCAGAATAGTTTACTAAGTAGGTAGGCGTTTAAAGACTCAGTGCTTCTGCCATATTTCTCTGGTGGTATTTGTATGAACCCATCTCTTAAACAAAAATTTTTAGGAATGCTACTTGTCAGAGTGATGTCAAATAATGATACTGGTATGGTAGGGCAGAATTCAAAAGCAATGGTTTAGTTAATGTTTTGGGAAACAAAATGTGTGTAAGTGACAATTAAAATATAGACAGTTACGAGCATTCCCTGCTGCCCACTGTACACCTTTTAGACCTTTTTGAAAGCCAGAATTACAACAGTTATAATGTGAATTGATGCAAGATAAAAATGCAGATGTTAAGCCCTGTGGAGAAAATATGGAAATTTCTCCACCTTTTAGTAGTTTTAATGAATAAATAAATACGTCTTATTCTTCCAAAGTTTTTGTTAATTACAGTGATCACGCACTTCATATGTGTGATTTTTACAGTGATGGAAAAGGTTAAAATCAGTCCCAGGGGCTTAATATCTCCTACTTTTCAGGAGATCTTAGTAGGAGGCTGGTTCAATAAGAGTGAAAACTGTTTGTGCTAATGAGTTCTACTTCAAAGACTGAGCAGATGACTATGACTGATGGTTTTCTACTGGTCAGCTTAGCTCTAACTCTCCATTATATGCTAATGTCCTTAATTATTAATTGTATTTCAACTCAACAACTGAAAGCATAGATAAGATTTTAAATTAATCTCATGATCCCGCAAAAAATTTCATCTAAAGGTCCTTCACCTGTTCACTCCAGATGTAATTGTCTTGAACGTAGCAATGGGATGAAATTGAAAATTCCAGTAGAAAGTTGTTTTGGAAACACAATGTTTTTACAGCTGTTGTTACTGCTTCCTAACATTTTAATGAAATATAAAGGAAATGGATTTTTCTTAGTCTAACTTTGATTTATAAACCAGCCATAATTCCAGAATGCATGCTGCTGTTCTCTAGGGCTTTATGTTCTGTGCACATTGCCTCTACAGAAGCAGCTGTTGGGTTTCAAAATGTCTGCACAGCATTAATTAATGTTAGGAATACTAAAGACCTTAGTAGAGAATAAATCTCTAAAATGGCAAGTCATTAATTTTCTTTCTTCCTTGTTAAGAGTTTTTAAAAAAACGTTTAAACAGTCCAAGACATCAGCAGTATATTAGGATGTCTGTGGTTGAAATTAAAAAGAATGGGACAAATTTTTCAAAACAATCCTATTAGTAATTTCTTATAAAATTCAATAAAACCAAGTAGTGCTACAGGTGCATCTCCTGTATGCCAAAGTGTTGCTCAGGATATTCTATAAGTAAATAGAAGTTAGATTTCTGCTTAGAAGACATTGTAATTTTAAGAAAAGCAAAGCTTTACATCTGAAGCAGCAGTGATTTAGAGAGGGAAGGTGAAACTTGATAGGCAATCTAACTAGAAATGTGTTTTGCTGCTTCTAACGAACAGTGAAAAAATCCAGGCTCTAAAATGTCTACTTGCATTATAAAAAGAAATAAGTCCCTTTATAAGAAAGCAAACACAAAATATCATGGCTTTTCAGTTTTTCCCCTGTTGCCTTCATGCCTCATTACCAGAATGTAATGAATTTGCCATACACCTCAATGAGTAGTGCTCATACTTCTGTGCAAGTGGAACACTTAACATTCCTAGACATGGGCTTGAGGATTACAATCATAGAATAATTTAAATTGGCAGGTAACTCTGGAGGTCATTTGGTGCAACCCCTTGCTCAAAACCTGTCTGGTTAGGTTGCTCAGGACTGAGTTTTGACCATCTCCAAGAATGGAAATTCCACAATCTCTCTGGGCAATCTGTGCTGTTGTTTAAGCACTCTTTTTGGGAAACATGTTTTTCTTACACCTATCCAAAGCTTCTGTTGCTGCAACTTGTGAGCATTTTGTCTTGTCCTACTGCTGTACACCTCTGAAGGGACTCCAATCCTATCTTTATATATATAATGTCTTACTTTCAAATCTTCTTGAGGCATATTGCAAACCTGTACTAAAAGACAGTTTCTTCGAAATAATTGGAAATATGAAAATAATGAAATTCATTATTTGAAATAATGAATAAATGAAAATGCTGAAAATATTCATATTGAAAGATGAATAGAGGTAGAAAAGTTACAGAGGAAAGTTCTTGTAAACCCAGAGTGCTTCACAATTAAAATATTGGTAAGGCCGATTTTTAAGCTCTCATGTTTTTAAATTAAAACCAGCTAGAAAAACAGGAGCAAAAATTTATATGTATTAATTATAAAAGAATACAAGCAATAAGTTTTGCCTACTAAGAAAATCCTTGTCACTTTACCAGCCAATTGACTTGCCTATGAGTGTAAGAACTGTCTTTATTTTACTGCGGGTTTAAATATATTGTATTAAATCATAACAAACCAATGATACTTTCAAAGGCTTTATTGAGATGTATATTATCCTTTTCAGAACCTGTAAATCTTGTTCTCTTACTGCTTTTTTAAAATAAGTAGTGCTAGTAACTGTTTTTAAACATACCTCTTTTTAAGGAGAACTGAAATAGAGGAATGACATTTTTAGAATTTAAGATTGAAGCAGAAACTAAGAGGTTGCTAATTTTTGAAAGAGTAACTTACAAAGTTTGAAACCATCTACTTTCTGAAAAGAACTTAAAATTTGTGTCAAATTCTTGGATCAAATTCAAATTATATACTAACACCATGCTTTATACTAGAAGTGTAGACTAATGTTTTTCTTTGAGGTTACAGAATTTAACTCTGAGCCTTATCTGAAGAAAGTTTCCCTCAATACTAGAGGACAAAGTAAGAAACCTGAAATAAGCACCTGCATTAACATAAGTTTCTGGAGAAACTAAAGTAATGAAAGAACTTATTTTGAACATGTCTGTTTTACAAAAATTCTTATGATGAATAAATTTAAGTAGCAAATAAGTTGATATGCACGTGTGGGGGGAGGGGGGTTATATCAGAACTTCAACTCTTAATTGCATGAGGTAACTTCTTTACAATCTAAAGTGGACTGCCTCAAGTATTCCAATTCTGAATTGCTTCCCTGATATTATGTTTTAACTTCAAAGGTAAGCCATTGTTTTGTAAATTGGTGTGATTTTTTTCTTCCATTAAAACAACACCTTTAAGAAAAAGGTTGACTTAGAATGTATATAACATTCTTTTTTCAACTACTGTAAAAACACTGAAATATTTGAGAATCCAAAGAAAACATTCTTTTAAAAGTATAACTGGTATGCCATATATTTTTCTCTTTTAAGCTCTTCCATTTGTCATTTTAGTTTTTAGATAGTATAGCTAGAGTGAGAAGTGAAATGAGGTATTTCTCAGTGAATCAGGCTATGTGTCTTGTGAGAATTAATGTAACTGTCTTGTGAATCTACCTTAGGCACTGGTGACAAATGGTTTGTTTGGAAACTTTATTCCTGTGTTTTACTAATTACCAATTTTATTTGGATTAATTTTAATATTCCTCTTGGTTATTTTTCCTCTAAGGGTAACAGTTTATAATTCACAAGTTACTCATCGTACAAATCAAAAGAAAAAGTGTTGTGTTTGTTTAAAATAATAATCATCCTCTATGTTGAGCAGAAAATGAGAAATAAACGACAGTTCTACTTCTTGATTTTAGCTCTTGGGTGGCAGGAATTCAGAAAATGATGGAATATGTTCAAAAAAAAGTAGATCAATTAAACAGCCAGTGTCCAGATTATGAAGAACTCGCTTTGGAGAAACAACAGTGGACTGCCTCGCTTGAAGATCATCTAAATAAGGTACATCATAGAATCACGGAATGGTTTGAGTTAAAAGGGACCTTAAAGAATAACCAGTTCCAAACCCTCTGCCATGGGCAGGGACAACTTCCACTAGCCCAGGTTGCTCAAAGACAGCCTGGCCTTGAACACTTCTAGGGACAGGGTAGCCACAGCTTCTCCAGGCAACCTGTGCAAGTGTCTGACTACCCTCACAGTGAAGAATTTCTTCCTATTATCTAATCTAGACCTACCTTGTTTCAGTTCTAAGCCATTAACCCTTGTTCTGTCACTCCAAGTCACTCTAGAGCTTTCTTATAGGCACCTTTAGGTACTGGAAGGGTCTCCTATAAAGTCTTCCCAAAGTCATCTGCTCTCCAGGCTGAACAACCGCAGCTGTCTCAGCCTATCACCATAGGAGAGGCGTCCAGCATTCTGATGATCTTTGTGATGATTATTATAATCACCACAGCACATCTTCTTGAAGCATTCAGTAACATTCTTAATGCATTCATGGACAGTGCATTGTATTTCCATAATTCAGCTATAGTGAGTATTAAACTTGAATAAAATAATAACAAGTTTGTTAGAGAGAGCACAGTTGTAGTTAGATTGCTGAGTACTCTTATCAACACAAGGGAACCTAAAGCTGTTCTGAAAAATTCAGCTGTTTCCACGAGAACATTTTACCAGTGACGTTCAATTAAGCATGGATTTGCTTGGATAATGAACTATTATAACTTGTTCTTTTGGAAAAGAATTGAGCAATCAGTCCTGTGACCTGTAAGAAGGTTTCCTATACTGCTTCTGTCCTCTGTTTTATGTGGCTGAAGATAAAAATAAAAGTGTGGCAAAATTGAGGGTTAATAAGCATGGTGACTGAACCATAGCAAATTTTCAGTAAATCTGAAGGAGACTAGATTCTGTTCACTATAAAAACTCTTTTTGTTAATTAAGGTATGGATGCATCAAGGACATCACAGCATTGTTTAAACTGTTGAATGTCATATAGTTTTACAGACAGTCTTAAATGACTTGTCAGAGATGGAATAGACAAATAGCTCCTAAATAAGTTTCCATATGTAAATTCAAGTTGAAAAAATATAGTCTTTTAGCAAGGTTCATGTGAAGGAACCAAGAGTGTAGACCAGAAAAGTAAATTTAATGACTGAATAATTAAGTCTACAATCTGATATTTTATATTTGCACGATGTTTATAATGAACTATTCTCAATGTGAATTCAATTTAATACAAATTGGTCCCTTCCTATAAATTTATGTGTATAGAAATGATGTCACTATCATGTTGTGAATCTTAAGCTAAAAGTTAAACTATGAAGGTAATTTTTACTTAAAATGGAGACCTCAACTTCCACATAAGATTTCAGTCTGCAGTTTGTTCTAATCACTTTGTTCCCAGCCTTGCATGAGAGGACATCTTGGAGACTTGTGTCATAACACAATTATTTATTGCAGTGAAGAGTGCTTGTTGTTATATTCCTACCAAACAATACACTTGTCATCCCAACCTTCTAATGCAAAGTATCCCAAAGAATCTGGTGCCAAATTCAACTGCCCCTCAGTCTCATATAATAAAGTTTGAACCTCAATTAGGAGCCAGCTCTTAAGAAAAAAGTTACATGTGAATTCACGTGTCTAATAATAACTGTATGTGTTATGTCTGGCATCATCTGCCTGTGCTCTTCATAATCTGTTTTGTTATCATAGTGCATATATAATATCTTAGTGACAGTGGAAGGGAATTCTATACATGTATCTGCACAAAAATAGGTCTCTTGCCTTGTCAGAGAAGCTTTAAATGTACTTTCTGAAAGAAACCTGGAGCAGAATCAAAATATTTCTGCCAGGGCTATAATAGCTAGATTATAATGCANTCCTACTGCTGTACACCTCTGAAGGGACTCCAATCCTATCTTTATATATATAATGTCTTACTTTCAAATCTTCTTGAGGCATATTGCAAACCTGTACTAAAAGACAGTTTCTTCGAAATAATTGGAAATATGAAAATAATGAAATTCATTATTTGAAATAATGAATAAATGAAAATGCTGAAAATATTCATATTGAAAGATGAATAGAGGTAGAAAAGTTACAGAGGAAAGTTCTTGTAAACCCAGAGTGCTTCACAATTAAAATATTGGTAAGGCCGATTTTTAAGCTCTCATGTTTTTAAATTAAAACCAGCTAGAAAAACAGGAGCAAAAATTTATATGTATTAATTATAAAAGAATACAAGCAATAAGTTTTGCCTACTAAGAAAATCCTTGTCACTTTACCAGCCAATTGACTTGCCTATGAGTGTAAGAACTGTCTTTATTTTACTGCGGGTTTAAATATATTGTATTAAATCATAACAAACCAATGATACTTTCAAAGGCTTTATTGAGATGTATATTATCCTTTTCAGAACCTGTAAATCTTGTTCTCTTACTGCTTTTTTAAAATAAGTAGTGCTAGTAACTGTTTTTAAACATACCTCTTTTTAAGGAGAACTGAAATAGAGGAATGACATTTTTAGAATTTAAGATTGAAGCAGAAACTAAGAGGTTGCTAATTTTTGAAAGAGTAACTTACAAAGTTTGAAACCATCTACTTTCTGAAAAGAACTTAAAATTTGTGTCAAATTCTTGGATCAAATTCAAATTATATACTAACACCATGCTTTATACTAGAAGTGTAGACTAATGTTTTTCTTTGAGGTTACAGAATTTAACTCTGAGCCTTATCTGAAGAAAGTTTCCCTCAATACTAGAGGACAAAGTAAGAAACCTGAAATAAGCACCTGCATTAACATAAGTTTCTGGAGAAACTAAAGTAATGAAAGAACTTATTTTGAACATGTCTGTTTTACAAAAATTCTTATGATGAATAAATTTAAGTAGCAAATAAGTTGATATGCACGTGTGGGGGGAGGGGGGTTATATCAGAACTTCAACTCTTAATTGCATGAGGTAACTTCTTTACAATCTAAAGTGGACTGCCTCAAGTATTCCAATTCTGAATTGCTTCCCTGATATTATGTTTTAACTTCAAAGGTAAGCCATTGTTTTGTAAATTGGTGTGATTTTTTTCTTCCATTAAAACAACACCTTTAAGAAAAAGGTTGACTTAGAATGTATATAACATTCTTTTTTCAACTACTGTAAAAACACTGAAATATTTGAGAATCCAAAGAAAACATTCTTTTAAAAGTATAACTGGTATGCCATATATTTTTCTCTTTTAAGCTCTTCCATTTGTCATTTTAGTTTTTAGATAGTATAGCTAGAGTGAGAAGTGAAATGAGGTATTTCTCAGTGAATCAGGCTATGTGTCTTGTGAGAATTAATGTAACTGTCTTGTGAATCTACCTTAGGCACTGGTGACAAATGGTTTGTTTGGAAACTTTATTCCTGTGTTTTACTAATTACCAATTTTATTTGGATTAATTTTAATATTCCTCTTGGTTATTTTTCCTCTAAGGGTAACAGTTTATAATTCACAAGTTACTCATCGTACAAATCAAAAGAAAAAGTGTTGTGTTTGTTTAAAATAATAATCATCCTCTATGTTGAGCAGAAAATGAGAAATAAACGACAGTTCTACTTCTTGATTTTAGCTCTTGGGTGGCAGGAATTCAGAAAATGATGGAATATGTTCAAAAAAAAGTAGATCAATTAAACAGCCAGTGTCCAGATTATGAAGAACTCGCTTTGGAGAAACAACAGTGGACTGCCTCGCTTGAAGATCATCTAAATAAGGTACATCATAGAATCACGGAATGGTTTGAGTTAAAAGGGACCTTAAAGAATAACCAGTTCCAAACCCTCTGCCATGGGCAGGGACAACTTCCACTAGCCCAGGTTGCTCAAAGACAGCCTGGCCTTGAACACTTCTAGGGACAGGGTAGCCACAGCTTCTCCAGGCAACCTGTGCAAGTGTCTGACTACCCTCACAGTGAAGAATTTCTTCCTATTATCTAATCTAGACCTACCTTGTTTCAGTTCTAAGCCATTAACCCTTGTTCTGTCACTCCAAGTCACTCTAGAGCTTTCTTATAGGCACCTTTAGGTACTGGAAGGGTCTCCTATAAAGTCTTCCCAAAGTCATCTGCTCTCCAGGCTGAACAACCGCAGCTGTCTCAGCCTATCACCATAGGAGAGGCGTCCAGCATTCTGATGATCTTTGTGATGATTATTATAATCTGTGCAGCACATCTTCTTGAAGCATTCAGTAACATTCTTAATGCATTCATGGACAGTGCATTGTATTTCCATAATTCAGCTATAGTGAGTATTAAACTTGAATAAAATAATAACAAGTTTGTTAGAGAGAGCACAGTTGTAGTTAGATTGCTGAGTACTCTTATCAACACAAGGGAACCTAAAGCTGTTCTGAAAAATTCAGCTGTTTCCACGAGAACATTTTACCAGTGACGTTCAATTAAGCATGGATTTGCTTGGATAATGAACTATTATAACTTGTTCTTTTGGAAAAGAATTGAGCAATCAGTCCTGTGACCTGTAAGAAGGTTTCCTATACTGCTTCTGTCCTCTGTTTTATGTGGCTGAAGATAAAAATAAAAGTGTGGCAAAATTGAGGGTTAATAAGCATGGTGACTGAACCATAGCAAATTTTCAGTAAATCTGAAGGAGACTAGATTCTGTTCACTATAAAAACTCTTTTTGTTAATTAAGGTATGGATGCATCAAGGACATCACAGCATTGTTTAAACTGTTGAATGTCATATAGTTTTACAGACAGTCTTAAATGACTTGTCAGAGATGGAATAGACAAATAGCTCCTAAATAAGTTTCCATATGTAAATTCAAGTTGAAAAAATATAGTCTTTTAGCAAGGTTCATGTGAAGGAACCAAGAGTGTAGACCAGAAAAGTAAATTTAATGACTGAATAATTAAGTCTACAATCTGATATTTTATATTTGCACGATGTTTATAATGAACTATTCTCAATGTGAATTCAATTTAATACAAATTGGTCCCTTCCTATAAATTTATGTGTATAGAAATGATGTCACTATCATGTTGTGAATCTTAAGCTAAAAGTTAAACTATGAAGGTAATTTTTACTTAAAATGGAGACCTCAACTTCCACATAAGATTTCAGTCTGCAGTTTGTTCTAATCACTTTGTTCCCAGCCTTGCATGAGAGGACATCTTGGAGACTTGTGTCATAACACAATTATTTATTGCAGTGAAGAGTGCTTGTTGTTATATTCCTACCAAACAATACACTTGTCATCCCAACCTTCTAATGCAAAGTATCCCAAAGAATCTGGTGCCAAATTCAACTGCCCCTCAGTCTCATATAATAAAGTTTGAACCTCAATTAGGAGCCAGCTCTTAAGAAAAAAGTTACATGTGAATTCACGTGTCTAATAATAACTGTATGTGTTATGTCTGGCATCATCTGCCTGTGCTCTTCATAATCTGTTTTGTTATCATAGTGCATATATAATATCTTAGTGACAGTGGAAGGGAATTCTATACATGTATCTGCACAAAAATAGGTCTCTTGCCTTGTCAGAGAAGCTTTAAATGTACTTTCTGAAAGAAACCTGGAGCAGAATCAAAATATTTCTGCCAGGGCTATAATAGCTAGATTATAATGCACTTGTGCCATCTTGAAATCATAAACCTTGAATGTTTAGGGTAAAGGAAAGCACTGTCCAGCAAATGAGAGTGAACAGGAAGGGGTTTTGATCATGCCTGTTGAAGAAATAGTAGAGTTTTCTTCCTTTGCATTTTAATTCCTGTCTTTCTCTGACTATATATTATGTTAAAACACAAATTTCACCTTTTCTTCATTTCTTTTCTCCATCCCACCATTTGGGTTTGAGGGTGTGTGTGCGGGGGTCTGTGTGAGTGAGCAGCTGTGTGGTATTAGTTGCCAGTTGGATGTAAACCATGCCCAGAAACATAATCTATGCACAGGCAGACAAGTGTTAACTCATTTTTTGTCTATAAAAGTGATATTTTATACTGGTGTTATACTGTCTATTTATATAAATTAACCATGTGAATAATACTTTCAAATAAAGGTGTCACAATCAATTAAAAAACTCACCCCGATGCTTGCTGTTGGTATGGAGATTGGCTCGTGCTTGTGTGAGTCAGAAAGAGTTTTGAACAAACACCTTGAACTGGCTAAACAAACAGAGGTAAAAAACCTTTCAATAATGTTAAGTGCTTTTAGAAACAAATGCTTCCTGTATGTAGTTCTAAATAAAGTGAGAGGCTGAGAGTTTCTTGTAAAGAAAATAGGTCTATGGTTTGTTTTAAAATTGTAGTTAGTGAACACAGCCACAGATAACGTTACAAGTCAGTCCTTAAATCATTGTTTTTCCCCACTGTCTCTATCTCACTGTGTTATTTGTTAGTGCCTCAGGATCCTCGTACCAACTCTTGATAGGAAGACTCTTCAAATGTGGATTGCTACTTCTGTGTGAGGCACCATAACAGGTTTAATAATTGTCTAGACAGCCAGAGTCAGAGAAAAACCTTCCTGTAGTTTATTACACCAAATAAAAAAGATGAACTGGCAAAAAAGAAAAAAGTGGTTCCCATTTAGAGAAACTGTGAAGGGGGCTGTAAAGGTATCCATTGGTCGTGCTGGGAGTGCAGCCATCTGACGAGAGCCCTGCAGCACTCAGCTCTGTAACACATGTGAGGCTATTTTTAAGTCACATCCAGGGCCTTTCCAACTCCTACAGCAGCACTGCAGTATCTGAAAGTGGGTTAAAACCACTTGAATCCCTTCCACAGCCTTGACATAAGTGCATATTTCAGCCTAAGTGAACAACATGGCAGCGTGTATTTTAGGAGTATCCTATGTATTTTCAGTACTTAAAACTCCATTACTCCTGCAGAGTTCTTTCTTGCTTCAGGCAACATCTTATGGGGCCGAAGGGATGGATCTGTACACTGCCTGTGGAAGTAAAATTCCCTTTAAAACAATTCTGGAGAGCACATAGTAACAATATAAAAAGCTCAGCAGATAAGCAAGAACAACTTTTTGTTTCTTCAAGACTTTAGAATAGTTTTAAGTGTCTTTTCTGCCAAATTTTTGCATGCCAGGGTGTTGCTTTTTTTTGCTGAAGTGTCTACTTTTCCTGACAGATATATACACCTCTTATAACTATTCTTTCTGGGGATTATGATATGCTAGCTTTCAAAATAGCTATTTTAATAACTACACCTATCCTTTTTAGGAAAGAAATGGGTATTTCTGTGATTTAATCTTCTTTATGAGATTTTCTTCAAACAAGTAATTGAATTATACATAAGAAAGCAATCCTAATGAAAATTAACAATGTGATATCAATATTCACAAGTCCTTTCCAGTTATTATAAATCTTTTTCTATGCTTCTACCTTCAAAGGAAACTTCATGTGAACTGAGAGCAGCTGAGGGAATCATCAAAAATATGGAAGAGTTGGAACCTGAGCAGGCTGCAGCTTTTTCTAGCAGAGCTGACTTTCTGAATAAAGAACTGAAAAAAATTGAAAAAAATATTAGTTCAAAGTTAGAAATTCTAGAAACTTATGTGGCCTTTTTACAGTCAGCTGTAGAGGTATGGATTACTTATTTATTCTCTGACTAGACTCTAAAAGTCTTACAATTGAAAAACGTGCTTCCACTGTAGGAAGAATTGTAATTGATTTTAATATTTTCCTCTGCACATGTGCACTCTCATTATATACATGATAAAAATGCTCCCATATATGTACTCTGAATATTAAATTTTACTGACTTGCATCATATAACTTTTAAAAATGTCACGTGATATATTCATAGAGATCTTTATTGCTGCCTTGCACTACTTCCACTGACGTGCTAATTCATATGATTGAATTTAAAAATGAAATAAAAACCAGCTCTAGCTCAAATTGTAATCAATTCAATACCAACATAATTTTGGTAGCTGTGGTAATGGTGACCAGGAGAGTTAATTTTCATTTCGATTTGGATTCCATTTTGAGGTTCTGTAATATGGTAGCTTTTCTGTAATATTTAGAAAGAAATTGAGGATGGAATGGAACCTGTCAGATAAAATTAGCCATAGGATTTATTTATTGCATGATAAACTACAAAAAACCTGTATTGCATCTACTTCTGATCATTGCTAACTTCAGTTACTTCATATTAAGCAGATCAGTGAAAATCAGTGCATTGATATACTGGTACATAAAATCCTTTTAATGATATGTGACAGAAATTGAGCTAATTGCTGCCATCCGTCTGCTTGCCATCCACTGGTTCACAAGTTATTTAAAATTATTTTATTATTTGGTGTTTGTAAATCCTTTAGGGACTCTTAGGTCTTAAAATTAGGAGAAGATTCAGAGGGTGCTATTCAAATTTATCATATCTTTATAACTTCTCATTATAGCACCTCAGGTTTTGATTTTTGATATTTGTTTAATGTCTTTCTATAGGTGAATGATGATATTACAAATCTGAAGGAATTCTATAATTCAAAACCACTGCCAACAAACAGGGAGACTGAAAATAAAATTGCAATGGAGTCAGCTAATACTCAGTGGCAAAAGACTATAAAGAAAACTTTTTCCACCCAAAATATGGGTTGCTATTTTCTTAATTTAGTAAATGTGGTGAGTATAATCTGATAAACCATATTGAATTTTTTATATTTGCCTGTGATGAGATCCAATCCTAGTTCTATGCCTAGATTGTGATTTCTCCAGCAGCTAGTTTTAAAGGGGCTAATGCTGTGATATACTCTAAGAATATGAAAGTATTATTTGAGTGCTTATGGCATTACAAGTAATATAAAAAGTTTTGTGGTTAGCAATCACAGAGCCTTTAATGACCCTGTCTGTGCCTACAAATGTGATACATGCTCATATCTGTTTTGTTCATGTTGGAAAGCAGTATATATGCAAGTACCATATTAAGTTTATTTTACTTCCACTAAGAGACGGGCAGTCTTCGCTGACTGGGTGTATGATTTCTTCTAAAGAAATGGATGTTAGAGCTACTTCCTTGCAGATAATCTTTCCCAGTGTCTTTACACTTTGTCCAACAGCTGCACTGCCTAGGCATCCCTGCCTAATTTTCCAACAACACTTCATGAGGTGATCATTTGAGATGCGCAATCATTCCCTAAGATACACCTCCTAAAGTAATCCCAATTAATGTAGACAGCCTGAATACCCAGCTGTTCTTTCTGCTTTTATAGGACAGACTAGGGAGCAATTAAATTACACACTAACTTGAGAAGGGAGAGGTGGTGTTGGTAAACTACAGCAACATGAAAAGTGAGCTGGAAAAACCAACTGAGGGAGGGAAAGTGCTCAGGCTGTTAGTGTGGCTGAAGGGTTTGTGTCCCTGCTGGATGCAGCCAAGCACAGCTAAGACAGTCAGAGTAATGGCAAAGTCACTTGGAGTCTTGACACATCTTCAGGCGTTAGCTCCGTAAAGACCTGGAAAGACGTTGTCACCTTATTTTCCGGTACCCTGTTCTCATGATATTGCCAGGTTGTGGCTTTTAAGTATCCAGAAGATATGGATCATACTAGTAATTTACAAAAACAACTTATCTTAGGAAAAAAAAATTAAATGAGAAAACGAGAAATGGCATTAGCCAGTTTTCTGATATTTTTCATAGAAGATCTATAGGAAAGAGGAAAATATTCAAATATTCAGATACTTTAGCCGTCCTGTGCTTTGGTGCTGTTTTGTTTATCAACACAAAGGGGTGGTCTTTTCTTCACCTACTTTGTTTCCCAGTTGCTATTTGTTCTCCAAAAGGCCCTTTTGGGTAGTTCTGTTTATTCAGAAATTATTTTATATTGTCTGAGTGTGAAACAGCCATCAGATGGCAATAATTCACTCATTACTGACCTGTTCCATGTTTTAAACTCTAGCTTTGGCTATGTCCTCAGTTTACCAATTCTGTCAATCTGTACCCATTTCTAGAAAATATTAAGAGAAAAGTATATTTAAAAGTATCAGAACTTTTTTGAAAGTTACACTAGAATAGTTGAGTTTTTATTAAGCTTTGTTTAAAATTATGAGGTTTTAATTGTATTTTATAAAAATGTGTGAAAAAAAATTGTCTGTTTATTTGCCAGGTAAATGAGAGTTTAATATTAGAAGTAGAAAAATCTATAAAAGTAACAGAGGATATCATTATTAATCTGAATAAAGAAAGGAAAGAGCTGACTGATCTTTGGGCAATCTGGAATTTTAAAATTACTCAAGTGAAACCCATCAAGCAACAGTGCCAGATATTTAAAGAACAACTGAAAATCGTAAGTAAAATAGCTAGGAAGAAAGCAACTGTGCCAAATATTTCTAGATTGTTATTAATTTGTCTGTGACTCTCTCATCAATCTCTCATCATTATAGGTATTATTTAAGAAACAGTGATGATCAGTAAGATACAATTCTTGTCCATAGTCTGCTCTCTGTTCTGCCAGTCAGTCATCAGGAAACATGAAATGTTTTTAATCTTTTTTCCCTTACTCAAAGGTGTACAAGTCCAAGTCTCCACTTTGAATTCTAAATTTTAATGAAGTTTAATCAATGCTTTACCAGCAGTGATTTTTTTTTTCTTTTTAAAAGCACCATTTTTTTGAGGCTGAACAGTTGCTAAAATAAACTGTGTCCTAACAGTTAGTGTAAACTCAAGTACAATCAGGTTCCTACAGAAAGAGGATAGAAACCTTCTTGGCATGGGGAGAGTGTGCAGTGCTCCTTAAAAGAAACACCAGCTAGGCTTGTAGCTTTTTGGCTGCTGTTTCTCTAGTGAAACTCATCAGCACAGCAGCACATCTGTTATCACAGAAATAGTGTGTCTGTGGGTCCTGCAGTCTTGGTGTCTGAGTCATTTTTTCATGCTATCTTAAAGAGATCTTATCACCCTTATCACTCAGAAGGTTTGTGATAGACAGGTTTTACTGACAGCATTTGGGTGCCTGGTTTGAGGAAGGTTTTTGTTACAAATTTAGATTTTACTTTAAATTTGGGGTTTTTTTAAAATTTATTTCAGTTAGAAATGCTGAACTTTTTGATTATCTTTTAGACTACCCATGGATTAGAGATTCTTCAAGAGGCCCTCCAGCTTGCAGCACCAGTTGACCTTGGAAGTGACCTTTTAATTGTTTTGGAACTACAGAAAAAGCTTAACCAAATGAAACCACACTACGAGGTGAGAAACCAAGCTGGAGTGAAGGGTGCATCAAAAGCTCTTTTTGGTCCCGTAAATATTCATATCCCCATTGGCACCAGACACTCTGTCTGGATTTGAGGTGTTTTATGTTTTACGTCAGTTTTCCAGGAGGAAGTGTTTGTATGTGTTTATAAGGTAGGGGAGAAGACATTTCGCCTTCAGTGTCCAGAGAATGCCCCGTGTGGTGTTAGCTGTGTATTAACGTGACACATAAGCATTGGGGTGGTGGAAGTACAAGGAGAGCATCAGCTCCATGCTTTCGAGTTTAAGGCTGGTCAGAGGCTGAGGTACACCATGGTGAACTTTCTGCCTCCTGTGAATGCTGTCTCTGAGTTTTAGCAATACACTCTGAGTTACCCTGTAATTATTTTTGACTTGTTTTCATGCAAGGCTGGGTGATAGCTGACTAATAGTGCCTGGCAAAAAGTACAGAATGTAGTGTTTTAAAGTGCGTGGCGTTGACTTCTCCCCAAGGCAATTTACCACTGTTAGGTGGTTATTTCATCAAATGTAAAGGAAAAATTGCAACTATGTTTGTGCAAATTGAGTAACTTCTCTGATTTTTGTTAGCAACTGAATGCTGAGCTTGAGTACCTGATAAAATTATTGGAATTGCCAAGCCAGAAAGAATTTCCTGTGAAAGAGAATTCTGAGAGAATAAGTGAGCTTATTCATTTCCATCAAACAGTAAAGGATGCAATGATAGAATATGATGAGATTTTCAGCAAGACAGTTAAATTCCATCACATTAAAAAAGAAGTGAGTATAATATTTTAAAATATACATTCTTCCCATTGTAGTTAAACTCTCTTTGGTTTTGGTTCCTGTTGCTTTTCTTTCCTTTTGCCCAAGAAATAACATTAATCAGCGTGGTGATCAGAATTAAAATCTTGGATCTAAAACTGCATGAATCATTAGAATTTAAAACTTAGATCTGAACCCAATTTTAATTACTAAAACCCACGTCAAAAAAGTTTAGGTGGGTAAGGAAGAAATTTTAAGTTTTATTTTAAACACACACTGATTTTCATTTTTGTATATTTCAGCTGGAACGTCTGTCAGTGTCAGGAGAACTGGATATTCCTGAAACATGTGGGAACCCTGAAAATGTGCACCAGGCTAAAGCCTACCTTGTGCATTCTCAGGAGAAACATGCACATATTAGACAGCTATATAATCTACTTATTACCCAGGGAGTGGATATCTTGTCTGCAGTGCAGCAACCTGTGAGTATAAGTAGAATAATTTTTGAAATCAAGGATGAATATGAAAGATTATTGGACTTATCTGGCTGAATTTTAGATGTGCAAAAATGTATTACTACTCTGAGAAAAATACAGAGAGAACTTTAAGGAAATTAATCTTAAAATATCAGTGCTTGGAAAAAAGAAATAAACATAAGTTTCTTTAGTATTTTTTGTGACGTTCAAGGCCCTGATGGCAATTTCTTGAATCTCTACATTACTACTACTAGCTACTTTGTAAAGTTTGCTTCGCAGATTTATTCTTCCATAAAAAAAGGAAACAGAAGAAAAAAAAAGTAAATATAATAACAATGTTACCTTATTAGTGGATTCAAGACTGATTTGCATGACAAGATGGATATAATTTTAGAAAGGAATTATTTATTCAGGGAAGAATTTTCATCGCCCTATATTCATTCACTTACTAAGAAAGCAAGGCTTTCCTTATGACCTGGCTAGATTATTTATATTGGCAGTCTGCTCTTCAGACACCCTGAATTGATTGATGGCAGAGAGGAGCTATTCTCCAGGTGATGAAGGCCTAGAGTAGGTCACTTCCTTTTTGCTCAGAGAAGACAACATGTTTAAGTTGTGACTGAGACCCAAAACTACTCCCCAGACTACCAGTGACTGAAACTGCTGCGTCCTTGCTGTCCTTCCCACAAAGGTTTAAGTTTACTCCAGCCCACTGTGGGTGACTGCACATTCTGCCTCAATGATTTTCATTCTGGATTGGTTAAATCAATACATTTCCTGAGACTGATAAATTTCTTTGTCTCTTTCCTCAATAGAATTGCTTGAATGTTTCTGTAAAGAATCTGAAGCAAGAACTTGCTAGATTTGAGTGTGATAGCATAAACTGGAGCTCCAGAGCTGATAAGTATGAGGAAGAACTGTCACAGTATTTCCAGCACTGTGCCACTCAAGAGGATATAAATGAGGTAAATGGGATAAATCCCAACACATTGAATGGCTGTTAAAAGAGCTGTTGTGTTCTATAATATACATTACTGTTTACCATTTCCCTAAATGCTTCATATGTATACAGAAAAACAGACTTTCATTTTAGCAGCAACCTTGGATCTATGCAGCAGCAATAGTAATCTGTGGTTCAAGGTTCTGCTGTTCAGGATTGTATCAAGCTGTTGGGCTGGCAATGAAATGCTTTCACTGTACCAAGAGGACTGGAAATAGAGCAGCAGTATTTTCTTTGGCCTTCAGCTCAGTCAGCTTCATCTAAAACACGAGACTTCATACCTTTTTCTTATGAAGCTAAAGTTTCAAACAAAAGTAGAATTTATACATATTGCCATTGTCAGGCTGTTGGAAAGAACCTTCAATATTTTAATGAAAAGTTCAGAATCATCTAGTACTAACATTTTTTCAGAAACACAAGATATGATACTTAAAAAACTGCCAGGAGGAAAGGAAATGTTCATTGGCACTACAATGCCAATGAGACTAGAAGAGACTAGAATTTAGCATTATGGAACTTAGGTTAGGAATAATTACTCAGTTAATATGATTATCAACTTAAAACCTTGGTAGGCCAAATACAAATGCGTTCACAAATTAGCAGCTTGCATTCTTTAGATGTCTCCACAAAAATTAATTTGGGAAAAACCTCTCAAAGAATTAACTTTCCCAGAGTGATCCATTTAAATAAGAGGCTGATGGGCTCTGTACTTGATGTTCTGTAGATTGTATTCCTCTGTATCTGTGAAGTACAGAATCTGGATTCTGAGCTGGAAGGATTTCACATTAATGTTCCCTGTAGCATGAAGCAGAGGTACTAAAAATACAGGACACTGAAAGATATATATCCTTATTTTTATCTTTTGCTAGGTAAATCTACACCTAAGTAAAGACAGACTGTGTTTTGTGAAAATCACCAAAGAAGAGGTGACTGAGATTTTTGTCCCAACTATTTTTAATGAGAAAATTATTGTTTGGGTTTTCTTTTAAAAATTATTTTGTGTGTTTGTGAAAAGTATCCATTTTCACAAAAAGATAAATTGAAATTGAAATAATATTTTCATATAAAAGGTTTTTTTGAATATGAGTTTCTCTTCTAGTTACAAGCTGAGTGTGTTTCATGTTGATCTTCTGTAACTCTTTGTCTGATGGTAAGAGGTAACAGGAAGAGCACGAGGTTAGGAGAAGCACTCTGGCAGAGGCAACCATGCTGTAGAAGAGAATGAATCATGAGTTATCTAAAAGAAGTCCCATTGTACTTCACAGCATCATGGCAGAATCAGACTATCTGAGGTTTGAAATAAAATGTTCTAGGTTTTTACTGAAAACCCCTCAAATTTGCTGAAGAAAAGGAAGTCTGTATGTAAGGCTGGCCATATTCAGACACACTGTTAAAAAAAAGAATCTCTGTTTCTGTCCTTTGGTTCTGGGATTACATAATGAGGACAAGAGAATGTGGCTCCCTTTTAAGAAGAATTATTTTTCTATTTTTATTGCTTTTTAGACTACAAGGGAATGCAGAAAGTAGAGGAAAAAGCCAATCTTCTGTCTCTCAAACGTAAATAAAAGGTCACATCAGTGGTGGGTTACTCACCACATGCCCTATACAGCAAAATATCTCTTTTGTCTTCTGATAGTGATTGAATACTCTCTGTAAAATAACTGCATAGCAATTACAGTGTTCAATATTGGGTTTTGGGTTTTTGGGTTTTTTTTCTGTTTCAGTTGGGAAAGTCATATTAATTAGTTAAGTTAAAACCTGTAATTCTCAAATGTAATTAAATCTTGAACATAAACAAATTGGAATATACGAATTTGGCGTGTGGATACCTTTTTCTTTAAGTTCCTTTTCTATTATAGATTAGCATAGAAGATGAAGGTATTTCCTAAACAAATATTTGGCTAATGTACCTGTATATGCATTAATATACTGCTGTTTTCTTGCTTTTTTTTATTAAGTATTTATAACTAATTTTGTTCAGTGATCAAGAAACCAGACACCAGAATACCTCAAGAATATTATTTCTGAGTATTGCCTTCAGTATCTTAAATTCTGTCAATTTTATCGTCAGGAATTGAATATTGCCAGTATGTAGCAGACCTGTCTGAACTTAACAATTTATTTACTCTCTACTGTATCTAAGCAAATAAATATTTCATGTGCCAGCAGCAAGCAGCAGCTGTTCATGGCTGTCATGTAAATAGCCAACCAGATAATTTAGTAGTGATTTACCAGTTTACAGAGCAAACTTTAAAGTTGAGTGAAAATATTTGAGATTCTGCTGTAAATACTTATGTTTGATGTGATTAATTTAAGTATGTAAATACAGCATGTGAATTAGGGATTTGGTGTTTAGGACTCAGTGTTTGAAGAGATCCTTAGAGGGCTTAGCAAGTTCCCTTTGTTTGTAACATATTGGTGCTTCTATAAGAAACAAGGAAAGAAATACTGAAATTTATAACCAAGAATCTGTAGCATGAATTTTGAGACAGCCCTGGAGGAGAGAAGAGTAAAATGTCTTCCTTTTCTGTGCCTTTTCTAATTTAGAGAGAATTTGAAAAGGCAAAAATAAGTATTTATGTCCTCTACATTTTTGAGAAATATAAGGAAAGCTCATCCTTGGGATCTGAATTTGCCAGTTTGGGCTTCTTGCTTCATGAGCTGGTTTGGGTAGCAGCCTCTGAAGAGCCGCACCTCCGCTGTGTTACACTGCAGCCATTTGTGAGCTCAGCCTTGGCTACACAGATATACTGGATATAGTAATGCTACACTGGATCTTTTCAGGGGATTAGAAGTGACACAATTAATTAAACACGATAGCTTTTGCGATGAAAAAGCCTTTTCTTTAGGTGATCACTTTAAAAATAACATTTATGCATGTCTGCATAAAACTTGCAACAGAAGAGCAACAGATCCTGAAGTAGGTTGACAGCTCTTCCCAACCATCTTGTTTCTTCTTCACCATGTCATTATTTATAGATTTATGGAAAGATATGACTGGAAATATGGATTTTAACCATAAATGGTAATGAGCTATCTTTATTCACAAGTCAGTAGGAACCAATACGTAGCCACATTTCTCACCTTGTAATTTATTTTGACTGTTGCCTCAGGAGCAAAGTAGTCATTAATGACTTGACCAGAACCTTTCTTTTCTTTCCACTTTTTGTTTGACTGTTTCTTAATCCTTGTCACTTTGAAAATTTATTTTCAGCAATCTGCTTTTATGGGGTGTTTTGATTATTGCTGCTACTAGAAGTTTTGTATATGAATAGAAAGGGAAAGGTAAGGGATTAACAACATGGGAGTTCCTTCTAGAGTGGCTCACACAGGAATCAAAGCATTTACTGGAAAGGTACTGCTAACAAAAACATGTTTAAAGCATCTTTTAAACTTGATTTTTCCATTTATTTTGTGGTCCTACGATAAACTGAAGCAATTGGTACTTAAACCCCTCTCCTCCACTATCATTCTCCACCCATGACAGGGCAACTATAGTTAGGAACAGCTGCCTGATTAAAGACTATGACACAATAGACAAGGTACAAAGTTCCATTAAAGCAGTGGGCTGAAGTCACTGAAGCATATTTTGATGCATAATCTCTTTAGTAGTTCTCATTTCGTCTTGCAAAATGGAGATATGTTCAGATTTTTAAAAATTGGAAGCCATACATTGTCCTTGGTTCAATTGCTGATGATAACAGGAGTTGTGTGCATGCAGCCTGATGTACAAGTCAGAGCTGGATCTGGTTTTTCCACTGAGGCTAAAAGAGAAGAGTGACAGCAGCTGCAGCCCTTTGACACATGAGCCATAATATCTGAAACAAGGAGGTCTAATTTCACATACTACTATGGGGAGAGCCTCTCTCTGGCCTTATAAATTATCACTATTAGTCTGTATGCGCACAAGCTAGTGAAATAAACTAAAACTCTTGTTCTTCTTTTCTTTCCCACAAAATTGAAGCAGCAAATAAGACTCCTGTATTCTGAATAAAAAAATAATGTTCTGCAGAAGTGATTATATTAACAGAGGATTTTTAGATAGACTTTATTATTCTGCGTACTTAGGTGGGATAAAGAGCTTAAATTAATTGGAGATCACAGGGCCAGTGATAGAATTCCCTTCCTTTCCATTACATTGAGTGAGCACCATCTGTTTATTCACTGCTGAAACAATGTGGCAACATCCCACTACATGAAATGAAAATGAAAAATATATCCCTTGATGGATTAACTTTAGTATATAATAATAATAAGTATTGATTGTTAGCTGTTCCAATAATAGTGGCTGCTAAATAAGCTTTCATTACTCCCCAGATTTTTTGGCAGGAAGGAGGAGGGAGGCAGGGCAAAATCTGTCGGACTTTTTAATATTAAAAAAAGCATCAAATACATATTTAGATATCAAATTGTGGATGTGGCATGAACTTATTAATACTAATTAAGTAAGGTCTTTTCATTTGTGTGTTTGGAATAACAGATCCTAAAACATTAGAACTTCTGCATTCCTTTACATCAGGGTCTTTAAATAAATATAACTTTACATAATTAATTTACTATTATTATTATTATATATTATCCTAAAAACAAAATATTATCAATGTGAAAGTTTTGAAATTCTTAAAATCAATATTTTGGTCATTTTTATATTCTTCCATTTCAAATGCTATGAATTAATTACAAATAATCTGAAAATGTGATCATGGAATTGCAAGGTAATTAAAATAGTACCGATTTTAAGTAGGTTCTTTACCTGTCTGATTCTTGTATCTCTTGCTTAAAGAAATTAAAAAGTAACAATAATATCTGAAAGGACTTTCAAAAATTGTAAATAAAATTGGTTGCATAGCTTTCAGAGAAAAAATATAAAGAAAATTATGCTTATAAATTTCATAGCCCTTTAACAATAATTTATCTAAATGGTTTTGATATGCTTATTTATATAACATTGATAACGAAAAAATGACATCTGGTTTATTAAGGGCACACTTGTAAGACAATATTAAAGGAAATGTAATTGTCACTTGAAAACAAAAAATAAAGAATATAACAACCTTATATTACAACTAGTTCCCATGGTAAATAAACACTAGGTTTAAAATTATGTTCATCATATATGAATCTTCTTTTTGATATGTATTAAACTCTTTCTGGTAAATTGGCATGCATCTGATCCGTATGTGTGTAAATGAAATTGCAGATTTCTAGAGCTTCATCAGTGTCATTCCTGTCCTTCTGGCTCTTTATAATATTTTCTGTAGATTAAAGAAAGTGTAGCTATATTCCATTTAATTTAAAAAAGTGTTTTAGAACAAATTTAATATAACTAGATTTAAAAGTAGTTAGCCGATATGAGTTCATCTGAAAAGTCTTGGAAGTCATGGACACTTCATAATTGGACCTACTAGTTGATTTTAATTTATATTATCGTAAGAATAATTTTCCCTAATGTTGGGCTTGCTGCACCCCATCAGTGCTGACTGGTAAAAGTATTCTCACACAGTACCAAGTCTATCTAGCACTAGTTAGGCGAGGCTTTCTGTGTCTGTTAGGCACGATCTCTCTGCTGCCATGTTCAGAACGTAGTTATTTGCAAGTCAGGTGGTCATACAGTCTACATCTTGATCCTGCAAAGAGCCGTATTCCTCTTTGTATGCTGTGAATAATTGTACTAAGATGCTTGGACTAGCACAGTGTATAAAATTAAGCCCATGTGTACTTCTTTTCAGAAGCAGGACTTTCGAAAAAGGGATGGGGAATGGGACGATACACCAACCAAAAAACAACCTGACATAAAGTAAATGTTATGTTGTAGGAGAAGAACACTATGAATAAAACCAAATATACTTGCCCAGGCCCAGTAAAACAGTTTTTTTGGAAACTGAGTATGGGTATACATTTACATGACTACCATTTCTTCTAAATGGACTAAAGTATGTGAAGGGCATCTACCTCTAGTTAAAATCAGTGGAAGCTCCTGGACAAGATTTTTTCATAGGTTGTCTGAGCAATGATCTCACCCCTTGTCCCAACCCTTTTTTTGCCCCAGTCTTTCTGGAAACAGTATTCTGCATCCAGAAAGCAAAAATATTTATTTAGCAAGATTATGAGTTTCCATTGCTGTAAAGAAATTCTGAGGAACAAAGGATGCTTTATGAGACGGCATAGTATTACTAATTTCTGTATTAAATCTTTACTGTTCAAATTGTCCATTAGACAGCTCTTGAAAAAACCTAAATTGATGTGTGATGTGTCTTTTATTACTAACAAATATGCTTGCTCTGTTACAGCTCAGAGAATCATTTAAGGATCTCAAAAAGAAATTCAACAATTTGAAGTTTAACTATATGAAGAAAACCGAAAAAGCTCGAAATATGAAAGTGCTTAGAATACAGATTCAGCAAGTTGATACATATGCAGAGAAAATACAGGTTAGAAATTCTAGGCTTAGTAAATCTTCACTTGTTGAATTACTCAGCCTATACCAAGCCCATCCCAGGACATTGGCACATCACAAAATTTATTGTGTACTTCTCTTACTCATAATTATGTCCTTCCTGTCTGTCATTGACTGAGACATTTTTCACTGTTCTATTCCTGTTACTCTTCCATTTACCTCAGTGAAAGGATGTTGACTAAATTCCTGACTTCACTCCTTTTATCCACCATTATTTTTCTGTTTAATCTTTTATTATTCTTGCCTCTATTACTTCACAATATCTGTGACCTAGTCTTTCTTCTCCTTAAAAAGCCCCAAAATAAGCATGAAGCTACTTTCTTGTCTTTCTCATTTCATCATGTAAGATGAACCTTTTCTTCAGAACCTTTGGCTGTATTCACTGCCTGGAGTTGATCATGCTCATTTGCGCCTTAGAACCATACTAGCCTCACCCATTTTTTACATTCATCAGAAACTATCCCTTTAATGGCCTTTTTAGTTGCAAGTCATACATGACCATGTTTTATTACTGCAGATATTTCTTTATTTTTAAGCTGAAAAAATTAGCTCAATTATACCTTTAATAAATATAATTTATATCAATTTTAATCAGCATTGCAGAGGCCCTCCAGTTTCCTTTGATTTTTGAAACAGCAGTTTGTAATTTTTAAAACACAGGACAATAATATGTTTGTATGGTTTTCCCCTGCTTCTTTATATTAAACTTCCAAAAATAGAAATATTTTATTGTGGTATTTAACATTGCTATGTCTTTTAAACAGATTCTTAAAAAGAAGATGGATAATTTAGAGAAGAAAGTCATTGACCCTTTTGCAAATGAACCTAATGCTAAAGTTAGGGTTCTCTTGGGCTCAATCAATGACTTACAAAAACAGCTGAATGATTTTAACATGGTTGTGGAAGATTACAAGCAAAATCTGGATCTAATGGAGCATCTGCAACAGATGATGAAAGAGGTACTAGTAAAGCTGAGACCCCCCATGGTGGCTGTAATGTTGTTCCAGGACTGGGATAGATAAAAATAATTTAACTGCCTCAAGGTTAATCTGTACCTTCCAAAAGTAATAAATTGGTAAAAAAATATTCTTTTATAAATTATTTCTTTCTAAATTTGTGGTGACAGGGGGATATAAATGTGCAGTGTGACCATATTCATGCAACTGGGCTCTCCACCTCCACATGACTTTCATAGTCATTCAGCATGTTTATGATCATCCTTAGGAGCTCATTTTTACTAAGTAAGCTCTGAGGCAACACAGAAAGTGCCACTACGTCCTCTTTGATAGCTGACAAACTGTGAGAGGCAGGTTATCACAGTACCTACTGCAGTTTACGTAATGATGGAACTGAAATGTAAAATGCTCAGTTCCTTAACAGAAGAATATATTTTTTAATAGACTATATTGTTAAATATGTCTATAATTTTTTCTGAACTGCAATCTATCTTATTGGGCACTTTCATAACTTTATTTTTATGTGTCTGAGGACTGTCTCATGCATTGTCTTTTTTAAAAGGAAAAAGGTTCATGACAGTATTTTAACAGTATTTTCCTTCTTGCGGTATTGTGTTGGTGCTCTTGCCATGGGGCAAGCTCATTCTGGTCATCACCATTTATTTTTAGAAATAACGTTATTATCTCCAAAGTGATCTAAGTGTGTGACAAATTCCCTTAATGATGAATCACAATTCTAAAGTTTTGTTTAAGAGATGTTTTCAGTGTCCAGTGACCTGATCAATATGTTCTTGCATATACCATTAGCAAAGCAATTTGTTATTATTTGTTGAATGTTTATATTTTCCAGCGCCCCACTTCCTTAACAGAAATAAATTATTTCCTAGAGCTAAAATCTAAGACTGGTTGGAATATTCTTAACCAAAGGTGTTTATTATGGGTATGTTCTGAAGCCCATTCTTGTCAGTAGAAAGATTCCTGGTGACCTTAGTGGTTGCTGAGACCGAAAACCCTGTCTTCTAGAATGTAAAATTTAAAGAACCCTTCTGCCCTTACACAGCTGTAACTGAGGCCATAACATGAAGTTTGTGAAATTAGTCAATTGATATACAAGGTGGAAAGAACTCAGAAATAAAACATGTTTTTGTAGAACCGTTAAGTAATAACTCACTATACTTATAAGATGAGCATGGGCCTAGTGTTTAATGAAAGTTTAACAGCTATTAATACTTGAAGCACCATTTGTAATGAACAAATGTTTTTCAGGTTAAATTTAAGTCAGAATACTTAAGACATACTGTATGCCACTGATTATGGAAAGTCTAAGAATAATCCAGTCTATTCTACAGCAGCTTGAACTGCAGACAGTGATTCATTACAATGCAGGTTTTTTTATCCCTCAGTGTCAATTTTGGTTTGAAGATGTGAGCGCAACAGTGATTAGAGTTGGCAACTACTCTGCAGAATGCAAAACAAGGGAAGCAATAGAGACTCTCTATAAGCAATTCAATAAATTTATTGAACCTGCAGTGCCTCAACAAGAAGAAAAAATTCAGCAGATTATGGACCTTGCTAGACGGTTATATGGTGAGGAGATATCTGGTAATGTACTGTGGAGACAAAATACAGTAACTTGGGATGGAAGTAAGCAGATTCCTTGACTTGTTCATTGAAGAAGAAAATCTGATGAATTTTTAAAAATGAATGTTTTAAAGTATTGATTGGAAGAGGTGAAGGATTTCAGAACAAATATTTACAAAAAAAAAAGAGAAAGAAAGTACTCAGCAGTCTGGTATTTACTTAGTCTTCTGTAAGCAGCCTGAGTTCACCTTGAAATAAAATGTCCTTGTAATATTCATGAGCTTGGAGTTAAGACTCCATGGCTTAAGCTCTCTCATAACAGGCAAGCTCTCTCATAACAGGCAAGTCAGAGGATATTATAATGCTGAATTTATATTTTACCTTAATACTGTGAATAACTGGGAGGATTTGGTTGCCAAATTTTTATTAGCAAATAGTGTAGATTGCTATTTAGATACTGTATTTGCAATTGTATTGATTTGGAACATTGCTGACCAAAAAAACCCAAAACCTTCATATTTTGCTTTTTTTTTCCCCACTTGTAATTTTTTATGTACTTTTTGAAGTTATTTTGTCCAAATGCACAGGGATTTAGCGTAGCCTATCAATCCAAGTAGTAAAGCTGAAAAGATCTCAGGATTCAAACTCGGCTTTTAAATTCTTCTTAATTTAGTGCTGGAAAGAATATTTAGAGAGGACAGATCACTTCTTTTTTCTTCTTTCTCTTTTTTTATTTTTTTAAGCTTTCTCAATATTTTAAACATTCCTATCTGCAGGCCCTTAAGGAGATGACAGAATGAATTTTTGATAACAGCTGATTAGGAACACCACGAGAAAGTTGTTTGGTGTTCTTTAAGTCATTATGTGAGAAAAAGCTTCTGCCTTTGTTTTGTATTTCTTATAACAGGGATCTAAGTGCCTCCTAGTTGTATAATGTGGCAACTAGTTTAGGAGACACTTTACGAGGTCAGCATCTTTTAAAGAAGTACTACTAACCAGAGAGAAGACCTGCAGAAACTATGAGGACTCATCTCAAGTAAGCTACTGAGATGTGAGAAAGCACATTGCTGTGAATCACAGAATTTCTCCAGCAAAACAAAACACAGAAAAATGTGATTATTGCAGTACTTTGGGGTTACAAATTACACTGATTGTTGCATGTCTGTTTTAGGCATTTTGTTCTACTTTCATGCTGTTTTGCCTTTGTAGGTATTGAAGAAGGAAAGAAGTATGTTGAAAAAACTGTAATAAAGTACAAAGAAGTCATGAATTCTGTTGATGGGCTGTGTAGATCTCTGAGAGAACTTAAGGAGATAAAGGTATTTTTTTTTTAAACTGAAGAATGTATTGCATCTACATCGATTTATCATGCTTAGTGTCTGAATCAGTGCTTTTAACTGAGGATCATCTATGATAATCCTGAAATTGAAAGTGAAATACTTCTTAATGGTTCACTTTTCTGTTACCTTAGGTAATGATCATAATGAATCAATGAAGAGCTGCTTGTTTTGGGCACTGAATATTTCTTCTAAGTTTCTTTTTCCTTGCTTTGTTTGGAACTGTTACTCCTTTCAAGCAATCTTTAGGAGAATAAGTCAAATTTTCTTTGAGTATCTAGACAATTTTTTTTCCATATATCTTCTTCCTTTGATATTGTAATATAGGTAACTGTTAGATCTACAAAATGCCCAACAACCTCACTTGGCTCCCTCTTGGGAAAGACACCCGGAAAAACAAGTTATGTTAAAGCTAAACTAATTTGAGGTAGAAAAGCCTTGCTTTTACATAAGTATTAAAGACAGCAGCATTTTTTGTTTTATGTTCTGATAAATTGCTGTAGATGTAATTCAATATAACATATTAACTGAAGAGGAATTAAGGAAGATGGGTAACAGGGGTAGATAATGAAGACTGTCTACTGACCACCCTCCATTCTCTAAGTAATATATGAAAAATCTCCTGCCGGCAGCAGCAGCTGATGAGTTAATACTTCTGAGAAGGTGGTAAAATTAAGATGCTTAAATATCCTGCTTTTGTTGATACTGTATGCTGTTTCACTTTTCTCTGATGGAATTATACTATAAAACTGACAAACACTCAAATTATGCATTAATGCACTTAAAAGCCATAAGGGATGCCAAAAATATGAATGAATTCCAAAGGTCATTATGTGAATGGAAAGAAGGCTTTGTCTTCCACTGTGACCATATAGAAACATCAACATAAACACCCATTTGGTTTTTCTAAGTTCTCCTCCCTGTTCATGTATCACATAAACATTTTTGTGTGCAGGACAGTACTCCCAGGTTCTGTCAGAACAGGGCTTGAACCTTTCATCTTTTCTGCTAGCTCAACATCGTATAATCTTTTCAAGACAAGTGGAATTTCAAACTAATTTTACTATCTTTTTTGGACTAATTTCCATAAAATCACTGAATTCCTTACACAACAATTCGGCACCTTTATTAAAAGGAAAGTTGGTTTTTTTTTACAATATGCCCTATTCCGAGATTTAAAAACTAATGTTCTTATTGTACATTTCCAGACCACATCAATAGTCAATCTTATGAAGAATAAATAATTCAGCAAACTATCTAAACAGACATGTGTCATCTGTATGGAATGCCATGACTATAAATTGAGTTTCATTTCCTGTCATTTTTAAGGCATGACAAATTAAAGGGAAATGTATTGCATAATCTCTCCTAATTTTTCATGGCTGCTGAATGCCAGAAAAAAAATTTGATTTTTTCAAGTGCAAAATTAAAGACTATTTTTTCTTCCTAAGGAAAAAAAAATAGATTGAAAAGATTGCACAGAGTTTTTCACTTGTTTAATGCTAAAATGGAAGATCAATAATGAAACACTTTCTTACTAGAAACTTGTTTAAGACTGTAACTTTTGGCTGGGCAGCTAAAGATGTGAAAGACACAAAACTGTAACTATAAAGCTTTTGTCTTTCTTTATCTCATGTCACTATTACGTTCTTTGAAATCTGTGGGATTCTTCCATGACAGTTTTGAAGGATTTATCAAGTCCTCATAAAATACATTATGGTTGTCCAGGTTTCTGTTATGTTATGTTTTATGTTTAGATCACATGCCATAATTTCCACCTTTTAGAAAAATTTCATCATGGAGACTCACGGATGTTTCTTCCCTCTCTAGAACTGTTTTCCTGAAATCCTGATGTTTTTCTGAATTTGTTATTTGTTCTCTTTTTTTCTCATAACAGTGTTACTTTCTTAATCCTTTATTCCTCCTTGCTGAGCCTGTGTACAAATTGGTTAATATTACTCAGATATTTGACTAGCCACTGGAATTCTTCAGTCTTATATACTGAAGAATTGTAGTCTTCTGAAGTTTCCCTGCCTCAGAAAAGATCCCATCAGCTTTGAAAAACTGTGTCATTGCTTGTCCAAGAATGAACTAACGGGGTTTTGCGGCTTTTTTTTTTTTGCCATAAGCAATTAACACCTGTGCTGACGACAGATTTTAGATAAGATTTCAGTTTGGTTTTTACTCCATTGTACAGAGCATAAGTCAGTGCGTAGCTAACAATTGATACCTTCTATTGTTTATAAACTTAAGTAATTTTCTCTTCACATGGCAGAAAGTTGAGTTTTCTGAAGAGTTAATTACTGTTGAAGAAAGAAATGGCCAAGAAGCTTGTGAGACTGTTAAAGACAAAGAAGTGGAGCCAAAGCAGCAGGTTAGTTCAGTTATTTGCATTTTTTAATAACTAGAACTCTGTTTCTAAAAAGGCTGTGTGTATTGCTAGAAAGTTCCTTGCTTTTCAGTCTTAAAGCCTCCATTGAGATGGGTATCATCAGTGTAGTCTTGGTCAATTGTTTTTCAGTTATTATCAGTACTCCTTTTCCTTCTATCCAATCCATATATTCTTCCCCATGAATTTTTATTTTTTAGTGTTTTTTGCATGCTTGTATTATCTCCTTTTCTTTTCTAAAATAATATTCCTTTCTTAACCTCTTACCAATTTTCCTTTGGTCCTATTGCCACAGTACTCTTAATGTAGATGTCCTCTTTGTGACCATTCCTCCTTCCTGAAAAAAGAGTACCTTCAACTCTCTCCTTTAAAAATAAAACTTAAGGAAAGTAATAGTGGAGGCTGTTGTTACTATTCCCAAAGCCCTAGAGTTCCTATGATGCTTCGATAAAAGTTATGAAAGTATTTGATTTATAAGTAATATTCTATGAGAGAAACCTCATAACTCAGAATTTGAACTACATAAAGGTGGAAATCATGATTGTTTGTTGAATCATTAAAGTCTTTTCCTCTAAAGAGGAAAAAAGTGGGATTTTAAAACATTTTTCTTTCAGATGGCATCAGGTGGATTGCTTGCAAATTCGGAAAGCATTGCTGAGAAGAGAAGCAATACTCTGTCTCCTACAGGCACTAAACAAGTATGTGTTGTTCATATTGATTTACATTTAATCAGATTGATGGGCATCATCATGTACTCTCAAGGGAATTTTACTCCTTAATTTTCTGTGTCTCAAAAGTGAGGACTATTGTTATATTTGTATGCTTTGATTATATTCTCATTTACAGTATTACCAAAAACCTGACAAAACAAGCACATTGACTCAGTTTAACAACAGTGTGAATAACAGGAAACAGAGCAACGGTGATGAACACAACTACATCTGTCAGCAGTTCACTAGGACATCATGCCAAAGATAATTTGCTGTAATATTGCTACGACACTATAGAAGAAATAACAGAACTCACCATCAATTAATCGTCTTTATCCTCATCTCAAAACACTTAAGTTCCATTTCAGTTGCCAAAATTCTTTGCATCAGAGATCATAAATAATCCAAATTAGGGGTTGCATGCATGTTGAGGACAATGCACAAAAGGAGATTAAATATGGGAAGACTGAGTATGCATTTAGAATGATAAAAATCCAAAAGACAAACAAATTTCATTCATGGATATACAACAGAAGAATATGAAAGTTTCCAAATCATCAAATGAAATCTTAGAAATACAGGCAAAGCAAAGCCAGACCTGTATTTTATGGGATCAATTACTTTATCTTAAAGAATATTTTGAAGGCTTGGGATCCTGGATGTAAATGTAAATAATTTGCTATGTAAAAAAGTGATAAATTAGAGTGGGTGGAAATATATTTAAGTCCTCAGGAAGGTAGGATCCATTGGTAACAGTTTTAGAGATCTAAAAATTCCATTTTGCAAGCTGATAACATAGAAAAATACTACAAGATATTAAACAGTGATGTTTTGTAGAAATTCAGCTAATACACCGTTCCCTTCAGTTCAATACAAAATGTCCTGTAATCTGCTGATGAGCCAAAATTAAACCTAATTAATTTTCTTACCTCCATTCCAAGTCAGTGGGAGTTTCAGTATTGACTTGCAGCCCAGATTTCACTCAAAATTTTGTGACTGTTCCAAAGAACATCCCTCAGGAGAATCACCTCAGCAGATGTCCATAGCTCTATTTTGCTAAGCCACAGCTTTGTCAGTCCTCATCAGACTGAGTCTCAGCTGCCAAGGAGAGGAGTCAAGGGTATGCGAAACAGCAAATAACACATGAGAATTGTGGCAAATATGATGCCTCTACCCTTTTCATCACTCCATACTTCACTTAAAGAGGTGGCAAGTTCTTCTCACTAGAGCTTTGTATAGTGGGCCAGCAATCTCTGATTCTGTCTGTACTTCTGCAAGCTGCTTTTGCAGTATTAATTTGCTTCAAATATAACCCTCTTAAAAGTGTGCTAGACCTTCTTGTGGCGCATTGATCCTCCTGCTTTTTCGGTCCCATGCTGCCAAAGCCTGTCTGGCAGCTTGCTCACTCACAGCTCACCTGTCATTCTTTTCCACAGCATTTTCCCCACGGTCTTTTCCCATCCCTTCAAGGGTCAGAGTTCATCAAGGGACGCTTGTGGGAAACTTGAACTTCATCTTACAACTAAATTGAATTGTTTAGTAATACAGACACAGTAAAGTCCCCACCTCCTTCCAGTTATTATTTCATAGATCTGGCACGAATCATGTTGCTTTGAAATAACAAATGCAATAATTTGGAAAAGCATCTATATTAAAACTAGCATGTCTAAAGGACCAGGGCACATAGGAGGTTCTATTATATATATATATATAGATATATAGATATTTATAGAGATATATATATATTTTTTTTTTGTTTTGTGTACTAATTATTAGATTGCTCTTAAAGCAGTAAAGCAAAAAGAAAACCAAAACAAATATACCACCACACTCTTATACTGGACACTGCCAAAGAGACCTGTTTTGGAAAGCAATGACATCCAGTGCATCACCCAATTTATGTGAGTGGGCAGTTCACAGGTGATAGAAACATTGCTTAGTAGATTACATATTTGCATACAGAACTCAGCAGTGAGAGTGTAGCTTAAGAAAACATTATGCACACCTTAGCTGAGAGCCTTTGCACAACTGAAATCAATCTGAATATGTGATTGCATTCATATAAAAATCAAGAGACAAAGAAGTAATTAACAAAGCACATAATGTCTTTGAAGCTTTGTGATTAAAACTAATGCATTTATGCCTCACCCAATTCTCTTTGAAACAAGATGAGAGGGATTTTTTTTTCCTGGATCCAAGTTAATATAAAAATAATTTTTACGTTGCTTTTCTTTTAATGTTTGGCAGGATCTTGGAACAGCAGGCAAAATAAAAAAAATTTAAGGAAACATAAAATGCTTGGAAAATGTTATAGAGGTGTTGGTTTAATTATTTTACCCTTGAGCATGACTGACAACTCTTTTTCTCAAAGAAACAAGTCCAGCAACCTGGCTGTTAATATATTTTTCTCGCTATGTAACTGTGTCCCATTTAGATGTAATTAGGCCACCTACTCCTCCTCCTCCTCCACCTTCTCCTTGCAAAGGCTCGGATAAACAGAACCTACAGGAAATCCACAGGTTGCCCTTTGTTTATAGAAGGGCACTTTTTGTTTCATTGTTACTGTTATAATAAATGCTTATACATAATTTTAATAATATCTTCTAGAATCTGTTTGAACAGTTGGAAATTCCAGTAAGCTGCTGCAACATTTTCTGAAAAATTATCTTTTCTTCCATTTCTTTCTGCTTCTCAGAATACATCAAGTTTAATTAGAAGAAATACTGTTGCTAGATTCTGCATGACAAGGGAACGCATTGAATGATAACTCTTTCTTTGTTTTTGTTTTTCTTTTTTCCTTTCTCTTCTTTCCCCCCCTAATCTGAGGAGAGGAATATATTGGCTGATATTTCAGCCATTCCAGCTGGTGAGGATCTTGTTTCACAGGATACAGAACTGTCATCTTCAGCCAAAGAGGATAGTTTACAGACTGAATTCCTGGCAGAAGAAACACCCTCTGGAGATGAATATGAATGTATATCACCTGATGATATCTCTTTGCCTCCGCTTTCTGAGACACCAGAATCCAACCTCTTACATTCTGAAACAGAGCTAGAAGAGCAGTGCTGTTGTAGTTCTCATAGTCTGCATGTCAGTTCCTATAGCTTGCAAATGCAGAAAACCACTAGTACGATAAAACTGATGGAAGCATCTGACCTCTTAACAAATTCTGCTTTTGCTGATGCTACAAATAATAGAATGGAAAGCCCATCAGATCACTTTGAAAATTTTTGTATCTCTTTAACAGATTCTGGTCCAAAAGTCAGTGCAGTATCTTCTTTGACTTGCAGCTCACAAGGAATATCTGAAACTAGCACTGCTTCCTGCCCTATAAAAGCCAAACGAGTGCATAGCATGATGAGTGAAGTGTGCAAAACACATTTACAACACCTTGAACTTCACAAAAGCATGGCAGAAACACAGGAACAATTGCACGCCTTGAATAACTGTACTAAACCCCAGGACAGGCTGCATGCCTTGCCTGATCCATTCTCAGGTTTCGTGTTTCAACCAGACGCCACCAGAAGCTGTCAGAGGCAGATGGTTACCCGAGAAGAGATTAAAAGTTCTTCAGAAAAGAACAGCATGGCCAGCCTAACTGGACAGGCGCCTAACTTCTCCCAGCTTCTGTGTAACAAAACCGTCATGGAAGGTTCTCCGGTAACTTTGGAAGTAGAAGTGACGGGATTCCCAGAGCCTACACTGACATGGTGGGTAGCTTACAATGAGAAGTAGTAAATGTACCTAGTAGTGAGCCACCATGAACCTCTTACAACCAAATCAATTAATCTGTAGGCTAGAATAAATGACTTGTATCCTTTCTACTCCACACTTCTGCATGACTTCCACCTTCAGAATTGTTTTTGACAATTAACCAACTTGAAATAATCTCTCTGTACCAAATTTTATGACTGATAGTATCAAACTACTGCAAACATACCCCAAGGTTTTTTAAGCAAAAGCATCATATAGTTTTCATATTCTGGAATATGGCGTTCTACTTGTTCAATGCCATCTTAAAATAATTGCACGCTTCAGATTTACCATAAATAAATTCACCTGCATTTTCCCAGGCTCTGGGCACTATATATGGACAGACACATAGATATGCATGCACACTGAAATATTTACATAGTCACTACATATAGATGGGGACACATTTACAAATATCTGATAGTCAGTTATGAAAACCAAGACAGGTTACAGGTTAAAAAACCCCACCTAAATATCTACACTAACAGAATCAGTTTTATATTGTATACTGGTGTGCATGGTCTATCTCTTTCTTAATTGCTATGTGTCTGTTTAGATTACTTTTATACTGGATTTAGATTACTTTTATACTGGATTTAGATTACTTTTATACTGGATTTATGAGAAATACAGATGATGTAATAAAAACATCTAAACTCTAAAAACGTCCTGGCAAAAGGAATTGGGACTTAAAGAGGGGTAGGATTTCAAGATTTTTGTCTTAGCTCTATATGTTCTTGCATGTATTCCTCCAATTTTACCTCAGTTGTCTTTTCTCCACTTATTCCATTAGTCTTTCACAATGGAGGCCTTTCTTTTAATGTATTAAAATTAAATATGCCTCTTACTGGAAAAAAAATTGATGTTAATATTATTATTACACATTTAAAGAATCAAACTGTAAGTTTTTGTTAAATTTTTTCCATGGCACTGAGAAAAATACTGGACACTGCAACCTTGGTGCTATACTCTGTTGGTATCAATAAAGTTACCTTGTTTTAAATATCAGTATTTTGCAGATTGAGGAGTATTATTGGTGAAACAAGATATTCATTTCATTGTAAGAAAGAATTAATTTAACTTGAAAATATATGTACTGTTGATAGATTGTCTTTCAAAAAGGTAGCATTCAACTGGAATAATTTTGCAAATTAGAAATTCATGAAAACAGAAAAAAAAGTGGGTTTTTTAATTAAAAATTCACCAATAACATGTATTTTGTACTGGTGTAGAAATTTTTTTGGATATATGTGTGGAAAAAGATTTTTGTGTTTTTGTTAGGTTAAATGTAGCCTGTGCTGAAACATCATGAGGCAAGGAGAGACAGAATTTTCTCTGACTTCCATTTTTAAATCAGGAGTCAATACCAATACACAGTGACAGATCCTCAAGTGTTAGAATATGACATGAGTTCCCTGAAGTAAATCCTGATGCGCTGTTCTGTCCCGTTTGATGATGTGAGCTAAGTAAATGTTAAGTGGGCTGGGATGGAAGAAAGTTCTTGACTGTCTTATATTGAGGATACAAGTTTAGAAAGTTTGTTTGTTGATCTTTTAGAGCCTGTTCATGAGTTGGATGTGGATTGACTCATGACCTTATAAGCAAAGATGTTTCAGCACAAAACCGAGGGCCCAGGCCCTCGTGTAACCTCTCTAATACTGCAGTGAGAGAGTTGTGACTTGTTTGTTGAACACCATTTTCAGAACCACATTTTTCTACTGTTAAGAATGTATTACCCAGTAATTTGCGTAGTTTAGCTGTTCATACATATTGACAGATTAATTCAGAACTGAGAAATGAGAGGACAGCAGTATTCTCTACCCTTTGCTGTTAATGTAGTGCGTTACAGAGATTGTCTGAATTTGCAAGGTTCTGTGTGGCATGAAGTGATAAAACTCTGACTTGAAAACTGACTCTCTGCTTCAGGTACAAGAAGGGCCAGAAACTGACTGCAGATGAGCACTTAAAGCTTTTACAAAAGGAGACAAAGCATACTTTGTTCATTCAGAAGGTGTGTGATAAAGATGCTGGCCTCTATGTTGTTCGGGCTAAAAATTTGAACGGCACTATCTCATCAAGTGCCATTCTTCACGTGAAAGGTAACAGGCCACCTATTGCAAGAATAGACTGGATAATGCTGTGTGTCATCTATATTAGCGTATCACTAATGTACTGGCTATTCACAAAATAAGTACAATATTGACTGCACCGGACTTAATTATCACATGTTAAATTTATTTTCTTACACTGCATTTTCACAATATGTACCAAGCCACTTTTATGGCAAAATGGATCTATCACGTTTCTTTATTGCCAGTATTATGTGCTTATTTTACTTTCTTATAGGGATGTTGAGATAAAAACTTAAAAAGATTTTTCTAGAATCTGAGGCTGAGTTTTGCTTTCTAAAAATGTAGGCATTGCAAATCACTGGGAACAGTTTTAATGGTTGTAGGTTTTCAATGTCAACATAGAGCCAGGTAGAGTGCTCAGACCACTGTATATTTTAGGATATGTCTCCTCTTGGGATGGGGTGTGGAGGGTATTGGAATTTTTTTTAAACATAGAATGTATTTTTTCCAGCCACATGTTTTCTTGTATGCTTACGAAATATATATATTTTTTTTTTTTTTAGGATAAAGCTTCTTAGTAAAGGTATTATGCCATTCATTATCGAACTAACATAGACCAGATTTAAATCTGCCTCTGCCCAGCATATAGGCTCCACAAAGGAATGCTGCAGTAGTTCCAGTAGAGTTGTGATTGTGCTACAGAATTGACTCAAACCATCAGGATTTATGTCAGTGGCATCTAGCACACAATGGAACAAATGTTTACAAAATGTAACATTCCAACATTCCACTCTGCTGAAATAGATGTCCGTCATACTTTCTCTGTCTTCTCATAAAGATACAAAGATTTCTAATAATCCTCTAAATTGTTAGTATAAGACAAAAATGTTAATAATTTGACATGAGCTTTTGCTCACATTTAAAATTTTTAGCACGCTGATTTCAAACAGAATCAACCAAATCAGGGAAATATTCAAAGGTGTAGTCAAATCTAAAAAAAAAGAAAAATCAGTGAAACAGAATTACTCTTTAACTTCAAAGCAGTAAATCCAAACCAATAGTTTGTTCACCTGCAGTTTGCATTTCCTTCTTGCCAAGGACAACCACAAATTTTTTTTTAAATAAAATTCTAATTTGTTTTAATATTTCATAACAATGTAACTGTGCCAGTGGAAGACTCTAATTATAAATCCTCAAACATAACTTCATTATTTAGCCTCAGTATTTGTTATATTTATACAGTAAAAAGAGTTGACAAACAGCCACATGATTTTTCCTGCATATTTTGATTATCAACTTTCATGTTACAACTGCATTGCTGTGGAAAATTTTTAGAGAGGAAATATTTACCTTCTCTTGCATAATTTTCTGGAATGAAGTAAACCTTTTACTGTGTAGCATGCTATGAAAAGAATATATATATTGTAATTACTGAGGGTCAGATATTTTGGCCCAGTGACAGCAACTTTTAAAAAATTCTTGTAACTTTGAAAAAGGAGAAGATCTCAGCATGATACAACCTCAGAGCAATATGAGAGGGAGCAGGAGGAGGAAGTGACAGATGGGGAAACAAAGTAAGTTCTAAGTCGGTATTACCCTTAATGAACCACTTTCTAAGTTCAGCTATCTCCCAAAAATGTAAATTCATAGGAATTTTCTCAGGTATCAATTTCACCTGTTTTCCTACAGTGTATTTTCCATTTCACAATAAAGGTAATTTAGACCTTAATAAATCATTGTAGAAGTATATAATACCTTTGTTTGTTTGTTTGTTAAAACTTTCCTCTGAGAATTTGAACATTTCTGTGAATTTTAGGTAAACACGAGTTGATTTTGTGAGTATGGTATTGTATCTACTTTCAATCAGGAATAGTTTTAAATGCAGTTTTTAATGGGTGTGTGGGTATCAGCCACAATTTTAATTGCTGCAAGAAACAAGGTTTCAAAAAGAGTGATTAGAGATACTGGATGCACAGCAGGATGCTGAAAGTCTCCTGGTTTTAATGTTTTGCTTTGTAAACAAAGACATAATCAACACTGGTTACTGCTGTGCTGGCAATCTGGGTTTAAATATCCTTTATTTAAGGACTCAAATGAGTCCTTAAAAAAAAATGCTGGAAAACTCCTGCTATGTTCTGTTTAGATAATCTAAAAAAAAAGAAGAAAAGGGAGTGACAGTGATGTAGTCTCATGATGTACTAATATTTCTTTGAAGGAAAAAACCACTCATGCTGTTGCCGCAATAATTTTAAAATAATGCTTCCCACTCTCATGGAGTTTTTAATAGTTTATACTATGCATGCTTCATTTCCTCCTTCTTTTAACCATACTGTAGAGCAGGGAATACATCTAGGTGTTTTGTGTTGTTCTGGTTCTTTATTGGTTTACAATGTTAATTTCCCCTCTTCACAGTCACAGTTTTGAGCCTATAGTTACTTCAAGATCCCAAAATGTTTTCATCTTCCCTATGGCTCCCTTATAGAGAAGACGAAAGCCTCAGTCCCACCATCCTTACAAGAAAGAGACTGGGCATATAACTAACCAACACTCCCTTCCTCCTTCCCCATATGCAGATGCAGATTAAGAAAATGGTGAAAGATATTGCCTGTCTACAAGATGTGGAGTTGTATGAAAGGGTGTTTACACAAGGTACCTAAATTTGGAGGGGGAAAGGGATTAATTATTTTCATTTTTCAAGAGAAGCAGCTTGAGGTCAGATGTTTGAGTCAGTAGGCAAAGAGAGGATGAGTCATTACGCAGATTGGATCAGATGCGGCTGGAGCTGCAATGGAGAACGTGACTTCCTCTCAAATGGCTGGTAAGGTATGCTTACTTCTGCACCTTTCTCTGGAAACTTTTCTAGGGTAAAGGAGTAGTTCTGGTGTGTGTATTATCGTCTGTGGTCCAGAGGAACTGCATCTTGAAAAACTACTGCCAAGACTTTAAAGAGGTTACGCATGGTATTCAAGGAGACCGGAGCTCTGGATTATGGGTATTTCCGATCAATTGAGTCAGGAGATCGGCTTAACATTCCTAATAAAGGAATCCTTCTGCTTGTGTTAGGAGCTTGACTGAGACAAAATCTCTAAACAATAAAGTGCAATGTTAATTTAGAATAATGCTGAGCAAATACAAATTCTCCAAGCAGCATGGTGGGAATCTGCCAGCCTAAATTTGTGGAGAAGACAGGGGAAGTTCATAAAAATGCTACTATCACATTTCAAGGCACCAGAGATTGGAAATTACATGCCTAGAGTAAATAGATTAAGAATAACTGTGAAGCAATTTAATTTTAAAAATGGCTCTTAAAACCAATTTGGCTTGACCTGTACTACATGTGTGTGAGCAGGACCTGAGGCAGGGGTGAAAGCTGTGTGACAGACAGATGAAGGTGATCTTTCCGCCTGTAGTTTTTGCATTGCACCAGATTGATGATTTGTCCATGCTTATTCACCAGTTTGCAGCATAACTCTACTGCTTCCTACAGATAACTCGTGGAATTTTTAATATTTGACAAAACTATTGTCTGAAGCTCTAAGAGTGGTATTTCAGTACCACTGACTACCTGATTATTTTTTCCCACAATGGAGGATTGGATTCTTTCTAACCTTTGTGGTTCATGGGATGTCTAACCAAGAAATAATTTGTAATTAACAAGTTTTCTTCTGAGTATTTGTTATACCATGGGAAAATCGTTGGTGAAATATAACCATCCATTCTATTTTGAAGGTTGTTGTCAGATGATGAAATCTTTTATGGCAGACTTTGTTGAGGTCAAGCCTGTGCCTGAAAGAGTTGTAGGAACTGTCACTTCATGGTTTTATTTGCAAATGCTTCTCTTTTTGCTCTCTAGAAACAGGTCATTTCAGTTTTTATGTTCTGCTGCCTTACTGATACAAGTCAAAACGTGGTCTGATCGTTACCACTGTCACCATTCCACTCAGATTTTTCTTTTCACTTTTTTTTTTTGAATGACAAAAACCATTTTGTTATGAGATGCAACGTGACTTCACAAGGTAATCCAAACTGTAAAAGTAGTGGAATCCAGCTAAGATTATCCCAAGGAGGGACTGAGACCCACTTAATGTTTTCCACTGGAACACAAGCTAATCATGTTCTGTTTGCGACCTATTGTTAACTGCCTGCAAAGAGTAGGCAGGGCTGTAAACTTGGTTCTGTTGCTTGAAGTGAAGCTGGAGATCTCAGATTTCTGGGCTTCAGGTGCATGCAAAGCAACAGGGGTGGCAGCTTGCACATGCCATAACTTTCAACAGCTAAGAACTGAATTGTTTGAGCTGCTCTGGCTGGCTAATACAGAGGTCACACCAGGTTAGCGCAAGTATGGGAGAGTAAAACTTATGTTCTTCTGCTTTGCAATGTCACCTCAGTCCTACAGTACATAGGAATAGAAAAGCAGCTAAAATAATAACAAAATAAGCTTGAAAGCTTATTGCAACTAAGAGCTCACCTAAGAAGTGAATTTATTAATACAGTGGTCAATATGTCTTTCTCGTGATGCCAGCAGGCCCGCATTTGACAAAAACAGCCTTTAGCTCAATATGTTTGGGTTTAGAAGCTGATGTGCACCTGTGTGTGATAAGCTGATTTTTGTTTTATGATAGCATAAAGAAAAAATTTTCATCCTTAAACAGTGGCGTAAGGGTGGCATGGCAGTTTCAAACTCTGTCATTTTACACACATTTCAGTAACTTTCTGTTTCTGAGAAGGCCAGTGATAACTTTTGTTAAATAATTTGGAAACAAGGTACAATTTAAATCAAAGAGGAAGAAGGACACATTCTTTATGTGATAGAGATGCAAAAAGTTCATTTTTGTTGTAGTATATGTCTTTGTGTGTCCTTCTTGTGTTAACGTCTTCTGCTTTATATTCCCTGTGTCAAGAACACTTAGCCTGAATTCTGAGGTTGTCTTCTCTTTTTACAGTAACCTCGTTGGTGGAATATGAGTGGAACCTCAGGTGGTAGTACACTGATTCAGTAAATACAGCGTTACAGCTCATTAAGTTACAAGTCACAGAAAGCTGTGCTTTTATTCAGTACAAACTGATGCTGATGATTAAAATTTCTTCAATTTTGATGGGTTAATTTGTATTGATCAGTCCTTGTAGTGGCTCAGGTGTCATCTGTCCTTCCACAGTTGGCATGAAGCTAGCACAGAATCAATCTCATGTGCTTTGGGTATTTGCAATAGAAAAGCAATTACTTGCCCATCCTTCATCTGAATCAAATTTGTACTGGATGATGTGGTAGTACATGGTTTCAGTATTAATGATGGCCAAAATAGTGATGTGGTCGAAATGGTAGAGAGGCCTCATTCTGCCCTTCATTCTTGTTGCAAACATCAATTTTTTTTAATCTTTTCAATAACTTTTGGTTTGTTTTTTTTAAACTAAAATAATAGGGGGGGAGAAAGTGAAGAAACTATGATGTACAACAATGCACTAAATAAAAAAATTTGATCTCATGACTTTGCCACTTTAAATTTGTGTGGAATATTTACTCGCCTGCCTTCACTGAAACAATAATTCACATAGACTTGCCTAATACCTTACCAAACAACACGATTCTTTAGAATTTCCATGGAACTAAAATCACTGTGCTGATGCATGAAATTCTTAGGTGCTTAATATCCATGTTTTTTAGCAAACTTTATATTAGATAGATTAACGATATATGCCTACTAACTGTCTTGCAAACAAGTTATCCTGAGTTCCAGGCACCAGTAAAGGCTCTCTTTTTCTTACAATGTGATAAACTTTATCAGAACAGATTTTTTTCTTAACTTGTTTCACTTGTGTCTTTTAAAACACAGTGAATATTGATTTGATTAAATTTTTTTCAGCACAAGGAAAACAGCCAAACTTCATACAAAAGTTTGGACATAGAACTCTACAAGAAGGAGAAGATTTAATCCTGCATTGCACTATCCATGGAAAGCCCAAACCACATGTCTTCTGGACAAAGGATGATATCCAAGTGGTATCTGGAGATGTCAGGGTATGCTGTAATGTTCCTGAAATTTTTCTTGGGAGAAAGGTAATTTATATTGCCTTATGCTACTAATTACCTCCTTTGTGCATTCTCTTGTTTTACAGATTGAGAAATTAGGAGATACCTATTACCTTTTAAAGAGAAATGTAGTCCTTGCCGATACTGGGAAATATATCTGTGTTGCCAGCAATGAAATTGGAAAGGCACACTGTTGTGCTTTCGTAACAGTGATAGGTGATTCGTCCTGCCAGCTGCATGCTTTTTGGCACCCTGTTGCCTCATTACACGAGCAACTCGTTCCCTCTAATGTACTTATTTTGTTTCAGAGAAAAACAAGCCCCCCAAAACTTCCAGTGTAAGTCAGGCTAAAGCAGAATGGGAAGATGGATACTTTTCAGAAGTGAATGTCACCACAGCTGAGCTAGTACAAGCCCTGGACACACCATGTGAGAGACATCAAAGGCCAGTGGCTAAATGTCCTCCAGTGAGGTAACTTGCGTCTTACTCCATGCTATAGCTTGTACTGCTGCAATAACTGTAAGCACCTTAATTTACAAAGCACACATCAAACACTCTTCCTAATCGATGAATTTTGGGGTAACGTACATTGTGCACATAATATGTGACTGCTTTTTCACTTAATTCTTCATCAAAAGATATGTAATTTTTAGATGGAAGAACTTGTAATACATTAGAAAATTGAGTCTTTGCAAGGTGTTTAGGTTTAGTGAAATATTTTTTTGAAATCTAGGCATCTCAATCTAGATTTTAATAAAAGGTTGAAGAGCTCAAAGACACAAAGTATTCCAGAAGTTCAAATTGATGGAGCTACGTGAAGTTTCATGAACAGAATATATAAACAAAGGTTTCTACTAGACAAGTCTTATTCAGAAGAGTAAGTAGCAATCCTAATAAGACAGGAACTGTCATTGTTCATTAATTGATTAAAGATAACAATACTTCCCACTGTGCAATTTGAGATTAAATAAATGAGATACATGAAGTCATTAGTCCCTGTGGTGACTTCTAGCACAGGATGAAATCTTGCCTCATGAATTTAGACTCCGATAAAAAAAAAGAGCAGTTTTATTTTGTCTTTAAGTTCCTGCAGTTTATCTATCTAGACGTAGAGCAACATGTAAACATAAAGGAACGTTGTTGCGTATGTTCATTCAAAGGCTTTGTCCTTTTCCTTCTGAGCTGCCTGCACACTTTGCCTCATGTCCAGCTGACAAAACATTGAACCCACATATTTTGTTCAGGTTTTTTTTTCTGTAATGCTGTGATAGGGCAGTAAAAAATGACATGCAAGATTGTTGTAATTTTACTTAAGGCACATAGAGACTTCAGTATGATTAAAACACATAGACCATACAGAAACGTCAGATTTATCCTGGTTTTTTTCTCTTACCTTCTGTTGTTTATAGCTAAAGTGTCTTCTGGTCAGTAAAATGAGATTTAGAATGTTTTATGTTCTCTGCAATTACTGTTTGTTTCATCTCTAATCTCGTGTTTTCTCAAAACCATGAAGAACAGTCTGTGCCACCATTAAAAATGTGGGCAATATTAACTGACCTTTTTTAAACAGGTTTCAAGAGAAACTCTGGTTTCAAGGAGTGTATCTTGAACTTGAGAGGCCACAAGAGATTAACTTCAGTTTGAGACATGATCCCATTCTTCTGCCTGATGCAGTGGAAGAGAAGATGGACTGAACTACAAGATGCCTGATTCCTGAGCAAGTTCGTGTTGTTTGCTGTGTCCATTAGTAGATATTGGCCATGGGTGAGGAGCAGATGAATTTCAGGTGCTATCAAATATATATCTACATTAAAATTTGTATTTTGTTTCTTTAAAAATAAATCAATATTAAAATTCACCTGTGCAGAGCATTTATTAGACAGTGATTTATAATTTCTTGTGGGTTTGCTCTGGATTGTTGGACAAATCTAATAGAAGGTGATGATGGAGAAAAGAAATATTCGCCTTCAAAATTATAGATCTCCTTGGTGATTCCTTAGAATCCACTATGGTATTCTTCTACAAATTCCATCGGTGGTATTAATTCCATTAATAGGTCTTCCCACTAGCTAATATGGAAAATTAGGATTTAAAACAAAATGAGTTTATAACTATCGAATTCTTCAGTTTATTAAATAGAGTGTTAATTGTCATCTTTCAAACAGCTTTGAGACATTTTTCGGAGGCCAGGCACCAAAAGGAGTGGTTACTAATGTTAGCAAACCTTGCCTAATGCTTGCTTAGTAGCAAGAATATCTTCAGGGAAGAAAAAGTCTCTTTCTAAGGCAGCATAATGGAGAAGTATTCACTGCAATGCTGCTTCTTTCAGGACTAGATTAGTGTGACAATACAGTCCATTTCCAGTTCGTGCCTGTCATTGCACTTCAAAGGAGCGGACTACGAAGTGATACTAGTGCTAGCTTCAAAGCACATTTTTAGTATAGCCAAGGACTCTTCAATAAGAGAATTCCTCAAGAACCACAATGTCTATTCAGGGCATTAAAAAAATGCTGAACTGAAATTGAATCTTTTGGATTGTAGGCCAGTTATTAGCATGATAAATCTTTGTCTCCATCTCTTGAATTCAGAGTTTAAGTGTCTTTTTCAATTCACTGCAAGGCTTCTTGTGGAGAAAGACAAGCCCTTTTGTAGCATCATCCATTTGCAGCATTGAAAAAGGTAGTTCAGAAAAAGCTCCATTTTGGATGCTTGTTTGACTGCCACAACAGTAAACAAAGCAGTCACTCTTGTGAATAACAGTTCTTCAGCTCGATCCATCTGATTCAGATTTTCAAAGCCCTACCTTGCAAATGATTCATGCTACTCAGACTTCTGCTTCAGTCCACTCTCCATGGCTTGGCCAACACCGCAGATACACACAGACCCACATGTATTGTGCAATTCCCTGCTGTCCAGCATTCTGCCATTCTTTGTATGCACATTGATTAGACCTACTCTGGTTTTGCATACCACAGCAATGCACTCACACTTCTCACAGAGAGCAGATAGGGATTTAAGCAGTGCAGCGTTTTTGTGCTTCATTCAAGTAGATGTCATCTGTGCAAAATTGGCACTGAAATAATGTATTTAAGAGCTGCTTAAATCATAATATCAAAACATTAGACATTTTTCTCCATCAAGGTGCAGGTTGGATAGCAGAAACTTAAATTTATCCCCGAGTTGAAGTACAGGCAGAGAGAGGAAACGAGCTGAAAAAAAATATCATGTACATGTCTTCACCTGATCACATAAATCTCTTGCTTGACGTTATGGAAAAGTCAGTGGCATCCTGCCTGCAGAAGAGTCACAAGGCTATGTATATGTGCACATAAATATAGTAGCTGCAGACTGAGGTCCTTGCTCTGTGTGCTTACCCTGTATCTCTCACAGATTTTTCCAAAATTGAATGAAGACAAGTGTCAAACATCTTATGGATCCTATGCAATTACTTTCCCAAATTAAGCCCCTTTTTTGCACGTGTTATTTAGATTTAAACATGTTGCAGAAAAAATTGTGTTTCAAACTGTACTCCCATTCAGAGGACTGACAAAGTACATATCAGATGTCCATCCCCTCCTTCCCCCCCATATTATAAACCCCCTAAAATTAATGTTCTTTTCTCAGCTGGAATCTGTTAGTATGGTGTATATCATTTCCTATTTAGAAATTCATTCTGTAAAAATTAAAGTCTAGAACTCAGTGCTTGCTGGTCTTGGATGCTCACCAAATTTAAAGTGCTGGGTTCTTTTTGCTTTTCCTCGATTGTTAGACTGTGAGAAAAACTTTAACGTTCGAGGCTTTTTTCCTCTTGATTCACAAAACAAAACTCAGGAAAAAAGTTTCAATGCTTTTTTAAATACATGGGGAAAACCAGAAATCTATATATCTGTTCTTAGTTATGGTTTTCTTACAAAATAGTAGAAAGTCGGTTTTATAAATAAATAAAAATCCATCAACCTTCTTTTGCCAATGAGGAACACAGCTATTGCTTCAAGCGTTGCCTGAAAATGGATCCATTATGAAAAATGGTAAGTGTGTTTGCTTCTTTTCATTTTAAAGATCATAGATGTCCATGTATTTATTAAAAGGTTTCCAAATTTGACACAATATATGTATTAAATGCTAAGGGCAGACTTAATGTTAGATAAAACTTGTCCCCAGTACAATGACGTTAATTACTGTTTTGTAGAAGGAAATGGAATACTTAATAAATATATTCTTTACTCAGGGGCCAGGTTTTGTTAGTAGGGCCTGCTTTCTAAGGTGAAGTGCTGAGAAAGTACATTTTTTCTTTCTTCCTTGTTCCACATATGTAAATGTGTGAGGATGATACATAAAGGAATAATATACAAGGAAAACTTGTCAAAAGTGACATCTGTAAATCTCCTTCTTAGGTATTTCCAAGGAGATGATATAAGTGGCTCCTATCAACATGAAGTTAGTGAATAGGGACCCTGATAATGTGCAGTGCAGTTTCCAGTAAGTTGTTCCCATATGAAACAGATAAAGTTGTTTCAAAACTTGCTTAGTGCCTTAGTTATGTTTTCTACTTTGGAAGCAACATACAGTGCCTTCTTCAGTAACAATTTTTTGCAAGCAGGTTTTAGTTTGTATTGAAAAATATTAGTGTATCTTGCATATTCAATTACAGTGGCTCAGATAAGAATCATTGGCACCTGAAAATGCAGCAGCCTTTCAGAAGCCAGTTGCAGCAGACAAACATGGATATTCTCATGAATATAATTCAATTTATAGCCTGTGTTTAAGGTTCTAAAGGTTTTGTTGCAAAGTACTGTTTGTAGTATTAGCAGGGAAAGGGAAGTTGATTAAGGTGGTTGAAATATGTTTTGATTTCAAGTCAGTATTTAGTGATTTAACAGTTAAGAATTTTTAGTTATTTCTAAGTTTAAAGAAAGAAAGTGGGTAGGAGAAGGGAAAGTCATTTTTTTTCCTAAAGTATACTTGGAAAAATGGAAATTCAGCAAGAATATAATATAAAAATATATTTTGGGTTCTGTTTCGTCAGTTCTATACGGATTTAGGACAGCATTTTATCAGTGAGAGGTTTTATGTAAAGTGACCAAATTATTTATCTCATTACTCCCTTGGTTGGCATAGTTGATCGGAGGACAGATTAAAATGAAAATAGTAAATAAAAGGAGATAAAATGGTTATTGTACAGGAAAGAACGGGACTAAGGGAGACAGCGAAAATGGAAATAAAGAAGGAAATGGGAAAGGTACTAACTCTTTTTACTCAGTTTGTAAATTAGCATTTGTAGATAGACTAAGGGACCAGGAAAGAAAGCAGGATTTGTGCTACATTGGTTGTGCAGCTACAGCAGAGTACACTGGTAATACAACACCACTAGTGTTTGGCAAACAATGAAGAAAAGTAAAGATTGTGAATTTCAAAAAAAAGTATTGGGAAAATCCGCTCAGAAAAGCACAGTAAAAACTTGTTTAGGTGGCACTCTGAAATTTTAGGTGTTCAAGAAAGAATGAATTTTGTCTTTAAGCTCTGACTAGAGTCTTCAGCTTTCAAGGCATCTTCATGTGGGCCTATTAAGGCAGCTCCACTGATCAAGTCATTAGGATTGTTACAATTAATCAAAGTGAATCACATGCAAAGAGATTGCAAGTGTCCACACCACAATGCTTCACTGTGTTAAATATCACCTGCTACTCCTTAAATGTGTTGTGGCCTGGAATGTAGTACATATACTAACATTGGCAATATATAGTTTATACTTCAAGCAGACTGAAGCAGATCCTGAAATTTTCATAACTATCCCCAATTTAAATATCTTCCTGATAAAAAAGTCTTTGTCATTATTTGGATCTGATTTTTGTTCGATGATAGAGCACGGAAATAACACCATTTTTACCAGCAGTATGACTGAAGTCGTCCTGATTTTTCTTGTGGGTACAATATGTGACACTAAAGATGTAGAAATCATGTGATATAAATGTGACAGAAGGCATGCAGGATAAAGAATTCATATTTCCTTGAGGACATGAGATAAATATTCCACTGTTCAATTTCATTTCTGTACACAAAGTGAAAAATTGAGAGGGTACAAACTTTTGTTGGAATGGAAACAGATGATTAAAAGCAAACGTAAAAGTTAAAAAAAAAAAGAGGAACTTATTTTTTAAAATACAATATATTTGGTTTAAGTATTTGAATGCAGGAAATTTTTTCCCTTGTAACATTATTGTTATCAGTCATTGTTGACTTGATGTTAATAGAAACATACAAACTTCTGACCATCTCATAACTTCAAAAGTGACAGGCTTTATATTTCTGTCATTTAAAAATTATCACACATTCATAAACTTTATAATTGTTTATTTGATTTAGACAACATCATTAAGCTGCCTGCATTTTTTAAGTTTGCAAATACTAGCCTGTGTTTTTCTTCAAGTTTGATTTGTCACTGACTATTTAAGTGTTTAACCACAGAGAAAAACCACTGTCTGGTAATTTAGCAGGTCTCTATTTAGAAATAGAAATTTTACACTCTTTACACAAATTTCTTTGGACATTTTATGTCTTTTGGTATAAGCTAGCTTGACCTCCCCCTCATTGCATAGAGTTGCATTTGCTGTCATACTCAGTCTTGTACAGAGTGATTAGGCTCTCTGAAATCCATTTGCACCAAGGAATTAAAAATGAGCCATAGTACTCTGACTTTCAGCCACTGTGAGGGCTCAGGTACTACCAGTGTAGAGACTGTTCCTCCAGTGTGTGTTGCTGTTGATACTGCTGCATGCCAAGAGTAGCCATGAAGTTGCCACCTTATGGGATGGATAAATTAAAGGGCAGATCAAATTTCTGAAGTTATTTTAAAAGATCACAGCAATATGTAATTTCTTGTTTCTTTCAGAGCTGCAAACTATAACATTATGACTCCCTTGCGGGAACCACAGCAGTGAAACTCTCTCTCTCCTTGGCATTTTCTGCCTCTCTTACTGGAGGTTTCCTTCAGGTTGTTTCCAAACACAAGTGCAGCTGATAGTACAAAACTCCAATCTGTGTTTACTTATCTTGGTGTTCTCAGGGAAGTCCTTTTTGATGTGGAACTTGGTAACCGCAGACTGAAGTACTCCATTTACCGAAGCAGCTAAGCATATGCTTGATTTTAAGCAAGCAATTTTAAGTAAGTCTTCTTATGAGCCAGTTATGTGCTTAAAGAGTTTGCTAGATAGGCAGGAGCAGAAACAGGCAGATGAGGTGGTGTGGTAAAACACCTCCCATTCCAGCCATAAACCAGAGTAGTCTTCTAACTCTGATGTCTGTTCCAGAAGCAACCACTCTAATGGCACAGTTAGCTGTGTCGTGACAAAGCTGGGCTAGTGGAAGCTCACAAACCAATATGCTGTTCCATGGTCTGAGGTCTGCACAAGGCCTACACAGGTCTAGAAAAAAGTTGTTAGACTTAAAATCTCCTTTTTAAAAAATGACGGTATTTGTCTGTGTCAATTGAATTTCACCAAATTTGTGTTTCTGCACATTGTATGCTACTTTCTGTTAAGCTTAACTGCTTGGGACATCCAACAGAAAAATTGTGAAGGAAACAAAAACTAGCGCACCAAATCTATACATTACCAAACACAATTTTAGAATTCAAAGTTATACAAAATAAAAAGTTTAAACCGTGTATTCTAACAGTGTGCAGCCACTTGTCTGAGCTCAGCTTACTTATTTAGTCTGGTGATTGACATATGCATTTGGTGTGGCTTCTTGGATGCTTTATAATGAAAGAAAGTAAGACTGAATCTCACTGATATGATGACTTCTGACTTGTCCATATGCCCTGCTAAAATGCTTCTTTATTGCTTTGTCTTGCGATTATGACTTAGGAAATTTGCAATGGCTTGTAAACTGCACTTTATAAACTAAATTGAATTATAAACCAAAAGCTTTGGAAAGGCTGAGGTTTCCTCAGTGAATCCCTTTTGTGCCTCCAAAATTAGCGTTGTCAATCAAAACCAACAGGTGGTGTATGGTTACAGAGTGTGAATCCCCCCTCACAAGATACTTTCGTTCAGGAAACCAATCAGAACTGGCACTGACATGATGAGGCAGACCTGTCAGCCGAGCTGGGGTATATAAAGCGAAACAACTATGTTAGCACTTCTGAGCAGTCGTGCATTCCCCGCCTCGCCTCGGGTGTAGGGATTGCAAAAAAACAAAACTACACTGTCAAGACTGTGTAGTTTTGTTTTTATGATTAGAGGCTCTACAATTCTCATGCTGGGATTGTCTAAAAAATCTTACTCTGGATAAGGACGTCGTTCAAGAAGATTTCGTTGGGCTTAGCCCACCCTTGCAGGCACTTTGAGAGATCAGGTTAGTAGCATGTTTCTGGTGGTGTAATAAGGGCTTTATCAGTCATTAATTATCCTGTTACAATCTATTACTTATAAATTTGCTCACGGGGAGGGGGTATAGATTTCAGAGTATAGACATGAAACACTTAGATTCTCTGTCAAGGTTATGTCCTTAATTTCTGAAGTAAGCTTTGATAACTCTCAGCAAAAAGGTTTTTTCCAATGTATTTTTTTGCTAAAGACTACATAAATTAAGATTTTAAAAGTGCATGGAAACATGTGCTTAACTTAAAAACTCCTTTCTGTTGGGAGTGTTCAAGGTTATGCTACTGAGAGATAAACTGAGAAGCTCCAAGAATAGCTCTGATAAAATGCACATGGTATCAGCTAAGCGCTGATGACTTTTTAAGGGAAACAACTGCTAAGGTATCAGTTACATGGCAGCTCTGGAACACTTGTCTGCTGTCATTCATGGCTGCGGAGGTTATTTCTGGAACATGACATTTTAGATGCGTACTTTCAATTCTAATTATACAAGAAGCCTTATAAGATCAGATGTTCATCACCAGAATTTGCTTGGACAATGGAATATATAGACTTTGTGGGAACTCAAGGACAGTTCTATTTAATGAAATTATTTCTGATCTATTCTGCAAACTACATATATGTAAAAGTTTTCATAATGTTTATTTGTATGGTAAAATTATTTCCATTTATTTTAGCTGAGCTTCAAAACACAGTTGTAACTGAACCTGAAAATCCCAATACAATATCCAGTTTTGCTCTTATGCACTTATTGCATGTATGCATCAGGCCCTGATTTCTATGAAGGAAATCATGTAATCAAGAATTTCCATCCTGTGAGAGGTAGAATGAACTTGACTCATAGTGAAAGAAACTTCACTTTCTCATTTTTAATTTAAGCTTGGGACCATCATAAAATCAGGCACAAAATCCAAAGTAAACTGAAGTAAATATGTGAGTAAGATTGGCTTGAAAAATTGTGGGGTTTTTTTGTTGAGACCTGATATGCTCTCAGTGGAATTTTTTAATGAGAAAAAATGTAACTTTAATGGATGTATGGTAATATTGAGAAGATACTAGCTACATTTTTGAAAACTGCACAATTCAACATCAGTAAATAAATAGGTCATGCAAATATAAAATACTGACACACAAGCTTTTCTAGTGGCAGTGTGTTATTTCAAAGTAGGATCTTGTGGCATAGCAAGAGAAAGCAAACTTTCTTTCAGATTTCACATGGCTTTGCAGTTGTTCAGGCCACCAGTGTCAGTGGCTACCTTATATCCTAGCTCACATTTCGAAGGTGGCTGTCTTCCCATATTCAAAATTCCGCTGAGATACTCTCTAAGAAAGAGGAGAATTTTATCTGCATCTTTAATGCCAATATGCTTCTGTAAAGTGAAATTATTCACTACTTACAGGGTGCTTTTAAAACTGTCTCTTGGCATTTGGTTAATCATTAAGCTAAATACATTGCAGACCTTCACGTTTTTTTTAATTGTTACTTAGTGTCTTAGTTAGAGTTGTCTTCTCATTGCAGAATGCAAATATTTTACACCAGCAAAATATTTTTAAAAATTATACAAGGAAATTACTTTCTCATAAGAAAAATGTTAATAGACAAAGAGAGGCAGGCTGAATGACCTGTGGAAGGTCACACAGTGAGTCAAGCAGAATTTTGTCTCCTGCTGCATACTTGCAATGCCAAAGCACAGCTCCACTAAATATAATGGCTTCCCATCCAACTCAGCCAAGCATGCTCCAAGAGTAATTTGCTTTACAACTTTGTCAAAACCCACAGTCTTTACATTTCACCAGGTCATTTCGATTTAAAACTGAGAAGAGTAAATTTTTCGGAGAATAACTACAAATATTCTTAAAATTTTGCAAGAAATGTGTGCATATAGTAACATTTTCACCATTGATAACTAATTATGGGGTTTTTTTGCTTGCAGAGTGCCTGTAAAGATGACGACAAAAGCACCAACATTTACACAGCCGTTACAAAGTGTTGTGGCACTGGAGGGTAGTGCCGCAACCTTTGAGGCTCATATTAGTGGTAAGATTTTGATTCATTCTTCCAAGATTTGCTACTGTTTATCACTCATTTCTTTTCTAATGAAAAATGGTGACACTTTTCATAGATTGTAATCTGATATGAATGGGTAAAATGAGTGCTGAAACATGCATATATATCCATATCATACAGTGCTGATCAGCACTGTGAGGTGCTGTCAAATGTCCACAAACATACTGTATAAACTGACACGGCTGCCTAAGCAGTAGCCAATTGTCCTGCCATGCCACTGGTGTCTGGCTCTCACGTATGGTAGAACCATCAAAACTGGAGCGAAATACCTTTAAATGTATATATGTAAAAATACACACTGTGCAATGGGAGGGAACTTCATGTGGCTGCAGAAAGAATAATCTCATTTGGATGATGACTGGACAGAATTAAAATTCAGGGTGCAAAAAGCAGGGTTTATGCTAGCTCTTCCAAGACCTTTTGCTAAGCTTTACTCTAGCTAAGATGTATTTCTACTTTCTGTGCCCTTAAGTTTATTTAATTCCAGAGTTCTAGGAGGGGGATTAAAAGCACAAAATGTAGGCCCACCTGGCCACTGAAGAGGGTAGAAAACCCTAGAATGCTAAATAATAGATGTGTCTGGTGATCACGATGGTAGCACAAGGCTGGATTAATAGAGTTTATGTTGGCTATGCAATTTAAAGGATGCTGGATTTCTCCAGTCTGCATACTACTAAAACACCCGACCTTGTGAAAAACACCATGCAAACCCCTGAGATAACGTTACCAGAGACCCAACACCCTGTTCTAAGAGTGTCTCTGACCTCGGCAGTGACTAAGGAGAAATGACATGTGTTCCTGCTGGTGGAATTATATTGTCTTACAGGCATTAGCAATGTGATGATCCACATACCATAAAGCACTACTCAAATGCTCTGTGACAGGTGCAAACACATGATCTGTGCAACTATGAAGATCTCTGACATCTGTGGTCCATGTTTTCCATCCTTTGGTCCCTTTGCATAACACTGGCTCACACAAGGTGTTTGAACATGTCCTGCAGTTAACATCCATGACATTTTTTCATGCCATATTCATATTATTTGGCCCTTACTCTTCAGTTAATTGCCCTGATTTTCTCTTCTCGTTTCTACACTGCAAATTTTCTGTGAATTTTTTTTCCACTGATGATTGCAATACTTATTATTATTATGAATCCTTAAATATATCATCAGAAAAAGTTAGGATGCTGATATTATTATTCAATGTGGGATTTTGGCTAATTTCAATTGTGTGATATTATGGAGTACTTGGGAGGGGAACTTGATTTCTTACTAAGTGAAGGATACAGTAGTTTTTCTAATAGCGTATGCCATATTTGTATGTTAGTCTCAAATATCTCATGAGTCAACCTCTTGTTAGGTTTTTTTCACATTGTGAGATTCTGGTATATCTTTCCTGCCCTAAAAACATCCACCAAGGTTGAAAGATCCGACAGTGGCTTGGCATATAGTTTTTCTACAGCATAAAAAACAGGACAGGTTTTTTACTACAACTAATTGCATAAATAAAGGACTACACAGCATTACCCTGCTGTAATGTCTGCCCTTTCTATCTGTCATGAATTATCGTGCATTTGAAATTCAGAATTTTTCTCTTTCTCTAACACTGCTCTTTTATATAAGTCAAGTAGTAACACAGAGCTACAGGTCCAATGTGAAGAGCTCAGTTAATCTAAGGGTATCAAGAAGAGCTTAGCAACCACCTGAGATGCAATTTTTCTGTGTGTAAACTAGAACAAATGAATTGTGCTGTTGTATTACACTGTGAATTAAGTGCCACATTACAAAGGGTTGATACCAGAGGAGTATACCCAGCATGTAACAGAAAGCACAGAACACACAAACCCTGTTATTAAAAGCAGCAAATGCCAGAGCAGCCAGGACATCGTCACAGGGCGAGTCCTACTGGGTCACCAGGGACTGAGGAGTCATGAGACAAGAAAGTCAGAAGTGTTGCTGGCATTAGAACCGTGCCAATGCTCATGTCTACACAGTACTGATCAAGTTTGAATTTTTTCATAAAGAGCTGACCTGTACCCTGCCCACCTTTTATTGAACTGATATTTACAGGCATTGCCCAGTGCAAGACAGCCCTTACATAGTGCTCATTTTTGAATGCAGCACACAGATCATACACAAGTTGGCAGTTCCTCTCACATCATTGTCAGGAGAATCTTATTGAATTCAATTACTTGAGTGGTGAATTTGAGGCACGTCAGGTCGATTTTCTTCTTTTTGGCATTAAATTTCAAAAAACCTCAAGGACAGTTTTAAAATGAAAAGAGATTGTCCTAATAATTAATAGACAAATCGTAGCATCATTTGGGACATGTAGAAGTAAACCTCTACTCCATACAGACCAGGCACATATATCTTTAATCTGAGTTAGATCTTACCTAGCTCTGTGACATGGGACTACCAGAGTGCCAGTAAATTTGTGGAGACGAGTTTTAGATATAAACTTGGGCTCAGATTTCTAAAATGGCTTCTAGCTTTGGATCCCTTGTACACAGCAGTTTGAGACATCAAAATAGACTCCATTTTAAAAATGCAGACCTTTTTCAACCTGCCACGGAAACTCCCATGTTTGCTAATCATCATATAATACCACCACAAGAAAACAGAACTTTTGACAATGTTTCAAGAAATTCACTATTGAGGACATGTTTTTGGGAGGTTGCCTTGCTTAAAACATTTTTAAACTAATTTTCACAAATATTAAGGACACATAGCTCTGAATGAAATCAGTGGGGTCAGCTACATACTCTACGTTTATGATGATAATGCCTAAGTTGCCCTACACCAATAGCACAAAATCGAATTATACAATCCCATCAGGACTGTTTGATAACTTCCATCTGTGAAAGTACCAATGCTTAAATGTGCTTTTACCCTTTTGGTTTCTCATCCTCCCTAAAACTGTCCACATTCTGTGTATGCAAGTTTCTGTTTTACATTTCTCTTAATATCAGTGCTTTACTGTGAGTAAGATTTTAAGCTTTCCTAACCAAGTCTGATGGGACTGTAGTCAACCAGTAAAAGCTTCAATCTACATATCTCAGCTTCTCTTTCATTTTACTCTCACACCATCATTTTCCCGGTACATTAAAATCCTTAATAATTTATTTGATTTATAGGCAGAATACTCTAGAAAGGAAGCAGAATTCTGTGCACCTGGGGTTTTCCAAACCACAGAGATTAGAACTGGGAAAATTAAGTCATCTGTAAATGCAGTCTCAGATCTCAGTCCGGAGCCCCCGTGCGGCACAACTGGTGATTTGGGTTGAGTGGAGATGTATATGAAGTGAATTTGCAGGGATTTTAATTTCGAAGAAATTATGTTCTAGGACTATAAAAAAGACATTGAGCTGGAATCATCTCCTTAAATTGCCTGTTCTCCTTATGTGGCTCAAATAAGAAGTTTACTTGTTCATCAAATGGATTTAAGTTGCTCATTAAATTTGGCTGAGTAGAACACTGGGAACAGAATTTCCACAGGGAATCTAAAATCACCATTTAAATCCAAAAATCAGCTGTAGGTACAATTGAAATTTTTCTCACTAGAAGACTCTAGCTCACGACCCTGACAACAAAAGAATAATCTATTTGAACAACAGTTGATTCCAGATGACAGCTGTTGATCAAACTCAAAAAATTCCAGAAAGAGAAATTAAAACTCCCAAAACTTTGCTAGCATTTGATTTTAATTACTACAGCAGTCACTTTTTCTGTCACTTCATTTTCTAAAGCCGTGGTAGCGTTAGAACAAATGCTGCATTTGGTTGGAAGTACTGATCTTTACATTATCTCCAGACTATTGGACTGGGTAAATATTCTAGCAATAACAAATCCTACTTAGATACTAGAAAATAAGTTTTGAAAATAAGTTTGGTGCTTTCTCCACATGAATTAATTCATCCCCCTCATGATTTTAATGAACATCTATTTCTCAATAGGATTGCCAAACACTATAGTCCTCTCATTATTCAAATTATTTCCTAAATGCAGGAGCCAGTGCAGCTGCCCTATTGCTCCATGCATTTTAGAGACCTTTATAAAAATGAATTCCTTTGCCACTGGACATATATCCATGCCTATGGCGTTATGCTCTACCGTAACTGTGCGTGCATGAGTGTGTATTCTGTTAATTTTTTATATCTGGCATTTCAGAATGTCTTAATCTCCATTTGTCCCCCTTTCTCTGTAGGTTTCCCAGTTCCTGAGGTGAACTGGTTTCGGGATGGCCAGGTTCTCTCTGCTGCAACTCTGCCCGGTGTGCAGATCTCGTTTAGTGATGGCCGCGCTAAACTGGTGATCCCCGCCGTGACAGAAGCCAACAGCGGAAGATACACCGTCCAAGCCACCAATGGATCTGGGCAAGCGACTAGTACTGCTGAACTACTTGTCACAGGTGCAAAGCAGCTAAAGAAAGGCACCTCTGCCTGCTAGCAGTGTGAGAGAGAGATAGAAGAGTAACACATAATGAAACAGTTCAGATTTCAAGTACATGATCAGCAAAAAAAAATAGCAAACCTCATTCCTTTTCCTAAAGCAGTCTAGAATTCAGCATGTGTTCTCACCAGTAATGTCCAACAGTGTCCTTTACATTTTAACTGTATGAAGTTTGATCTTGATCTCACAAACTCTTATTCATAGTTACAAGCTTCTGGCTCAGACCTTATACCCCGTTCCCGTGGTCTGTCCTACTGGCTACATTGAAATTGCTTGTAAAAGAAAGGATAAAGTTCTGCAGGATGGAGCCATTAATAATATCTAATGGTATCAATTATATTTAACAGAATAAGTCACAAAAAGGGGCATACCAAGAGACTATGCTTAATGCCTATGGTTACAAATAACGTATCTGTAATTCTAGAAACATTTGCAATCATAGGTATAATCATAAATATCAGAAATTTTTAATTCTTGAATAAAGCTAAGGGTGTTTGCGTTTTGGCATATCAACTCCTAAAGTTTTGAATGTTTCAGAAGGTACTATCAGTAGCATGGGAAGAAGAAATAGACCTCATGCACTTCTAGTAATGAGAGTATCTAGTTGTTTGCAGCTCTTTTTAACAGACACCATTGTGTTTCTATTTACTTCTTCAATAAAAATGCAGCTGGAACAGCGCCACCAAACTTCTCACAACGACTACAGAGCATGACTGCAAGACAAGGAAGTCAAGTTCGACTTGACGTGAGAGTGACTGGAATCCCTACACCTGTGGTGAAGTTCTATCGGGATGGAGTAGAAATCAAAAGTTCCCCCGATTTTAAAATTTTACAAGAAGGAGACCTTTACAGCTTAATAATTGCAGAAGCATATCCTGAAGACTCCGGCACCTATTCCGTAAATGCCACAAATAATATGGGACGTGCTACTTCAACAGCTGAATTGCTAATTCAAGGTAACAGAACTAAAGTTGCAGGCCATGAAAATCAGAGTATCAATTGTAGTGGTACAATATGCAACACTTCATTGCAGTTATAGCAACAAGTTAATTTATAACTTCTTTCTCAAGAGTTGTTAACTTGCTGAGAAAAAAGCAATGTCTTTGATGAAAATTGCCAGAGATTTTTGTCTGAGATTTAGAAGGACCTTTTCTCCAGAAAGGGTCTTCTTTAAGTGGAGGACGTAGTTGATGGAAAAAAGTGTGAGACACCTTGACCTGTTCTCATTTTGATCTGTAAATCTCTCAAAGTTTTATTTGTAAGCTGGCTTTGATAGAATAGGTATATTAGACTGCATAACTGTACATGGTCTTGCAAATGAGGCTGGCAAGGATGAAGACAGTTCTTAGAGAATTGTAGCAGGGAATCATGCTACCCAGAGCAGTCTTGCTTGGATTTCACCTCAGTCAGGCCTAGAGATGCTGTAATCGTTTTAGATCCAGGACTGATATGAAGAATCTACAATGAACATATTTTGTTTGGCTTTGTTTGAGTTTTTTTTCTAATGACTTGGTAATGCAGTAATATTGCTTCAACTGTTTTCACAATTATCTGTCTGTAGATATTGAAGGCAAAACAGATGGTTGCTTAATTATATTTCAGTTGTATATACAAATTTTTATATAATTGAAGTTGGCCATTCACTTTTTTCTCCAACTGTTGATATATGATTGTTGCCATATGCAATTCTTTTGACTATGCTTTCTCTTTCAAAAGGCGAAGAAGAAGCCGTTCCTGCTAAAAAGACAAAGACAATTGTTTCGACTGCTCAGATTTCACAAACAAGACAAGCCAGAATTGAAAAGGTATAATTTTCAAAAACAAAGCAGGTATGGTTAAAGCGTGAAGGATTACCTGTACAGTACCTCACCCTAGTTTTCTTTTACTTGCTTTTCATTGTAGAAGACTGAAGCCCACTTTGATGCCAGATCACTTACAAGCGTTGAAATGATTGTAGAAGGTGCAACCACCCAACAGCTCCCACACAAGGCACCTCCACGAATGCCTCCTAGACCTACATCAAAATCACCAACCCCGACAACTGCTGCAAAAGCACAAATGGCACGACAGCAATCACCATCACCCGTTAGACAATCACCATCACCTGTAAGACATGTCAGAGCACCAACACCCTCACCAGTAAGGTAAAATTACTGTTCTTCTGGGCAATACTGCTTTTGGAATCACTTTCACATATAGTAGTAATGCTGTAGAATGAGAGCATGATATAAAATTGAAAGAATGCACCGACCTATTATTGACTGGGTCTATTTTGATGGCGAGCTGTAATGTGCTACATTTGCCACTGCTATAGAAGTGCGTGCCTCCTATGTAGACTTCTATCCCCTATTGTAGAAAATCCCATTTGATTGCTCTACATGGAGCCAAAGTAGCACTCACAGCTCCATTTCATGATGAAAGAGAAGAAAACAGTAGAGCGGTTGGCCCTCGATTATTTTAGATGACCAGAGAAAAGAGCAATGACACTGATGAGTGGCAAACAGAATGAAAGGATATGTAAAAAAATTTGAGCTCATGTTCCATGTGTGCTGGTAATAACTACAGAAACTATGCACTGAAGGTAGGCAAGCTAAATGTGGTTATGGAAAAATGAAATTTAGCTCTGCTGTGTAGAGTCTCTAGAGATGGAAAGTGAGTGATTTGAAGAGCAAGGCTCATGGTATGGGAGACCCCATGAGGTCTGTGCTGAGAAGAGTTTTGAAAGTCCTGCAGTTTCAGTATCCTGAAGCATTCATGGAAGGAATGTCTCCAAGCTGAGTGCTCAAAAGAGCCCCATTTAAGTTGCCAGAGCTGGGTGTGCTGGTGAATTTTGCCCCACTGAGAATAACTTGCAAGGACAGGAATAAACAGAGATAGCAACGAGTAGTAACTAACTGCGTACATGAAAAAAGAATTCAATAGTGCCATCTAGAGTACATATGGAACTAGAAGCTTGTCCTCCCTTGCTAGTCAGAGCCCTTTTCAACCTACAAGACATTAGAAAAAAATAAATCTTAAAATTAATATGATGATGCTGGCCCCTACTGCTGCTATTTGCTAATGTTCTCTTGGAAATACAGCACACAAAATTCCACTCAAAGAAATTCTAAGTTAAAAAATCTGTTTAAGAATTTTGGAAAATGCTTTAAAACTGTCTGCTAGGATTAGGATTGAATTTTTGAAATATCAAAATTTAGAAACTAGCACTTTCCAAGAGGATATCAATTATTGTGTCTGAGATTCGTAAATGTAAGTGTGGGGGAAAATACAGGCACTGATAAGAAACTTGCCGGGTTTATGAGTACATATATGGGTCATACATGAAAATAAGATGTAGTACAGGAGTACATCAAGTTGTTTTGCTAGGTGGTTGCCACATGACGTTTTTATAAAGATTGTTTACAATTATTTTTTTGTCTCTCTACAGAAACTGGACCATGAAAGTATTATGTAGTATTTACAGCCTGTGAGCCTTTTATATTATTCCTATTAGGAGAATCAGGATAGAGCAAATGCAAAATCATTATGTATTTCAAATATATTTCAAATATATTTGGTGGAGTGAAATTTCCTTTACCACTTTTTCTTATTTCTTACTGGAAACTAAGCTACTACAAAGACAGGTTACAGTTATGAGAATGACAAAAACACATATTAGGCATAATGTTAAAAACAAGTTAGTGTAATTTAAAGTAGAACCCCTCAATAACCTTTCTTAAAATCAACTTACACGTTACTGAAGATACCCTAAATGGGGAGTGAGTTCAAGTTCAGGGTGAAGTTGTTTGCACAGTTATCACTCTGTGGCAGTAGATTAATGATATCAATACTCTAATTTTTTCAATAGGTCGGTTTCTCCTGCTGGGAGAATTTCCACCTCACCTATTAGACCAGTAAAATCTCCATCTCCAATCCGTAAACCACATGTAGTGACAACAGCTGGGGCTGATGTCCTTCCTCCTTGGAAGCAGGAAGGATATACTGCAACCATGGAAGCCCAGATGAAGGAAACAAGAGTATCTACAAGTACTACCCAAGTGACTGAAGAAAGATGGGAGGGGAGATATGGGGTCCAAGAACAAGTTACTGTTACTGGTGCTACCGCTGGTGCTAGAGAGGTAAAGTCTATTTCTGGAAAAAACGCTGGGTTTGCTTTATGTGGGGTCTCACCACTGCTGGATAGATCTGCTAAATGGAGTCTGAGAGGCTGTGTGTAAAAACATGTGTGCATCTGCTGTTGAGAGAGCTCTGCCGCAGATATGGAAATGCTTCTTTGCAATATCCTGTCTCTGTACTTGTTTTGTGCTTCTTCTGAATGTATGCAAAACATGAAAAAAATGTCTTTTGATGTGACTAATATAGGTGAGAAAGGACAGTGAAAAAACAGCAGCTATTGCTACGGTTGTTGCTGCTGTGGATCAAGCCATGGTGAGAGAACCAGCTCCAGGTGTTGTGGAGCAAACTGCTAAAAGGACAGCAATGACTGCAGTCCACGTTCAGCCTGTTCACGAGCAGGTAGAAATAGAGCACAGACATCCTAAGATTTCCCTTTATCCCTTCATCCAACATGCAAACAAGGCATGATTCACTGTGAGGAATTAACAAGATATGACCCAGTGGACTGCAAAAGCATGCATACTCATCTAGAACACCTAGACTGTAAAAGAATGCTCAGGTTCACTTACACAATTGCATTCCATCATAACAGGATTGAACTAATTACTCTTTTTAAGGGTGCTTTCTCTGAAAGTGATCCTCTATTCTCTCTTCTTATTTATTCTCTAACATTATTCTTACAATGACGAATTTTTTTCTCTAATACCTCATTTATAATTTCCCCACTAGGAAAAAATAATTCTCCTTCAGTATTTTTCCTCTCTTCTCTCTTATTTTTCCTTCTCCTCTTATTTTGATGATCAATTTTTCAAAATGAATTTTAAGGCTTTGGTTTTTTTTGTTTGTTGCTATAAAAATCAGATGAAAAAGGAGGCAATGGTAGTAGTTACCAGTGATAAAGCCACAAAACAAACTGTGATATCGAGAACTAGAGAAGGAATTGTCACTTCACAAGAGCAAAGGCACATCTCTCCTGAAAAGGTGAATACAGATTTTACCGCTGATTGTTATGCCCTACCTTGTTCAAAAATCTGATATCTCATACAGAAGACAAACCTATGAACAAGACAAATGAGATACTGTTATTATTTGTTCCTTTTATATATGTTCACTCTTGCAGTTTACAGCGCTATCATTTAAACTGTCTCTTATATTTTGTTATTGGGGGGTGTTTGGATTTTGTCTCTAAGCTTGCCATTTGTAACCTGCTTTGTTTGCTGGCAGCGCAGTGGGTCAGAGAAAAGGAGGAAAAACTCATTCTGCATTGAAATCAGTTTTGAAAACACCAATGAATTATTTTAATTCAGATTATTTTAGCATGTGTTTTATCAGAAAAATGTGATTTAAGGGAAGACCAGCTTTTACAGAGAATGTTACATTTGCATTATAGTAGAAATGCATGAAGAAGAAAGTGTAACCTCTCTTTAAAGCACTGAGAAACAGAAATCCACCTGGGCATTAATCTGAACTTGGCATTTGAAATCTTGTCAAACTGAAAGTTTCCTAAAAGTTATTTTTAATATCCTACACTTTCTCAGAGTGATTATAATGCAGGACAGTTTTTCTCTGAGCCATTTTTTTTTACTCCTGCTTTAAGTAGCAAAGCAAGCATTTGTGGAATATTTTATTATTTTTATGTTAAATGTTTTATAAAAAGCCCACCATGTTGTTATTATTGTTTCCAGATGATTTCAAAATACAGTTTGACATCTTTGCTCCCTTTAATTTCTATGCTCTTTTCCAAATATATTGAAAACCCCATACCTTATATTTTAAAACAAAATATGATTTAAAGTTCTTTATTTGTAAATGTCCAGGTGAGAAAAGAACCAGAGAAAAGTCCAGTACCCAAAGTAATAATTGCCACAGACAAAGCCAAAGAACAAGAAAGAATAACAAGGGCTAGAGAAGAAATATCTACCAGACATGAGCAAGTGCACATTGCTCATGAACAGGTAAATAAATTTTACAATGTTTAGTTCATTGTGACACTGTGGTTTATAAAATCTGTTACATAACTTTACTATCCTTCTTTACAAAGAGAAGATTACTAAACAAAAACTTTATAAAACAAGGTATTCCAGACCAAAATCTCTGCAGATCCAGTTCTCCTGACCTCACAGCAGCTCTGTCTGCAGAGGAGTGCAGCTGCCCTTCTTACAAATCCTTTGATCATTAGGGCTTTTATTGCTACGGTACACAGAATTTCATCTGATGCTTAATGACAAATTCATCTCTGGAGGTAGATTTCTGAATATAAATTTTAAAGGTCATTTTTCATGTTGTGATATGTAGTATGGAGTTTTATTTAATGAAATTCATATTTGTGTGAGGGTTGAATACTTCTGTTAGGTCACATTGTGGAACCACTCAACAGATGGGGATAACTATTAAGTCAATAATACTAATTTCTGTGCAAACAGTTTCTACAAAACATAGTGATATATCACAAACTAGGAAGTACAAAGATTCTTCTCTCATTCACATAAAAATTAATGCAATATATTAATGACTTTGCATGAACTTCTCTCAACATACAAGACAGGCTATAACTTGGGTACAAAGTCTGAAGACATGTTTCTCTCTCTTCTTGATATACATTTAGAAACATTATCCTGCTTTCCAAAAAAGTTGTGTACTCTTGACAACAGGCATAATCAATTACTATTATTTTTCTTTACCATAAAAAAATAGATAAGAAAGGAAGAGATGAAACCTTCTGTACCTAAGGTAGTAATTACTACTGATAAACCTAAACCACCGGTCACAATATCGAAAAGTAAAGAAAGAGTTGCCACCAAACAAGAACAAGTGAGCATAACACATGAAAAGGTGAATAGCACTGTTATAACCATATTTGGGTTTTATCCTTTATTCTTTACAAACTTCATGTTTTCCTCAAAAAGTACTAACTCTACATTTCCAGCTCATTTTTTCTAAGATTATTCCACTTACAATCTTTTAGACCTAATGCTAATTAGACTAAATTATTTCACCTTGATCTTCTTCTCTTGTTTTCATTAATAGGATGCTCGTAATTATCTTCTGACTGATGTTTGGAATGGACTGACTGACTCCTGAAATGCATTTTAACTTTTTTCCTTTTAAATCATTACTTTTATTTAAATAGGTGTGAGGGTATAACAGTACTTATCAATATACATATAACACAAAGACGTGTGCAGTGCACAAGAATCTAACCCTTCAGTTCTCCTTCCCTGTTCCCATTTCAAAATGTTTTCTCATTGTTCAAGTATCTTTCAAGACTGAATGCAACTGAAACTTCTATTTCTGCTATAAAAAAACAGATTAAAAAGGAAGCTGAGAAAACTACTCTAGTTCCAAAAATAATTGTGATTGCTAAAACAAAAGCACCAGTCACAGTGTCCAGAACTGGAGCAGAAATGACAGCCAATGCCTGGTTACAATTTGGTTTATCTGCAAACCTCACATTTTAAGAGCTACTTTGGTACAGCAGAACACTCTTAAATGAATTCCTGAAAACATACCCATTAAGTGGGTTGATAGACAAGTAACAGAGTCGGTATGATTAAGTTTCTAGTGATGAGGAGGTGAGGTTTATATCCCATCCTGCTAGGAAATGTCACACTTTAGGCTATAGTCTGATTTCTCTGTGACAGTCTCCTCTTTATCAGTGGCTTTTAAGTAATGTTTACTTGTTCAAATTTCTGGCTCTACAATCTTTTTTTCTACCTGATGATTCCTTGTAACTGTATGGTTGTCAGATAAAACAACTTCTCTTTATTGAGGTTTGAATTGTTCTTTGTACAACACAAACTTTAACATCTATTTAGGTCTGTCCAGTTTGTTACTTATGACCATCAGACACTTGTTGGCACTGCTTTGTTCCCATAGGACTCCCACAGTAGGAAAGATCTACAATACAGGAACTCTTATATGTGGAAGAATAGCATAGTTGCCTACAGCTGTTATTTAAAATCTACGGTGTAATACATTCATAAAATACTTCTATAAAATATAAGCAAATGAGCAAAGCATATAAAACTCACTCAAAGGAGTCAGACTGCTAAGCAATTTCAGTCCCTTGTTAGATGATGTAAATTTAGGGCCAAATTCAAGTCAGTATTAACAATTATTTTGAAATTGACAATGATACTGAATAAGAGTTGTTGTTAGTTGTTACCTAAACAATACTTTAATAAGAAAACAAAATCTCTATAAATGATCACATTTTGGCCTCACCTAAGTAATTTTAGTTTATGCTGGTAATGGTTTTAAAATCAGTATGAAATTATCTATTAGGGTTTTTTTTCCATTTACGAGGCATACATCTCATATGCTCTGTTGCTACATCCAGATCAGTTATGACAGTAATAGTAAACACTAGTAGTAGTAGTCACCCTATTATCTACTGTTGGCTGACTGGGCAGAAGTTTGGACCCTGATAACACAGAAGCTGACAGTATTTATGAGTTATTAGAAACAAACACAAGTCCTGATACAAAAGCATTATTTCCAGATTATCAGACATCTCAGTCTCCCTTCTTCTGAAAAATTCTTTAAAATAGATCAGCACTGAATTAAGAGATATACCTGCTGTAAAAATTTTTATGAGTCTGTTTCTTAATAAATACATTCACATTAGATGCTAGATGCATTTTTTACATTTGCAAGAATTATATGGAGCCGATGAGCATACTTTAAAACTATGTGCATATTTACATACCTGCATACTCTTAGACAAGTGGACACAAGTGTGGCTGTAAAGTATTAAAATTGGGCTTGCAGACCAGTATTGATATGTATAAAACACAGAAGCATAGATATATTCTGAATGTGCAGAGATGGCACTTAGAGAACATATATGCATTTGAATCTACTGATTCCTAAAGGTATTTACAGGTGCATACTTCTGGTCTTTTCATCGTTACTTTTGCACAACCATACACCCTCCCTTTGGAATATACTGAGCATTATAACTATTTGTCATATATGCAAGTTTTCAATATAATTATGAATATGTGTATAAATTCTGTCGATGTTATTTGTAGACTCAAGCTGGAATAAAGGCTGAAGCTGTAGCTACAGTTGTTGCAGCAGTTGATCAGGCACGTGTTCGATCACCCTGGCAACCAGAACAAGCAGATGAAGCTTATGTAAAGCAGAAAACTTTGGAATATGGTTATAAAGAGCACACTGTAACAGACCAGGTTTCTGAGGCCCCAGCAGAGCGTCATGTTGTCACTAAAGAAGTTAAAACGGTCTATGTTCCTCCTGAGAAACATATCTCAGCTCCTGAAAAGCAGGAAGTTCATATATCAAAAGAGGTTAGACCCTTTTTTTATATTATGTTCTTTTCCAGAATCTATGTCCCAGTGAAATCCATTTCAGTTTAAAGAACAGCATCACTTTCAACAACTTTTTTCATTACTTTGTGCAGATAAAAAGAACAACAGAAATTGAGAAAACAATTCATGTTGAACCCTCGCGACCTCGCACAGCAAGTCCTCACTTCACGGTCTCCAAAGTTGCTGTTCCTAAACCAGATCATACGTATGAGGTAAGCTGAAGTTGTATCCAAGAGGAACATGCTCATTTTCAATAGCCAGTAGGTCACCCATTCCATCTGGCTTTTCCTCACACACTCCAGTGTGGTGCTTCCCCAAGAGGAAGAGTTGTATGCTCCTTACAGCTATTTTTGTTGACTTGTTTGACTAATAAAGAACTCTGCTGTAAACAGACAAATGAATTGCTAAAATAGAATTTGTTGTTATTATTAGTTGTTTAACTAATCTTACAAACTGTTTGAGGATGTAGCTTCATGACATATAGTGAAATTGTAGATATTTGTCATGCAAGTTATGTTTTTTAAAGAGCAGAAGTATCCTTCTTTAATCTTATTATCTGCATCAGTTCACTTGCATACTGCTCTTTTCTTCCTTGCTAATTAATACATACTAAGCTAATTTTTTAAATAGAAAAAATCCAGACTGACTGCATAATATGACCCCATCCATTTTTAATGTTATTCTTTCCATTCTCCAGCTTGGCTTGTTTACATAATATTAAAATTTCCCAGCTAATTAATTTTCTCATTTAAGCATACTTTCTCTCTTCACCTGGAATTTAAAATTTATTTTCCTCCAAACATAAATTAACACTGTTATATATATTTTTATTACATATTTATGCAATTTTTAAAAGTTATTTCACCTATAATAAGGTTTTGAAATCTCTTCAGTTATTTTAATCACTGGAAGTTATATAATTAATACTATTCTTTCTTTCAGTACTAGACTGATTAAATGGAAATCTAAGGCTTCAAGTGAGTAAATGGAGAGAACATTTCTTAAGAAATGAGAGCTGCACTTAAGAGCTTCTTGACCATTTAAAGATCAAATTCTAAAGTGAAAAATAAAATATTTAAATGTTAGATCCAAAATAATACAAGGATATTATACCTTTGGTATTCTACTACTGCAATCTAATACTCTTTTTTTACATATAGCTTTTGCAGTGTCAAAACCAAGTAACTAAGGAAGTAACTGCTCCATATGCAGTCTGCTCAAGAAATGCACTCTCTCCTTTGAAAATAAGGCGACAACAAAGCTGTAATTCTTCCTCTTCTGTTCCCTAGGTTTCAATAGCTGGATCTGCCATGGCTACTCTGGAGAAAGAGTTATCAGCTACTTCTGCCGCGCAAAAGATCACCAAGCCTGTGAAACCACCTCAGCTAAAGCCTCATGAAGTCAGGATAAAAGCAGAGCCAGTTGCCCCTCCACAGTTTCCCTTTGGAGAGGCTGCTGAGATGTATAAGAGTCACTATGATGTTGAGACTAAAAAGGAGACAAGCATTAAAAGTGAAGCAGTGCGGACAGAACACTTGATGCTGCATAAAGAAGGTGAAGCAAAGGTATGTTTTTAAGCAAATTTCTGTCACTTTGACTGACTTTCATCTTAAAAATATAGAATAGCCTCACTTTTTTGCTGTTTTCTTATTGTAATTTTCCACTTTTAAAGCATTCTGCTGCCTTTTATCTTTTTTTCATTGGTTTACCCAAATCCTTGTAAGGACCTAATATTTACCTGTTACTTGCAAGAGTAAACATTACCTGATTTATTTTCTTATTTAAATTATGCTGTTTATGTCCTTGACTTTGTTCATTAATTGTCCTCTAAACAACCTAGGTGACAGAAACTGCAAGAGTTCCTGTGCCTGCAGAAATCCCTGCTACTCCACCCACCTTAGTCTCAGTAAGTAACTTGTATGTAGTTTAGGGGAGTTACACTAGATTTTCACCCGTTCTGTTTTCTAACTTTTATCGCTGAATACCTAACCATTAAAAATTGGCTTTATTTAATCTTTTAAACTTTGTATTAGATTTACTCAGCCATATAATTTATCTCTGATACAAACTCTTCTGGATGTCTTTTATGGTAGTGACTCTTCACAGTTATGTCACATAGTAGGTTGATCTATCTGCATGAATGTGAACCTACTTTTTCAATTTGTTAATAACAGCAATGTTCAGAGATCCTAAAATCCAGTTTCAAACACTTCCCTTTGGAAAATGCCCCTCTTTTTTTCCCGCATACACTGCTTCACAGAACACTGTTTTGAACTAGACATTAAATTTTCCATTCAAATAGGTTTTAAATATTTAAATATCTGTTTAGTATTGAAAATGTATACTGACTGTGATACTTATTTTTTATCATACAGGGCCTCAAAAATAAGACTGTGACTGAAGGTGAGTCTGTCACTCTGGAGTGCCAAATATCCGGTCATCCTCAGCCTACAGTGACATGGTACAGGGAAGACTACAAAATTGAGAGCTCAATGGACTTCCAGATCACTTTCAAAGCAGGGCTTGCTCGCCTCGTGATTCGTGAAGCCTTTGCAGAGGACAGTGGAAGATTTACCTGCACTGCTACCAATAAGGCTGGGAGTGTCAGCACTTCTTGTCACTTACATGTGAAAGGTAAGTATATTTATAGAATCACATAGTTGTTTGAGTTGAAAAAGACCTTTAAGAGCATTGATTTCAGCTATTAAACCAAAACTGCCAAGTCCACTGCTAAACCAGGTCCCTAAGCACCAAATCTATATGTCTTTAAAATACCTCCAGGGTGGAGATGGTATTTAAAAGTCAGCCCCAGGTGACTCCTGGGCAACCTGTTCCAAAGCTTGATAACCCTTGATAGCCTTTTTGGTGAAAGGTTTCCTAATATTCAAACTAAACCTCCCTTGGTGCAACTCAAGGACAGTCCCTCCTGTCACTGTTAATAATTTTGTTAACTTATATTACTTGTACTGTATCTTAGACATTTAAAACACACGGCTTGAGTTGTATTCCAGGGTTGTTGGGTAAAAGGGCTGCAAGAATATGAGGAGAAGGCTGATAGCGGGCCGATAATGGGAAACTCTTAACTTGATTCCTTGGTGGAATTACCTAGCCCTCTGAGCCAGCTAACTACTTATTCTTTTTATGTCAACTCTTCAACTCTTTTTATGTCATTGCTTAAGGCCTATTAAGGTATTTTAAAATCCACTATATCAAATTTTCCTTGTAGTTACTGAAGAAATTGAGACTCGAGAAACCATTTCTGAGAAGGTTGTTACAGAAGAGAAACGGTAAAGTTCCTTTTCTAAACAGACTGCTCCTACTGCAGTCATTAGGTACTTGCATTCTGTTTTATGAGAGCTTCAGACATCAGCTCACTCACCTGCACTGAAATCTTATTTCAGCTATGTGGAGACAAAGGACATTGTAATGGAAGATGTCTCTGCTGCAGCAGAGGAAGTATCGGGAGAACCCGTACCTCCTTTCTTCATAAGAAAACCCATGGTGCATAAACTAATTGAAGGTGGGAGCATTATTTTTGAATGCCAAGTAGGGGGCAATCCAAAGCCACATGTCTACTGGAAAAAAGGCGGAGTTCCTCTAACGACTGGCTACAGGTACTTTGAATACAATGCACAAAAACTGTCTTAACATAATTTTTATGCATATTTAATATGCAATGTCATAATTTTGGTTCCCTTACTTATATTGAGCCAAATAAAATACCCTGATTTCTGTGACATTTTCATTATCTTAATGTAAAAGTCACAGGATTATGTCTTCATGTGTGACTTTCAAAGGCTGCTAAGTTTTAAAACATACATATTCAAAAGACTATAAAATGAGATATGCTACTTATCCTTATAAAGAAATCAGGAAGTTTTGCACTTGTTTTAGTCTGTCTATGCAATGTTTGCATTCTGTCTGTTGAAGTGTTGTCTGTAGAAAGCAACATGCTTTCTAGCTGAGAAAAAACCCCACATTTGTAGCATTCTTGAAATAATCATGCTATGATGATCCATATTAGGACAAACTGTGAGCACACAGAATAGACCATTAAACTGTGTCTGATATGATATTTCAGTACTGTTGTTTGGATCCTATTTATTTAGTGATAACAAAAAAAAGCTGTCCGGTACTCTAGTTTCAGCATGGTTATTTTTCATACTCTACTCAGTAGATTCATTCAGTGAGAATTGCCTGCAAAAGTTTCTCTGTTTGTGCCTTGTACAAGTTAGGAGTGTATAACTAAAAGCAAATTCACTAAAAAGCCTGTGCGGGATTATGGAGACTTTTTACTTTTATGTTTCCTATAGATACAAAGTGAGTTACAAAAAAGAAACTGGGGAATGCAAACTTGAAATTTCCATGACTTTTGCCGACGATGCCGGAGAATACACTATTGTTGTTCGTAATAAACTTGGAGAAGCTTCTGCAACGGTCTCCTTACTAGAAGAAGGTACATTTTAGATTAAGGAAATGGGAACAATATTTCTTAACATTAACTTCAAAATGGGAAAAAAAGATTTTAAATTGGGCTGCAAATTCTTTGGAGCTTAGTTTATTCAGTTCAAGAAACCTAAAGGGAGATCTGTCAGCTTCGTTTCCGCAAGACAGAGTATCTGACGTCAGCCCCTTGTCGGACTTTATTCTTTGCTAGAATGTGTAGTTATAGGAACCTTCCTCTGTTGGCATGCCATGCTCATGACAAGATAAGACATTCAGAGAGTGATGTGGGAAAAGATGTTTAATCAATTGAGACGTTGTTATCTTAAAGGGAAAGAAGCTAGTTTAATTTTTTATTTGTCCTGTAAAAATGTACAAAAATTTTCAGGAGACAGAGTCATGGTGAAGAAATTGTAAAATAATCTCTGCAGATACCTCCACTTTGAACACTAGGACACCTAAATAGTACAGGAAGACTTCTAACTGTTTATAAAGCTCATCTTAATACATCAGTCTTTGCATTTTGTTGCTGTTTGTATTTATTGGCTAAACAGATAGAAAGTCTGCTTGAATCACCAAAACCAGTAAAATAAGTTTGTACTTGTTTTCTCCACTCAATCCAGTGAAAACCAAAAAATTTATCAAAATTAATCTGTTCTCTATTCTTAGCTGATTACGAAGCCTACATAAAATCTCAACAAGAAATGATGTACCAAACTCAAATGACTGCATACGTACAGGAACCTAAAGTGGCTGAGGTAGCCCCACCTATTTCCTATGGTGACTATGAAAAAGAGTATGAAAAAGAACAAGCTCTAATTAGGAAGAAAATGGCAAAAGATACAGTGATGGTCAGAACTTTTGTAGAAGATGAGGTATGTCTATCCCTCCGTATTAATTTTGGGTACCAACGTTTTACCATACAAATAGTTTATTTGCAGGGTCATTATTTGACATGGAAAACTAATGGTCTTGCTTTTCTGTACAGGAGTTCCATATTTCTTCTTTTGAGGAAAGACTTATCAAGGAAATCGAACTCAGAATTATTAAGACTACCTTACATGAACTTCTCGAAGAAGATGGAGAGGAGATGATGGTTGATATTTCTGAATCTGAAGCTGTAGAAGCAGGATTTGATTTAAGATTAAAGAATTACAGAACCTTTGAAGGGACAGGAGTTACCTTGCATTGCAAGACATCTGGATATCCATTGCCAAAGGTACCCCAAATCTGTATAACTTTTTTTTTATAAATCTTTTGATGCTCTACTTGAAAAAATCCCTTAATATCTCATTGTCAGACTTTCTACATTCTGCATAGAAAACAGCAACTCTCAAAGGAAATCCAGTCTTCTGGTTTGATATCAAGCTGAATTTTCCTTTTGTCCCTTGATAGAATAGAGTTAGGTTGGTTAGCCAGTTCAGAGGCAGGTTGGATTTACCAATTAAGTTAGTCTTGATTCTGAGTATCTCTGAGGTAGCCTAGCTCAGTGGGGAACACAGTAGCAGTCCAGTCTAGGTTACTTTGCTCTTCATCAAAACGGGCTTTACGTGTGTTTGTAGCTCCAAAACTCGTGTTTCAGATTGTTGTGTAAACACATTACTTCAGTCTTACCTATTTCAAGTAAAAATGTTAATGTTTAACACATATACGTGGGCTGTGATGTTTTCCAGCTGAAAAACAGTAAGTTATAATGTCTTGTATGTATAAGTCATCACTGGATCTTTGCCTTTAGGAGAGTTCACATAGTAGTCTGTTTCTTTCCTTGCAGGTTGCATGGTACAAAGATGGCAAACGTATAAGGCATGGAGAGCGCTACCACATGGAACTTCTGCAAGATGGCAGTGCCACTCTTCGTTTGCCTGTTGTTTTACCTGAAGACGAAGGAATTTATACTGTCTTTGCCAGTAATATGAAAGGAAATGCCATTTGCTCAGCAAAACTCTATGTTGAGCCAGTTGCACCTACAGCAACTCCAGGTTATATGCCAGGACCTGAAGTTATGAGAAGATACAGGTAGGTACACGATAATATAATTTTAAAAAACTTCAATTTGCTGTGATAGACAGTCCAAAAGCTCATTGGAGCTCATCAAACTCAACAGCAGTTAAATAAGCTCAAGCTATTGGAGTTTGCATACCTCTGGAAAAGTTCTAAATGCTGTGTTCATGACTCATATAGATTTATGCGCTTTTTGTCTGATTTTCGCTTTTAATGAGCAATGCAGTTCCCAGAGTACAATCATTCACATACATTTCCAGCCACAGTATCAGATTTACAACCTCAATAACCATAGTTATTGGTTAAAGTACTCATGTTTTTGAAAAAATATCTTCTGCACTTGGAGTTTTAGTGTGGTGTGCAAGTATTTTTTTCCTGTCCTTGAAATAGTTGTATTTCTATGACAGAAAAAATTAAGCATTGCCATGTCGTGTGTTCAGTCCCCATATACACACACACACACCCACGCACAAACATACACAGGATTACACCCCTATCTGTGCACTATCCAAACCCCAAAAATTTCCTTGGCTGTAGTGTATCCTAACACTATTCAGCTCTACAAACTCCTGTCAAAAACCTAAAGAAAATTGACTACAAATAAAAATTAATTTTGTCCCAATTTCTCACATAGATAAATTGGCCAACCTCTTTAAAATAAATTATGAGAAAGGCAAAGGTTAAAATCTGTTTATCATGTCAGCCCACTGCTATATGACATTGTCATACATATCTGTCTTATCTTTTCCTTCCAGGTCTATCTCTCCGCGGTCTCCAAGCCGGTCTCCTGCCCGCAGCTCTCCTTCTCGTTCTCCTGCCCGGAGATTAGAAGAAACTGATGAAGGGCAACTAGAGAGACTATATAAGCCAGTTTTTGTGCTGAAACCTACATCATTTAAATGTTCACAGGGGCAGACAGCAAGATTTGACTTAAAAGTTGTTGGCAGACCTATGCCAGAGACATACTGGTTCCATAACGGTACATCAGCCAAATTTTCATCAACAAATAATCTTTTAAAAAGTCTTTTATATCTTGTTGAAACTGTTTTGATTGCAACTGTTTTCATGTGTATCTGCAGGTCAACAAGTGATTAATGACTACACCCATAAAATAGTGATTAAAGAAGATGGCACCCAGTCATTGATCATTGTTCCTGCAATGCCTGATGACTCTGGAGAATGGGCTGTCATTGCTCAGAATAGAGCAGGCAAAGCTTCAGTCTCAATGACACTGACTGTGGAAGGTATCTTCTATACAAGTTATTTTTAGCAGTCTGATGAGCGTTTTTTATTTAAAACCATGGCCGTGTCATTTCCTCTTGTGATAACTTACCCTTACTCTTTCAGCTAAGGAAGACCTAGTCAGACCACACTTTGTGGAAAGGTTGAGAAATGTCAGCGTGAAGGAGGGCTCTAGACTAGAGATGGCAGTGAAAGCTACTGGTAACCCTAATCCTGATATTGTGTGGCTCAAGAACAGTGACATCATTGTGCCTCATAAATACCCAAAAATAAAGTAAGAATTTTTTTTCTATTTAAAGCTATTTAAATTTTATTCAAATTTTATTTTATATTTTTAAAATTATTTTATTTTATTTTATTTTTCTTTTATTTTATTTTATTTAAAATACTTTTTGCAAGTTAAGTAGTTAATAATCATCATCCTGCAAAATGCCTCCTACAGTTTCACGGAAGGGATTCACTAAGGGCTTTTGCATTTCAGCAAGGCTTACAGATATGAAATATCTTGTAGGATTTGCTCCATTTTTTTTCCAGATTGTGTTTTCATATAGTTTCTATTCTGCAAAGCCATCACAGAGATTTAGTGAACTTTTCTCTGTCTCTGATTTTGAAGACCTCTGCAGGCAAAGCTGCCACTGAATTTAAGACTGGTTTTTATTATCCTTATATGCTTGATTCTTAGGCACTGCACTCCCAACATGAATAAACATAAACATGTCTATTACCTCCAGAGATTTGCCTTTGGAGGCTTTGACCTAATTTGGAAGAAGGGCAAAAATGAATGACAAAGAAGGGAAAAATAGTTAAATTTTTTTCCATATTTCAGGATTGAGGGAACCAAAGGGGCAGCTGCCCTTAAAATTGAATCAACTGCCAGGCAAGATGCTGCATGGTATACTGCTACTGCTATCAATAAAGCTGGGCGGGACACTACCCGCTGCAAAGTAAACGTTGAAGTCGAACATACAGAACCTGAACCAGAAAGGAAGTTAATAATTCCAAAAGGAACTTACAAAGCCAAGGAGATTGCAGCACCAGAGTTAGAACCTCTCCATCTGCGTTATGGTCAAGAGCAATGGGAGGAAGGAGATCTCTATGACAAAGAAAAGCAACAGAAACCATTTTTTAAGAAGAAGCTGACATCTTTAAGGCTCAAACAATTTGGACCAGCACACTTTGAATGCAGGCTTACACCAATTGGCGACCCAACCATGGTGGTGGAGTGGTTGCATGATGGCAAACCCTTAGAAGCAGCTAACAGACTCCGCATGATCAATGAGTTTGGGTACTGTAGCCTCGACTATGGGGTAGCCTATTCCAGAGATAGTGGAGTGATTACTTGCAGAGCAACTAACAAATATGGTACAGATCATACATCTGCTACTCTGATCGTGAAGGATGAGAAAAGTCTTGTGGAAGAATCTCAGTTGCCAGAAGGCAAAAGGGGACTCCAGAGAATTGAAGAGTTAGAAAGAATGGCCCATGAGGGTGCTCTACCTGCAGTTGCGCTGGACCAAAAAGAAAAACAAAAACCAGAAATCGTTTTGGTTCCTGAACCTGCAAGAGTCCTTGAAGGTGAAACAGCACGATTCCGCTGCCGTGTGACTGGCTATCCTATGCCCAAGGTCAACTGGTACCTCAATGGACAGCTCATCCGTAAAAGCAAAAGGTTTAGACTCCGTTATGATGGAATCTACTACCTTGATATCGTGGACTGCAAATCATATGACACAGGAGAGGTGAGAGTCACTGCAGAGAATCCAGAAGGCTTTATTGAACATAAGGTGAAACTTGAGATCCAGCAGAGGGAAGACTTCAGATCTGTTCTTCGTCGTGCTCCTGAACCCAAACATGAGCCTGTAGTTACAGAACCTGGAAAACTTCTCTTTGAGGTACAGAAGGTAGACAAACCTGCAGAGGCGACAACCAAAGAAGTGGTGAAGCTGAAAAGGGCTGAAAGAATCACTCACGAAAAGCTTTCAGAGGAATCTGAAGAGCTGCGTAGTAAATTCAAGCGTAGGACAGAAGAGGGCTACTATGAAGCCATTACAGCTGTGGAACTTAAATCTCGCAAAAAAGATGAATCATATGAAGAAATGTTAAAAAAGACAAAAGAGGAACTTCTTCACTGGACCAAAGAGATCCCAGAGGAAGAGAAGAAAGCACTTCCTCCTGAAGGCAAAATCACCATTCCAACATTCAAACCAGAGAAGGTGGAGCTTAGTCCAAGCATGGAGGCTCCCAAGATACTTGAACGAATTCAAAGCCAGACTGTAGCCCAAGGAACAGATGTGCACTTTCGTGTGAGAGTGGTGGGAAAACCAGATCCTGAATGCCAGTGGTTCAAAAATGGCGTTCAGATTGAAAGGACTGATCGTGTGTACTGGTACTGGCCTGAAGATAATGTTTGCGAATTAGTTATCAGAGATGTGACTTCTGATGATTCTGCCAGCATCATGGTGAAAGCAGTCAATATAGCTGGTGAAACTTCTAGCCATGCTTTCCTGTTAGTACAAGGTAATTTCAATGCTCTTACTTATCCTACTGCTCATCATAGTGTGTTATGTCTGTTTGGTAAGTGCTCTGTTGATCATTACATAATATTTTGCAGCCAAGCAGTTAGTCAGCTTCACCCAGAAGTTACAAGATGTTGTTGCTAAAGCAAGAGACTCCATGGCAACATTTGAATGTGAAACATCAGAACCCTTTGTCAAAGTGAAATGGTTTAAGGATGGAATTGAGATTCATTCTGGAGACAAGTACAGGATGCACTCAGACAGAAAGGCTCACTTTCTTTCCGTATTAACAATTGATATGTCTGATGCTGATGACTACAGCTGTGCACTGGTAGAAGATGAATCCACAAAAACCACTGCAAAGCTTACTGTTGAAGGTAAGAAGCATACAGCTCAGTACCATGCCATACTGTTAAAGTGAAATCAGCTTCAGAAAGAAATAACTCTACTTAAACAGACGTCTAACACCCTAACAAATGTTGAGCCACTTTCATACTTTTGGAATCCAGTATGAAAGTTCGGAGATTTATCTATGTAAAATGGTTACACTAGAGATATATATATTCCCTTAGGATCATTTAATAACATTTTTTTTTCTTCAGGAGTATCTAATCAAGCTTATTCACAAATGTAATTATGTGCCTTTAGGTGCTGCAGTTGAGTTTATTAAAGAACTTCAGGATGTTGAAGTGCCAGAATCCTTATCAGCTGAACTTGAATGTGAGGTTTTCCCAGAAGACGTGGAGGGGAAATGGTATCACGGTGATGTTGAACTCACTTCCAATCTTAAATATGTGATTGCATCCCGCCGTGGTCGTCAGATCCTCACTATTAAAGACGTTAATAAAGATGATCAAGGAGAGTATAGTTTTGTTGTTGGTGGAAAAAGGACTCACTGCAAACTGAAGATGAAGCGTAAGCATTTCTTATATTGTCTATATATTATAGATTTTCTATATTATAGCATGTATTATAGCTATATCATTGTATCCCATAATGCTTTAATGTTCAATATTCTGCCTCTTTTAAGTATTAATTAACTTCATTTAATTCCACAGCTCGTCCCATGGCAATTCTTCAAGGACTTACTGATCAAAAAGTCTGTGAGGGAGATATCGTGCAACTTGAAGTTAAAGTCTCCCTAGAAAACGCAGAAGGTGTCTGGATGAAAGATGGCCAAGAAATTCAATCAAGTGACCGTATTCACATTGTGTTGGATAAACAATCACATATGTTACTCATAGAAGATGCCACAAAGGAAGACAGTGGAACTTACTCTTTTAGTGTCCCTGATCTTGAGCTGTCAACCACTGGACAGATCACAGTATACAGTAAGTCACAATGATGATTTTGAAGGTGTGTTGATTTTTGACTCCTTTAGGATTACTTTTTAAAGGCATAGTTTTTCTCATGATTAATTTTTTTGTGACTTGGCAGGTGTGGAAATAGTGGTGCCTCTAAAAGATATTCGTGTAGTTGAAGGAACAAAAGCCATCCTCGAATGCAAAGTTTCAGCACCTGATGTGTCTTCCTCCAAATGGTACCTAAATGATAACCAAATAAAGCCTGATGAACGTGTACAAGCTGTATGTAAAGGCACTAAACAGAGGCTAGTGCTCACCACAACCCATGCGTCAGATGAAGGACGTTATAAACTAATGGTTGGCAAAGTTGAAACAAGCTGCAATGTCACAGTTGAAGGTAGGTGTCTTTTAAGATGTACAGTTCTTTGTGAAATAATTTCTTTGAAAACAAAGCTGTGGAAACAACTAATAAATTTATAATTTATTCTTTTTATAGAAATTGAGATTATTAGAGGTCTTCATGACATCACCTGCACTGAAACACAGAATGTGTCCTTCGAGGTCGAGCTCTCCCATTCAGGGATTGATGTAATTTGGCATTTCAAAGGCCAACACATAAAGGCTGGTCCTAAATATAAAATTGAAGCACATGGCAAAATATATAAATTGACAGTGGTGAAGATGATGAAAGATGATGAAGGAGAATATGTATTTTATGCTGGAGAAAAGAAAACATCTGGGAAGCTTATAGTAGCAGGTTAGTAAGGTTAAAGTCCAACATTTTCACTTCACTGTGATTTAAAAACTGCCCAATATACTGTATTTCATACAGCAATAGTGCTGTTTCAGTGGGGGGGTTGTCTTTATCTTTTTTTTTTAAATGTTCTCCTTGCCCTTCCCCTTATTTTTTGTGATTAGTACAATTTGACTTCTCAAAGCTTTTAAGTAAGTGGTAATGTACTTTTCTAGATCAGAACCATAGTATGAAATGCTGTATTATGCCTTGATGTAATTAATGTAAAAAAGAGGGGTTTTTGTCTTGAGTGTTCTCAGGATATCTGTACTGATGATAAAATAAAGGAGAATAACTAGGATAGAATTAAGAAACATCTTTTTGTAATGGTTAGGTCATATTCTATTCCTGATTTTTCGCAGAGCTCAGAATGACAATGGGCAGGCTGCAAATTAGGGCAAAGTATTCCAGCATCTACTTTTCGTTTCTGCGTGGGGGAAAGCTGAACGGCAACACGACAAAACAACATGCTTTTTCTTCCCAACAGGTGGTGCCATTTCAAAGCCTCTCAGTGACGTGACTGTGGCCGAGTCCCAAACAGCTGTTTTTGAATGTGAGGTGGCAAATCCTGAATCAGAGGGCCGGTGGCTACAAAATGGTAGACCATTAGCTACAACAGATCAGTACCGTGCTGAATCTGATGGTGTAAAGAGAAGGCTTACTATCCCTGCTACAAAACTGGAGGATATCGGTGAATACAGCTATGAAATTGCAAGCTCAAAGACCTCTGCCAAACTGAAGGTTGAAGGTCAGTATTGGTTGTAACTAACTGATGTCTTTGAGACTTATTCCAGCATCACTCACTGTGTCTTGGACCGGGACTTAAGACACAAGCAAAATAAAACAAATCAAATAAAAAACCCCAAACAAACAAAACCCCAAGCCTGTCCAACAACAACAACAAAAACTAAACAAACAAATCCCCAACCAACCAAAAAACAGACAAACAAAACCCCAGAAATCAAACATTTCTCATGGATGCTATGAGTAAAGCTTCCTTGTTTTGTTCCCAGCACACCACTATGCTGGAAACTGCACAAATTACTATGAAGCACCATTATTCAGTTTTATTAAAATTATTTTATTTAGTATAGGCTTTAATTTTGATCTGTTTTGTCAAATATTTTTTTTCTATTTTTTTCCTTTTTCCCCCTAGCTGTTAAGATAAAGAAAACACTGAAGAACTTGACAGTGACAGAATCTCAGGAGGCAGTTTTCAGTGTAGAACTGACCCACCCTGATGTGAAAGGAGCTCTATGGATTAAAAATGGTGTTGAACTTGCATCAAGTGACAAATATGAAATTACAGTGAAAGGAACAGTTCACACACTGAGAATCAAACACTGTGCTGTCACCGATGAGTCTGTTTACAGCTTTAAACTTGGAAAAATAGGAGCAAATGCCAGACTTCATGTGGAAAGTAAGTCAGTCCGCTTTGAATATTTGCTGTAATGTGTGTTTTGAAATTTAAATCATACACAGTGCTGAATACTGCTAACTTTTTTCCTCCAGCTGTCAAGATCATCAAAAAGCCGAAGGATGTGACTGCTTTGGAAAATGCTGTTGTCTCATTTGAACTGAGTGTTTCCCATGATACTGTACCAGTCCGTTGGTTCCATAAAAATATTGAACTTAAACCAAGTGATAAATACAAGATGATCTCTCAAAGGAAAGTTCACAAGCTTATGCTGCATAACATATCTCCTGATGATGCCGGGGAATACACAGCCCTTGTTGGGCAAATTGAGTGTAAAGCAAAACTGTTTGTGGAAAGTAAGTATTGCAAGTTTGTAAGAAAGTAGTTGTATGAATTGTTACACCATTACTGAGCAACTTGACCTGACACTTCATAGCCTGTTACCCTTGGTTTTTTGCAGTCTTCCAAATATACCAACTATTAGAAAATTCTCTCGTGTTTTTTGCCCTCCTTTTAGGCATACACATCACAAAGACCATGAAAAATATTGAGATCCCTGAGACCAAAACCGCCTCTTTTGAATGTGAAGTTTCCCATTTCAATGTGCCTGCTGTCTGGTTGAAAAATGGTGTGGAGATCGAAATGAGTGAAAAGTTCAAAATAGTTGTCCAGGGGAAACTCCATCAACTCAATATCATGAACACAAGCAGTGAAGATTCTGCAGAGTACACATTTGTCTGTGGAAATGATAGAGTCAGCGCAACCTTGACTGTAAAACGTATGTCAAAATTAAATTAACCAGAATATTTTACAGTTACCAGTAATGAGTTTGTGTTAACACATGGACTTAATGAAATTCTGACAAAACTAGCACAGCTGTAGAGGTGTTTTTTAATAACACTAAATAGCCTCAATTGCATTCTTTAAAGAGATTTAGAAGCAGTGAATTTGAAAGTCAGATCCTGCATTGTTCTCTTTAGTCCAACATGCCTATATGCCAAGTCACCATAGAAAACAGAATTTGGATTACTATGTCATTCAGTAGTTGTGGGAGATTTAATTGTAATACTGTTTCTGAACACAAAGTCTACCTTTTAATATCTCCAAAATTGTCTTCAAGACATCCTTAAAGCATCCTTTATCTGGTTAGCATGCATTTAAAGTAAAGTAAAACAGAATGGAAAAAAGCAAACCATGTCCATTTCTTTCCTTTTAGCCATCCTAATTACCTCCATGCTCAAAGACATCAATGCCGAAGAGAAAGACACAATAACATTTGAAGTTACAGTCAATTATGAAGGTATCTCATATAAATGGCTAAAGAATGGCGTAGAAATAAAATCGACTGATAAATGCCAGATACGAACAAAGAAGCTTACACACTCCCTCTCCATAAGGAATGTGCATTTTGGTGATGCAGCAGAATATACTTTTGTTGCTGGAAAAGCAGCTTCATCAGCCACTTTATATGTGGAAGGTATTTGCTCTCTTGATTTGTATATTTAGTGACTTCTAGTGGCTTAAATAACATCATGGCACTCTATTATGGCATCATCATCATGGCATTCTATTATTTTCTGCCCTAGCTCGTCACATTGAGTTTAGGAAGCATATTAAAGACATCAAAGTGGTGGAGAAGAAGAGGGCTATTTTTGAATGTGAAATTTCAGAACCTGACATTCAGGTCCAGTGGATGAAGGATGGACAAGAACTCCAGATTGGTGATAGGTAAATTATTGCTTCTACACCATATTTACTTTTGGTGTGTGTTTTCCCCCAGGAAATCGCTAGCTCATTTTCTTTTCTGATGTGTTCAGGTTGAAAATTCAGAGAGAGAAATATGTCCATCGTCTCATCATTCCTTCCACAAGGATGTCTGATGCTGGCCAGTACACTGTAGTAGCAGGTGGAAACACATCCAGTGCCAATTTGATAGTGGAAGGTCGTGACATTCGTATCAGAAGTGCCCAGAAAGATATTCAGGTAAGGCCTATACAGATGAATAAATATTTCATAGCTTTGTCACTCAAAGAATAATGCAAGGGAAGAGCAACAATATCTAACCAGCAAGAGTCATAGCACAAAAATCTGTAGTCATAAGGTCAGAACCTTCACCCAGGAAATGGAAAGTGAGACCATAGGAAAAAATTTCTATTATTTATTCTACTTTTTCAAAGGTCATTGAGAGACAAAGAGCTGAAATTGAATTTGAAGTCAATGAAGATGACATTGAACCACAGTGGTACAAGGATGGTATTGAGATCAACTTCCAATATGAGGAAAGATACAAGTATGTGGTGGAAAGGAGAGTTCATCGAATGAGCATCTTTGAAACCACTTACTCTGACGCTGGAGAATATACTTTTGTTGCAGGACGGAATAGAAGTTCTGTTGTACTTTATGTGAATGGTATGTGGCCCCACAACCAATGTTTTGACTGTGTTTATTACTCAGTGGATTTCTAATTTTTATATAGCTTCTCTGGAATTCTAACTCCTGAAAGAAAAAAAATTTCAAAGAGATCATCTGGAACACTACCAAATGGTTCATGTACATGGATGTTTCTTGCCCTACTGAAGTGGCTGCCTAGTGGATGAAAATACCATAGCCGTTCTTTTCCCACTGTATTTACTTAGACCAGAAAATTCTCCAGTCTAAATAAAACTAATTTGTTCATATGGACAGATATGCCTTTCCAGAGTGATCAACCTAACAATTCTTGAACACATTTTGCCAGAAAACACTTACACCAAAACAGCTAATTATGCTAAGGCACTTACTGCTAGATCATTCCCCCTGTACCAAGGAAAAAGGCAGATTTTCATGGACACAAAAGATTAGGAATAATAGGGGGTTTTTTTTTGTCTGTTTAATTCTTTGCAAATAGTTTTGAATCACTAATAATATCAATAACGAGACTTCTCTCTCTCCTTCTTCTTCCTCTCTCTCTTTGCCACCTCTCTTCCCCACAATTTTCAGCTCCAGAGCCACCCCAGATTATTCGGGAGCTAGAGCCAACTACTGTGGAGTCTGGCAAACCTGCCCGCTTTTGTGCTATTGTATCAGGCAAACCCCAGCCCAAAATTTCCTGGTACAAAGATGATCAACAGCTTTCTCCAGGTTTCAAATGCAAATTTCTCCATGATGCACAAGAATATACTCTGTTGCTGATTGAAACTTTCCCTGAAGATGAAGCAGTGTACACCTGTGAAGCAAAAAATGACTACGGAGTAGCTACAACTTCAGCTTCACTTTCAGTCGAAAGTGAGTTTCCTATGCTCATAACAATGTTTTTGAAATGAAATTTTCATTCTTCATCTTTAAAAATCACTTCTTTCTTTTATTCTTTAGTCCCAGAAGTTGTTTCTCCCGAGCTAGAAATGCCAGTGTACCCACCTGCTGTCATAATACCACTACGTGATACTGTTACCTCTGAGGGGCATTCTGCTTGTTTTCAGTGCAGAGTTACTGGGACAGGTGGGTTTAATTAAATCCTGTACATCTTTCCATCTCTCAGAATTTTTCTTCTTGAATTCAGAAAAAAATTCAGCAGCGTATGTGCTCGGATCAGTCTAACCCTAGAAGTACAGTAATTTGATAAACACACAGAGCCAAGTGTTATTGACTACATTCAATTGAGCAAGTCAAAGGTGGCGTCAAGCATGGAAGTTTTAAACTATCATAAACATATTAAGTGTTTCGAAAAAGATCTGTTTCACAAAATTTGCCTTTGGAATCTTCTCAGCATTTCAAATGCTAACTGATGCTGGAAAACTGTGTCAGTGGGTTAAAATGTAGAGTTTCATGGGGGAAAAGCATTGCCGTGTCAAATGAACATCATGGTTTCTGAAGACACACACTGCCACGTCCATTAACTGCACTAACTGACTGAAACTGTGACTCAACTTTTCTCCTAATATTTCTAAGTATCACTCTGCAAACACTAAACTGTGGTTACTCTCTTTTTCCTAGCATAAAAAGTGTTTCCTCAATGTCTTTTAAGTGTAGATTTTACTTAAATAAGTTTTCTTGACTTCGTGACATAGAATGCCAGTCTGCAATTGAAATATCTTCTTCCTTAACACACAGTCAAATAAAGCTACCTTTCTTCACTTAGCAAATGGCCTTGAGTGACTAATAAAATACTCACATAGTAAACTGCAGAGTAAGATCCAGTTCACAAGCCAAAGAATTTACAATTATTTAAGTTAAAAAACCTCTGAATTTAAAAATAATCCTGAGTGACAGCTCTATAAAAATTCATATAAATTGGTTATATACATATATATGCAAACATATGTAATTTTCATTTCCATAACTTGAAATAAAACTCCAGGGTTTTTTTTAAAAAAAAAAAGCTTTAAAACAAATCTGATTCTGCTTTAGAAGTGCTGCTAAAACTCAGAAAATATATGTTGGAAAGACTGGCCCACCCTTTGTGCAATGCATGCTAGTATAACTTTGTTTTAATAGAACTGTATTCATGTGAATGTGGAAGCTGCATTTACAGCACAAAGTATAAGGATCCTTTCATCTAGGTCACCTATCATAGAATCATTTAGGTGGGAAAAGACCTCAAATATCATCAGGTCCCACTGTTAACCCAGAACTGCCAAGTCCAGAAATAAGCCCTATCGCTAAGTTCCACATCTACATGGCTTTTAAATACCTCCAGGGACTGTGACTCTACCACTTCACTGGGCAGCCTGTTCCAACGCTTGACAACCCTTGCAACGAAGAAATTTTTCCTATTGAAAATTTCCTTTATCAAATGCTCTATCCAAATGTATTTGCATATCTCTCATTTGTGTTGTAAAGACCTTTTATATTAGGTTAGGTAACACATGATTGCAAGTACAGTTGTTTAATGGTACACATTGTGCAACTGGCTATTGAAAACAGTCTTCTGATAACAGCAATAGCACACAATTTGAGTAGTATAGTGACAGGTGGAGAGAAAAGGCTAAACTCTGCTTCAATTCTCTCCAAAGTCTAGAAGCATCTATACAAATAATACAACATTTTATATAGGAATATATAAATCTTTCTTGAGAAACATGACATGAAATATTTGCAACAAAAAGAGGGAAGGTGCAGTGCTTAGCTAAAGAACATTCTGTTTTAATTTCTTAACCTGACTAGTTCGAGCTAGATATTTTATAGCTTGTTTAATCATGCAATTGTAGCAAAATCACATTTTACAGAAGATACTTTCTCCAATTTAAGTAGTAGCAAAATATTTTCAAATTTTTACACTAACAGAGTTAAGGAATGATTACTTTTATTCAGTAATATGTCTGCACCAGTATCAGTTTTGCCATACAAATATTTCCAATGCACAGATCAAAATCTAAAGCCACACGTTATTTTCCATTCATCATACTTTATGAGAATAATACAAGAGGCGTTTAAAGTTAGGCACTTGAGTTTAAGATTTTTGAAAGATATAAATGCAAAAACAGTGTTTACTTGCTAGTAGAATATCTTAATTTACACCTTTTTTTTTTTCTCTCTTTTGCCTGAGCAGATCTGAAAGTCTCTTGGTACAGCAAAGAGAAGGAGATCAAGCCATCACGGTTTTTTAGAATGACTCAGTTTGAAGACACTTACCAGCTGGAGATTGCTGAAGCTTATCCAGAGGATGAAGGAATCTATACCTTTGTGGCGAGTAATTCTGTAGGCCAAGTGACCAGCACTGCTACCTTGAAGTTAGAAGGTACACTGTGCAATTAAAGAAGTTGTCTTGTTCAGGTCATGTTCCAATAATCATCTTAATATACACTGATATTTATATGTGAGTTGTTGTCTGTCATGTTGTCTTTTAACTCAATTAATTGCTACCATTTTGCATACAGTGTCCACAGCATACATATATGTCTCCAAAATATATGTCACGGACAGAAAAATGTATTTCACAATTTTTTAATGTTCCATGTCCCCCTCCTTTCATTTACTCCAGTCTTAGAATCTGTCATGCACAAAAGATGGTAAAAACCTTCTTTTTAATGGAAGTTTTTTGCTTACATATTCTTTGATTTGCTGTGAAGACAATCTAGTAGGAGTTTTTGTATAAAATAAATTACTTTGAAAGTGTTGAAAAACGTCTTAAGTAGAGGTATGTAGCAGGTACTCCAGCAACTGAAAAGAAATAGTTTACATTCATATGAATTGATGGAACATTGATCAAAGTTTTAGAGCAGAAATATTGTTTGGAGAATTTGCTGTTCTATATTGTCCTTGATATTATTAACCGTAAGTATTTTCTTTTCTTTTTACAATAGATTTTATAAATGATTAATGAAAATAATTCATGCTGTTAAGTTGCAAGTTAGAAAAAAAATCTTGAATGAGAGAGAAAATTTACTGTAGTGTAGGGCAAGAAATTAAAAGTTGGCGTGCTTCTTTTCAGGATTTAAAAAGGTTGAAGAAGTTACATCAGAGTCCCCTTGGCATGTTTCTTCATCTGTTTCACTTAAGGAGGAATCTATTGGCCAAAGGCCCACCTTTATCCAGCCTATTTCAAGCTGCAGGGTATGCAGCGGGGAATCAGTCAGATTTCAAGCTAGAGTCTCTGGCAGGCCCAAACCAAAAATCCAGTGGTTTCATAACCAACAACTCATGTTGCCAAAAAAAGACTTAGTTTTCTACTTTGATGAGTCTACAGGCACAGCTATACTGATAATAGTAGATGCTTTCTTAGAGCATGCTGGCCAATACTCTTGCAAGGCAAGAAATAGTGCTGGAGAAACAACTTGTACAGCTACACTTACAGTGACTGCAGAAGGTAAAGCCCCGTTTTTACTTCAGAGGGATTCAATTTGTTGTATACCACACTTCTATGCTGTTACTAATTTTTTCCTTGTTTCACACCTTTTCTTTCTCACCTAACATTAATAGTGCCCTCAGTAACCCATCCACTCTCATTTCCTGTCTTTAAGCTGTAACATTTGGAAATTTTCAAGTTTGTATCTCAATATAGGTCAAAGAATAGAAATGCTTTAATGAAGGCATTCATATTTTTTTAAAAGCAATTTAGTGATCTTTATAGCAGTGACTGAGGTATTTTGCACTATTCTGTAGAAAAAAAAAAAAGAAAGAAAATACCTCCTTTGAAAGGGCCATAAGTTTCCAATATTAAAATGGACCACTTGAAAGAAGAGACAAGCACCAACTGAGTATCAACTGCATGACTAGCTTAGGCATCTCTTGTCATTCACTCATGTGAATGGATAACTTCTGTGTCAACTGAGTAGTACATCTGGCATGCTGTGTTTTCAAATGAAGATCATTCATTTTCATCCTTCATGCTGTTCGGTTTTGTTCAGAGCATGGCCCAGTAAAGTTCTTTAGATACTAATGCTGTTGTTTTTGTTACTTGATTACACAGTGCAAGCCCTAGATAGGCAAAGTTCTGGGAAAGATGTAAAAGAGTCTATCCGGTCACAGGCTATATCAGAGCTTCATGTTTCTCCTCTCACAAAGAAGAACATTGAAACGTACCAAAAAGAATTTAAATCAGTGGAACAACCATCACAGGAATTGCGTGTACAGGTTTTTGAAAGTGTATCAGAAAGTTTAACCATGAAGGCTACGTCAATTGAAGAAATGAAAGCCCTGCACACAACAGTCCTTTCTCAAACATCTCAGAGCACCAAAATCTCTATGAAGACCTCTCAGGAAAAGAGAGATGTCCCTCCAAAGATTCTCTTGGAACTCAGAGACCTAACTGCGAAGTGTGGTGACACTGCTCAGTTCATATGTGCCCTAGAAAATGACTTCTATGAGTTTCTTTGGGCCCATGAAGGTGAAAAGATAGAATTGTCTGAAAAATTGAAAATATCACAAAACGGGAATGTTCTTCTGCTCACAATCCTAAATGTCCAGCTGACAGATCAAGGACTGTACAGTTGTACTGTGTATAATGACTATGGAGGGACAACAACTTCTGCAATACTAACAGTCAAAGGTGGTTATCTGACTTTTAACATTATCACTTACCTTTTGCAGCTTGATTATAACTGCCTAGAGCTCACTCATATTTCCTTTATTATAGATATTTAATTGAGAAAGCTCTAATAATAATGCTCTGGGTTTTGTCCTCCACATTGACAGCTCTATTCACAAGTGGCGTGCAGTATTGGGAAGTTGGTATTGCAACTCTGTGCCTCTTCCCATAAAGTCACAGATGTCTCAGGCTTTTTATTCCTCATATCCTTCGTGGTATGCAGTGAGATGTAAAGCAAAACAGGCTTGTAGGAAATTTTATATTTTGTTAATTCCTGGAGCTGGAGTTTAAGGAAGAAAAGAATGTCAGATGCAGTGTTGAATTAGATACCAGGTCATTTCAAACTCCAGCATGTTTCCAACAAATCCAAGATTCCAATTCCAAAGCTGGCAATAGAAGTTAGTGTACTTGAAAGGATTAACGGGAGCAAGTATGTACTACTGCAATAACGAACTGTTTTCTACCTTTCACTCTTCCTAATATATAACCGTTTATTTTTGTGCTAAAACTCCTTCCACCTCTTCCTGACAACAAAGTTTTAAAATGTTAGTAGTGTTACCACTAATGAAAACCCGAAAAATGTATTATCGCCACAGGTGATAATATTTCTGATGAGTTCAAAGGAATAAGATCAAAAAACTGTGATGAATAATGAGAAAGGCATTGACCCTGTTGATTTGGCTCTTAATTATTGAAATTTTCTTTCTTCACCATAGAGCTGTAAAAAGCACTTTACATAATCTGCTGCTGCTACTTACCAAATTAAGGCCCTAAACTAGAAGCAAAGATGTGCTTTTTTTAGTCATTGTGGATCAAGATGGAAGTCCCACAGGCTTAACAGTTACCTAGAATTAGCCTGACAGGAACACAGCTCTTAAATGGGCAATCACTCATGTTTAATAGCATTGGTTTAGTACTAATATACAGCATATTCTATCAATACTAATTTCTGGGGTTTTCCCCCCTAAGTATAAGGATATTTTTTATTCCTGCAAAACATCTGACCTAATCCTTTTCCTAACTTTATTCTTACCTAGCAAAAGAAGGACAAGCCAAAGCAGTAACAAAAATTACTCTTGAATCAGATACTAAAAGCTTTAAATCAGCCAAAGATTGTCAGTTTAAAGCATCTGAAGTTAAGCAAGAGTCTTCGAAGAAAACCTCGAGCTTGTTTATATCTACATCCCAAAGAGCATATGAAACTGAGAAGCAAAGAAACAGAGTATACTATCCTGATGTTGTGCCATGTGAAGACATCGCAGAAACTGACGCCAAAGCACCAGAGTTTCTTGAAACTCTGCCTTCAGAAACCACTGTAAAAGAAGGAGATGATGTGTTTCTCTTTTGCATAATGAAAGGTGTGCCAACACCTTGTGTAGTCTGGCTGTGCAATCAGCTAATAGTTGAGGAGTCTGCACTGTGTTCCATAAAACATGATGGGCCACTGTGCAGTTTAAGATTACTGAAAGTTGGTCAGAACCACAAGGGTATATACAAGTGCAGAATAGTTAACCCTGCTGGACAAGCCGAGTGCAGCACCCATCTGAAAGTGACAGGTTGGCAACTGCATGTTCCTTCCAAGTATCAATTCCTCATGCATAGCATCGTCATTGCATTCCAATATATTCATTCCCTAGGAGATGATAAAGAACGAGAAGTATCTCATTAGTCTGTGGATTGTTGAATGTTTTCTTCAGGGATTTACGGCATGATAAAGGCATGTTGTTTTAGAAACTTTCCCCCATCTGCAAAAAGAAAGCAAATCTTATGGAAAAATGTACTTTGCAAACAAGTTGAAAATATTTGATTACTCTGTTCTCAAAATCTATCAGGTGTTTGAATTGTTTGGCATGCATTTATGTGTGTGTATGTACATGTGAATTTATGTGTTTTTGCAAAATAGATTGGGTGGTTTTACTATATAAAGTGTTGATTGGCACATTTAGCAACTATAGCTCAAAAATCTTTGTCTTTTTTATTCTAGCTCCTGAAAAAATTGTTCATGAGAAGCTAGAGGAAGAGGTTGAAATGGAACTGAAAGGTACAATCACCAATGAGAAAAATTAGTACCAGTAATTAGTAATGTTGTGAAAAGCTTTTATCAGCTTCCATGAAGTGTCTGATGGGGAAAGACACACTTTAAAGCATATTGGAACATGTTGCATGTTTGTTTTGATATGCAAAGGGTTACCTGCATTATAAGGTTATTCAAGTTTTAAAATATGTTTAAAACTTCAAATTTATAACTGTGCAGCCATATTTTTAACTTTTACTTCATGCTTTGCAGCTGTTCACAGAGCTCTTATTTGTTGAATTTCCTTTTGAATGCATGGAATAGTTTTCTTCAGAAGGAAGTTATACAAATCTTAATTGTATTACTTTTAAACAAGTTAGCAGCCTAACATTAATCAGTTCAATGGACACTGTTGAATGGATAGATGAAGTATACTAGAGAGCATTTGTTGTTTAGGTTATGTAAAAGCTACACATTCCCATTGATTCCTTGCACTTTTTTTTACATACATTAATTCATCATTATACATCTCTTACCCTGGCTTGCAGATAGCATACGTGGTTCATGTTGCTTGCTTTTTTTCCCCCGTGCATAACACTGTGAAGTTAGTGGCTGTATTAGTTCGAATAAACGCCTTCTCATTTCATGTTACTTACTTTTAAAAAAATATATATTTCAAAATATTTTTTTCAATTGTTTGAACATACCTACAAACAGAGGGGTCAGAAAGGGCGTTTATTCTACTGTCTGCAAGTCAGGTAAGATTTTCTTCTTTGCCACCCAAAGACACACAGCTTTTCCAGGCAACAAAAACATACACGCAGAAGAACATGTTATTTTGAAATTCTTTTTTTGCTTGTTCAAGAAGAAATTTCCACAGTCTGAAGAAAGAACAGACAACGAACGATTTTCGTGTCAATCTTTAAAACAGAGCAAGGCGTTGCGTTTATTCGAACAAATATGGTGAGTGAATTACTTTTTTTTCCTGGGTGTGTGATGAAATCTGTTGCATGCCCATTTTTTATTTCAATATATTGCTACTTTTTTTACAACCAGATGGTAGGCAGAGCGTGACATGTAGTAACCCAGTCTCCTTCTCTTGCAGAGCAGCACAGCACGGTGGACTTCAAGGGACGTGGCACAGTGGCGGTGCTGGCTTGCCCCCAGAACCGTAAACCCATCTTCACACAGGGCCTGAAGTGTAGGTCTGTTGTGGAGGGGGACCCTGCATTCTTCCAGTGCAAGCTGGTGGCATGCCCAGCACCACACATGGCCTGGTTTCACAACAACAGGCCCGTCCTCCAGGACTGCCGCAAGGTGATTCGCACGGAGAGCACGGAGCACACACACTGTGCCAGCCTGGAGCTGCAGGATGTGCGGGAGTACGACGCTGGCAGCTACAGGGTATTTGCCATTAACAGCGAGGGCTCAGCTGAGTCCACTGCCTCACTGCTGGTTGCACGCAGAGGGGAGCAGCGGGGCTTGGGTCTCACCGGGAAAGCAGAGTGGATGCGGCAGAGCTGGGAGTGCCTGCTGCAACAGCGGCAGGAGGACCGGCTGCGGGTGGTGCTCCGCTGCACTGGCTCACCCTTTGACAAGGGGCAGGTGGCTGAGCTTGGGGACTTCACACCAGCCCGGGGCATGGTACGAACCATCTGTTTCCAGAGCCTGCCACTGGCGGGGCCTCACCGCCCAGGGCTTGCACACAGCAGGGAGCACAGGCGCACGGTGCCTGATGCTGAGGAGCTCCTGGATGAGGAGATCCGTTGGAAGCTGCAGAAACTGCGGGAAGCAAAGAGGGCAGCGCTGAAAAAGAAGCAGGAATCCCTCATGTTCATGCCCCAGGAGGGCCCTCCTGGGAAGCCCAGCCCACCTAAGGTGGCTGCCACAATGGTTGGCTCGAAGCCCCTCAGAGTGCAGGTAGTGAAGCAATATACCAGACCCAAGGCCATGGGGGAGAGATGGCAGGTGCAAGGTGGGCTCCTGGAGCCCTGTCCACCCCTCTTTGTACAGGAGGTCAAGCCCCAGGAAACTGTTGCAGGACAAAGATGCACTTTTTCCTGCCTCTTCCATGGCCGCCCACAGCCCACCGTCACTTGGTACAACAATGACAAGCCCGTGGGGCGCATCCAGGGCACTGCTGTTCACACCACGGAGTGCTGCTCCACACTGACCTTCCCATCTGTGCTCCCACAGCATGGTGGCACTGTCACCTGTGTGATCTTCAACCCACTGGGCACAGTCAGCAGCTCAGCTGCACTCCATGTGAGGCAGCGAATGCCAGCCTATAAGTTCATTAAGACAGAAAAGGAGGAGATGAAAGTGGAGGAGAAGAAAGAGGAGGAGAAGGTGAAGGAAGAAGAAAGGCAGAAAGAGAAGAAGGAAGAGGAGAAAGTGAGGGAGGAGGAGGAAGAAGAAGTTGGTCTGGCCTTTGCAGCAAAGAAAGGACTGCCAAGTGCGGTTCCAGACTCAGACTTGCTGTCGTTGCCTGTGGAAATCAAAATCACTGCCCCCACTCCAACGCCAGAGCAAGACACAGAGATGAGGGAGGCCCCACGACTCTCTCCAGAGCAGGCTGCTTCCACCATGAAGCACAAATTTAAGTTTTCATTTGATATGGGAAATGAACCACCCCAAATTGTGAGAGAAGCCCCAGCACATATTCATTGCTGTGAAGGAGAGGAAGTGGTGTTGGAGTGTGCTGTGTCTGGGCAGCCCCCACCAGCTGTGACCTGGTCCTTGAATGGCCAGAGCCTCTCTGCCAGTGAGAGGCTGAGGTTTGAAGAAGGCAAGAATGGCATATACCGCTTACACCTTCAAGAGGTCTCTGTCACGGATGCTGGGCGATATTGTTGTGTGGCCACAAACGCGGCTGGAACAGCACAGACTGCCTCTGAGCTGACAGTGCAGCCCAGTGCACCCAAGCTGTATAGCAAGGATGGAGGCACTGAGGAACTGCCTGCCATGGACCATGTTCTGCACCTCCAAGGCCCCAGCACACCTGGGAAGGATGAAGAGGAACAAACCACATGCCTCAAGGAGGGGGAAGCCCACCTACCATGGGTCCTGAGGTTGTCTCCACCTCCTGGTGAGCAGCTGGAAGAGTGTGAGGAAACTCCTCACTTCAGGAAAAGTGAGATGGAGGAAACAATGGTGCTGGATATCACAGAAGTTTATGCAAGGCAAGAAGTGGGCAATACAGAAGAAAGAGTGAGTTACACAGATGGTATTTCTGAGATGAGGCAGCACAAGGGAAAAGCTGTCTCTGAGGAACATAGGTTTGGAATTGATACCGCTGAATTGCACCCTACCATATCCAGGGAAGGATGTGAACTGGTGGCCAAAGACTCAGGTCATTTTTCTGAGGAGCTGGAATCTGAAGGAGGCAAGGTGCTACCACATACAGATACCTTGTTCTGGGACATCTTGAAGTCACCATTTATGGAAGTGCAAGAGCAAACACATGCCCCTGAGCAGTCTGCTCTGGCAGGCGAGTGTAAGGATTCATCATTTATGGAAGTGCAAGGGCAAACACATGCCCCTGAGCAGTCTGCTCTGGCAGGGGAGTGTAAGAATTCACAATTTTTAATTCCTATATCACCTATGGTGCAAGAGGGAAGTGATGTCTGCACAGAGTGTGATGCCCCTGCCTGGGAGGCAATGACTCCTGATGTGCCTCTCGTGGAAGAGCCAAGTGTTCCCCACCTGCAGGACCACATTGCAAGCACCCCCACAAAGGAGGAGTTTGGCTTTTATGAATTCTATACAGGAGAGCAGCAGGAAGAACAGGACAAGGAGCAAGAGAGATCAGTTGATATTGTACAGGACATTAAAGCTGATGATAATCTTCGTAGAGAAGAACTGATTGATGATGGTGATGCCCCACGCTGGGAAATGCACAGTGACAAGCAAATGCTGCAAGAAATGGAGTCTGATGCACGCAGCCCTTCTTTGGATCTAATCCCCACTCCTCCTGGCATAGAAAACCCAGGTCAGGTTTTTTCTGAGGAAACTGAAGTTCATCTGGAGGAAGTGCATTTCAGAGAGCAGCTGTTGCAGTCTGAGACTGAGACCGAGATCACATTTGGTCTGAAGAAGTTTGTGGAGCCTTTCCCAGCTGCAGAGATTGTGTACACAGAACAGGCAAAAACCCCCACAGCACTGGAAAGCATGCAGGTCAGAGTCACTGGGCTCATCTCCCCTGTGCAGCCACATGATGTGCCTGAGGAAGAGATGTCTCTGAGCGAGGAGCTGCGTCAAAGCTACAGGATGCAGCAGGAGGAGGTTGATGCCCAGGAAGAGGAACAGCCAAGAGAAATCACAACGGCTGATTTGCAAACTCCTAGTGGGGATCTTGGCAGCATCATGATATCTGCTGAAGAGGGACATTCTGCTGAAGAAATGCAGGAGTCAGAGGTGAGTGTCTGTGGAGAGGACTTACTTCAGGAAAAAATGAATGAATTTCTAGTGGAGCCCACAGCAGGTTTCCAAAGAGGAGTTCAGGAAACACATGTGTGGGAGAGTGGAGAACGACTGGAGACCACAGACTCCCAGAGTGACAGCTTCATTATGGACTTGAAAAAAGCTGCACATGGAAAGAAACCCCAGGCTGGGCATCAGGCTGAGGAAGGTGGTGGCTCTGAGATAGAAAAGGTCTTTGAGCCAGGAATGAGCAGCTTCACCTGTGAGATAGAAAGCACAGATTCCCCTGAGGAGATGCTCAGAGACATCCAACAGGAACCAAACACAACCAAGGGCTTCTCTTTCGGGAAAGTCATACTTGGGTTAGTAATGGATGATCCTGTGGCACAGGAGGAGCAAAGGAAGGAGTCTTGGGACAAGAAGAGGTCTCCCACTGAGGAAGCCTCTGAGAACAACCTGGAAGGAGAAGAAATGTGGGAGGATACTTCTGCAGATCCAGAGCCCAGTGCTGTTCAAATCTCAGAGCTGGAGCCTGATTTGTCCCTGGCCAATTATTTAAGATCCACTGGGATATATGAGACTCCAAATCTCAGAGGCACAGTTCAGAAGGAGCAGCAAGAAACTATCACTTCACTGGAAGTGGAGGAGGTTACCTTCAGCATGGTTTATGATTATTACAACAGCCATCAGGAACTTGCCCGCGCCTTCTCTCCTGAGTCAGAAATGTCTATAGAGCTGGAGAGTGGGAGCAGAGAGGAGTCACCTGATTCAGACCGCTTCTACACACCTCCCTCCTCTGTGGAAATCTTTGAAACTGCTTCATCAGCGTCCTACCACACACCGCTCAGCACACCTGAGCGCTACTCCACACCGTCTGAGGGCTCAGGGTACAGCACGCCACCTGAGCACTACTCCACGCCGTCCGAGGGCTCAGTGTACAGCATGGCCTCAGAGCACTACTCCACACCCTCTGAGAGTTCAAAATACAACACATTATCAGAGCAATATTTCACACCCTTTGAGGGACCCTACTCTGCATCAGGGGACAGCACACCTCCAGAACGCTACCGGACACCCACTGGGGAGTATAAGGATGCCCTGACCATGCTCCCGCTCTGTGAGAGGAGGCATCAGCCTCCAGACCAGCCCCAGACAAATGGGTTTATGACCCCCTGTGAAGCCCTGGAGCCATCAGGCAGGGACATGCCACCTGCATTCCTCAAGGCATTGAGCAGGAGGAGGTTGTATGAAGGCAGCATACTGACATTTGTGGCTGAGGTGGTGGGTGTGCCCACACCAGGAGTGAAGTGGTATCATAATAAGTCTCTGTTGGAGCCAGATGAGAGAGTGCGAATAGAGAAGGATGGGGACATACATGTTCTGGAAATCACTAATGTCCAGAAAGCCGATGAAGGACAGTATCTGTGCCATGCAGTGAACATTGTCGGGGAAGCTAAAAGTATTGCAGAAGTGGAAGTTTTGCCTGAAGACGGACGGTCGCTGGCACTGCCACCCCCTGTCACCCACCAGCATGTTATACACTTCGACATGGAGCAAAACACATCTTCAAGGTCCCCTTCACCACAGGAAATCCTCCTGGAAGTGGAGCTGGATGAAAATGAAGTGAAAGAGTTTGAGAAGCAGGTCAAAATCATAACCAGTCCTGAGTTTAGCCCAGACAAGAAGAGCATGGTGGTTTCCCTAGATGTACTTCCACTTGCCTTGTTAGAACAAGCTGCAGGCTTTGCAGCAGGGGAGAATGAGGATGTAAAAATTGATTTCCAAGTAACTGAAATGCCTCCACGCTTTGCCGTGCCCATTACAGATATCAAGGTGACAGAAGGCTTGGATGCAGTTTTTGAGTGTGTTGTAACAGGTACTCCTGTCCCAGCAGTTCAGTGGTTCAAAGGTGACACCCATGTGACACTTGGCGCAGGGAAGTATGTTGTGAGTCAGAAGGAGGGACTTCACAGTCTGAAGGTCCAAACTGTAGGACCTTCTGATAGTGGCTTGTATCACTGTCAGGCAATGAATAGGCTGGGAGAAGCAATGTGCAAAGGCTCCCTTGTGGTCGTGGCTCAGCAGGAAGCAAATGCAGAGAGCAGTGAGATAGTCACAGGCTGTGAACCACACAGGTCCCAGAAGTGTGAATTGCTTTTGAGTAAGACTGTAAGCCCGGGTGACCAGTCAGAAATAGAGCTGGAATTTGAGTTTGAACCGCACAGAGATAACTCAGAAAAAGCGATCCGACTGCTTGCACTGACTCAACAAGAGCAGGAAGTGGAAGGGGAGAAGCGTGTCAACATTAGTTTTGATGTGTTTGCAGAGCCATCCGAACAGGAAGGGGTTGAGTTTAGGGCAGAGGACTCAGAGAGCTGCAGCTTTGAGTTCCAGGTCACAGAAGCTCCTCCCAGATTTGCGAGGCTCATTTCTGACTACAGTACATTTGTAGGTGCCTCAGCATGCTTCCAGTGTCTTGTGACTGGTTCCCCCCGTCCAAGTGTGTGCTGGTACAAGGATGGGGTGTTGTTGGAAGGGGATAGGTACTGTGCACAAGAAGAGCAGAATGGCTTGCACAGTCTTACTATTGAAAACCTGATGCAAAGTGACAGTGGGCAGTACAAATGTATAGCTACTAACAGATTAGGAACTGCTGAGACTTGCGCTGTGTTAACATTATACTAAATTTCCATAATTTATTTCAGAGTCTTGAAATACTAAGTGGTTTTATGATGTTGTTCACTGCAGGTAAAAATGCAGCACTCATTTTAGGGGCATTGTTTTCATCTCTGTAAGGATGAAAACCACTCTGTGGGCATATTTGTGTTTCACTTAGATTTGCCTTCTTTGGGGAATTTAAGTGAGATTTAATCCATGCATAGTTTTGTGCACACTTTCTGCACTGAGGGATATTTCAGGCTCCTTCTACGCTCCTTGCTCATTCTTGTAAAGGTATTTTAATTGACACTCATTTGCATAGGACTAATTTTTTTTTGTATAATGTACATATACCTGTATGTCTGTAACAGTGCAATCACTATTGTTTTACGTAGGCTAGAAATCACCGGAAAATGTAGACACCGCCTTTTTCTTGTAACCTAGAGGTATGGAACACTAACTTATGCTTGCTGTTTAGTTTGGGTATAGTTCTGTTAAAGAACTCCTTAAATTGGTATTCCCCCTTCTCACAATGTTGTGTCAGAACATGATTCAAATCCTGTTTATGGTTTCTACCACTGCAAAATTCTTACATCTATGGGCCTCATTCTACTGACTCATGGAATTAAATGCTGTTTTTAAGTCAATGAAATTATGCTGTTGTAAAGAAAAGCAGAGCAATGGGAAGAAAAATGAAAATTTTGCATTGGTAGAGACTGGACAGGATTTTCTTCTCTATTACCAAGTAATAAACATGAAAGCATATTTTGTACTGTATTTTTAGGAGCTAAAGAGAAAGGAGAGAGGGAGCATAATAATAACAAATCAATTATGTTACTGTAAATTCATTAAAATAATTTTGGTTGTCCCTGTATTCCAGTGTCATTTGTAAAAAATGCATAGTAGTAAAAAAAGATATTTTTATGCAGTATTCTTGTTTCACATTAGAACTACATCTCTCCATATTCCTTTTTGCTTTCTTTTTTAAATTAAGAACAGTTAAGTGTGCTATGTGTCAAGATGACCAGAAATAAGTGGAATATATTCAGTTGTTATCTGTGGCATTTTCCCAGCACAGGAGATTTTTACATTAATGTTCTCAATGTGAATATATATTTTTATATTTAAAGTAATGCTAACATTTAGGAGGAACCAGCAGTAGCTGACATAATTAAATCAGAATTAAATCTATCTTACATAAACAATGATAAATTGATTAAGAAAATCTGTTAAATGGAGGAAAGTTATTAATTAAAGTTTCTCAGAAAATAAATAACTTTCTAATGTACGTACTAGCTTTCCAGTCACCTATATGTCAAGGTGAGATCTTGAGTTCAAGATCCCTAAGCAAAAATTAGTTTTACTTTGTTTACCTGTTAACAAGGTTCTTCCAGTTATTTACAAATTGCTGTCAGTTGCTTTGCAAACAGCTTTAAGCAGAGTGATGATTTTAAGCATAAAAACTATTCCTATTGTACGTTCAGTAATGTTCATACAATTTCTTATTTCTGAGTTTGATGTGTCTTCACAGTGAGACCAGCATGCCTCAAAAAATTGATTATTTTCTAAGACTATCCCATCACTCACCTGGGTCAGTAATTTTTGCTCAAAAGATTCACCTTGCCCAATCATGTTGCCTGATATAAACTCAAAGTCAGGAGTGGCAAGTTCTAATGACCCAGTACCCAGGCACAATCACTGAACTGTTTAGGCTAATGCAAATGTGTCACTTCCGTTTCTTCTCAGTCATAACCCCTTGATAAATATTTAAGATTTGTATGTTAAAAGGCAGAGCTACTTGTGCTTTCTCATAGGTAATGGTAGGAAAGAGAAACATGACTGTCTGACCCAATGTTGTACTGGGAAAGAATTACTCCATAATGTGTCCCTAATCCATTCCTTGTGTAGATGTGTAGCACAAACTGATTCATTAGACAGCAGAGGTCCTTAGGGAAGTTGGCATGAATTGTCTGATGTTCTATGTCAGCTGTGACACGAGGGGTCTTTTAGTTCCAAAGTCAAAGAGGTCAGAGACCCTTTGATTAGGTCCTGCACAATTGTGACGTGTGTTTATTTTGCATGTAAATCTGAATACTTTTAGCAGAAAGAGGCCCATAACTTGGTTTTAGATATTAAATGTTATCCTATCATACACAGCAAACTGGTTGACACTGTTGTGAAGGAAGAGGAGAGTGTCAGGCTGGTGTCTGTCATAACAAATGTCAGAGAGGTGAACTGGTACTTTGAGGGTAAACTGGTCTCTTCAGGCAACAAATTCAAGTGTTTGCAAGATCAGGACACGTACACACTAGTAATAAGCAAAGTGTGCAGGGAGATTCACCAAGGAGAGTACACCTGTGAGGTGCTGAATCAAGGTGGAAAAAGAGCAACAGCAGCAAAAGCCAAACAGGTCCAAGTTCATGTTCACATCTGAAATATATGGCCAAACATCTTTATCTCTACCCATATAGTGGTGTTTGTGGTTTATGTAAATTTATAAGTCTTGGTTTAAGTTTCATGCATTAGCCAGCAGCACCTGGTTCACCTAAGCTACAATTATTAAATCTGGAGTAATCCTAGGTTTGAATGCATTTAGTCTGGGACAACTGGTATGGCTTGACTATCTCTTTTCAAAATTTTGTGTTTTCATAGGAATCAAAAAGCTCACAATTTTATTTTCAGATTTAATGTTGTCTTCATTTCTACAAAACAAGTATCTTTAGAAAATAGTTAATTATGTCTGTTTGTCATCAATGTGCATTGAATGTTAACATGTATGGTTAATTTGTGAAATAAATATGAAATTATTTAAGTCCATTGCTTCTTGTACTTTATTCATTTTACAAACATATCTAAAATATGAAGAAGTATGTGTATAATTATTCTCTCATTAATATCCAGGAACACATAAAAGTGCATTAATTTTTGCCACACTCCTATGTATAAAGCATTCTCCTGTGTTAACATGGGTTTCACTCTGCAATTTTTATATTTTTTATTTTTATATTTTATTGGCCCAATTCTGCCATCCATCCTCAAATTTACTTGCACAATTTATTACTGTTTTAACAAGGTTGGTACGTAATGCTGAAGGACTGCTGTAATCTCTTTTTTTACTTAAGCATCTCTTCTCTGCAGTTAATCATTGCATGCACTGTGCTATGTCATTTATATTATGGCATTTGTGGCAAGACTAATAATTACTAAAACCAATGAGAAAGAATTGGGTGACAGAGTCTGTTCTTTTTTATATTTGCTGTTGGAGTGCAGCAATAATTCTTATATCTCAATAAGTTTTAAAATTGAAGGCACTGTAATTGAGAAGCTTATCAAGGTTCACCATTACAGTGCCTAGAGATATTAATCCACTCACACTTTAATTCTTTTTTTTAAACTCTTATATCTTTCCAGCATCAAATACTGTGGGTCTTGACTGAGCAAACTTGACTCAGTGAGGACAACAGTATTTGATTTCCAATGGTTTTCCTTGCATCATGCTTTTCTGTGAATTGTTCCATTCCTGGAATTTCCAGATTTCACTGATGTTTTTATTGTCAAACATCTGCAGAGAATGGCACATTCTTGAACTCTTCTTCCTCTCATTTTCAAACTACTATTTGTCCAATGCATACATCTATAATTTCACACAGGCAAGAAAAAGAAAAATCTTAAAAGTGTTCTGTTTGCTTTTTCTCTGATGTTGTGGGAGTTTTAATATGCCACATCTTGGCAGGGAAGAGTTCAAAAGTAGAGATCTAAATCAATTATATTAAATCAAGGGTTTAGACTTGTGATGTTCATAATAATTATGCCATAAACTTAAAGGTCTAATGACAAAACCAGGACAAAGCTGGTAAGGTAGAGGTAATCTTTTGGTGTGCTAGACAAAAGATAGAGTTTAAAGATATGAACTATGCATCAGAAGAAAGGTTACTGTGCTGAAAAGATTGTGGGTTTGTTGGTTGGTTTGGTTTATTTTTTCCAGTCCTAATTGTGGGATTCTGCTTTTTATGTTGGTGTTTTGAGTTAAATCAGGGTCTTAGCGCTATTCTGCTGTACTTGTTTGCATAGGTGTACATACAAATATGTATGACACATAACACTTTAATTGTATCTGTGAAATGCATCGATGTTGCTTGATTGTTACTTGCACAGTGCACCCTGGGGGGATATGCCTAACCCATACTGTGATGTCAGGTTTAAAGACACACCCATGCTGATCAAGATAGGAAATTCTTAAGTAACCTGACAACACAGCATGTCTTACTCATTTTGGCAGGTGTGACAGCAAGGGGACAACACAGACCTGTTCATTGCTAGCTGCTCTATAGTATTGAGAAAGCCTCCAGCTGTAGAAAAATAGTTGCCCTAACACTATATGTTGCTATCTATGAGTATTCTCATAAATATTCTAGTAAAACTAAACAATTTTTTTCCATACAGACATCGCTAGGTCTCTTATTCCCTCTTCTGAGGAAGGAAGAAATGAAGGCTACAGCAGCGGCCTTCAGTTGCCTGATAGAGAGAAAACACTTGAATTTGAGCCTGCAAAACCAGTTTATTTCAGCAAAGCAAAGATGAAAATGGAGGAAGAGGGCAAAGGCCCTGTTTTCCTCAAACAGGTCTCAAATGTTGAAGTCTGGCAGGGAGATGTAGCTAGGCTCTCTGTTACTGTTACTGGCAGCCCCACACCCAAAATCCAGTGGTTTTTGAACAGTATGAAGCTAACCCCATCCATGGACTGTAAGTTAGTATTTGCTGGCAGTGACCACAGCCTCATCCTCCCATATGCAGGTGTGCAGGATGAGGGCGAGTACACGTGCGTGGCCAGCAATGTGCACGGTGAGACCACCTGCAGCGCCCAGCTCCATGTGCACCAGAGGAAGCCAGGATTCCCTTGCTTTGCCAGGGAGCTGGACAGCGTGCAGTGTGCACCGGGCTTCACGGCAGTCTTTGAGTACATAGTGGTGGGGGAGCCATGCCCCGATGTGCTGTGGTTCAAGGGGAGCGAGCAGGTCTTCTCTGATGCACGTCATTCCATTGCCCACCACCCAGATGGCTCGGGCTCTCTGACAGTGTGGGACTGCGTGGAGGAGGACACTGGGCTCTACACATGCAGGGCCGTGAGTGCCCTGGGCAAGGCCACGTGCTCTGCTGAGCTCCTTGTGCTGCCGGAGGAGCATGCTGTGTGCAGGCAGAGCCCAGCCTTGCAGCACTCTGCAGTGGCAGAGGACCAAAACCCCCTTTTCTACGAGGAGGCTGGTGAGTTTCCTGCAATGGGAGGAGCACTCAGTCTTCAGCCCATGAGGGAGCCTTCAACCCTCCTTCAGCTCCAGATGAGCCAGGCAGTGTACATGCTGCCCAGGGAGGACATCTTGCCTGGTCTGCCACCAACCTGTCTGGTAGCGCAGAGTGTTGAAGAGATGCTCACCCAGGTGGCCACAACACAAGAGAGCAGCAGGCTTCTGGTAGAGTCTCTGCAAACCCTCCCCACTGGCCCCCAGGGCATGGTGCCCACAGCAGTGATGGAGACACACATGCCAGGCTGCCTTGGGACTGTAGCTGCAAAGATATTCATGTCCAAAGAGAAAATCATCCCCAAGGCAGCAGAGCAACTGGCTGCTCTGAAGACAGAGGTGTCCCAAACCCTTCTACAGCTGCCAAGCACCACTGACAGCCATGCCATGGATGGTGACCAAATCCAGATCCTTGAGAGCTTTCAGATAGCACAAGGTGAGCAGATGGCTGAACCCAGGTTTGTCTCTGAACTGGCCTTCACTGGGGGCCAAGCTGTGCCCCTGGAGAACATTTCTTTCCTGGAAACAGCAAAGGAAGATTTTGCTGCAAGAATACACGAGGGACAGGCTGTGAGATTTCCCTCGCTTCTGGAAGAAAACCAGTCCATGGAGGAGGAAGAGGTTGATCTTTCCAAGCCAGTTAAGCAGTGGCAGAAGGCAGAGAGACAATCCCATGAAACAATGTCCTCTCACCAGCTCCAGCCAAGCCAAGTCCTCAACAAAGACAGTGAGCTCACTGCTCTGGTTCCCAAGAGCTGCAACTTAGACATAAAGTCTCAAATCAGAAATGCACTGAAAGCAGCAGTGGTAAGTGAGAAAAACCTCTCATTTTCAGAATGGTTGGCTGATAAGGAAAATTTTGAAGTAAAGGCAATAAACGTCACCAAGGAGAATACAAATACCTTGTGCTCCTATGTTGTGACTTCAGAAGGAAGCAGTCCCATAGAAATCCAAGTGTCCTTGGGAGAAGTCAGCATTCAGACAGCTGACCAGAAAACAGTCTTGAAGGAGGCTTTCTATTTCCTTCTTTGTGAAGATAAATATCTCCTGACTAGTGAAAAATCCAAAGCATTGCTATTCTATGCCAGCCCACTTTTCTCAGGAAAATCCTGTGAAGAAATCTTTGAGCTGGAGCCCCAGCAGGCTGAGAGGACTATGGAGGCAGAAATACCACTGGAGCAACCTTTGTCTACTCAAGTAATCAGCACTATGACCGAGCATGGTCACATCAAAGATGTGGGTGCAGCTGAAGCCACTGCTGATGTAGCCTCTGCAGATCTTCTTATTGAGGCACCCACAGAAATACTGAAAAGAAAGGAGAAAAGGGAAGAAAAGTGTGAGGAAGAGAGCAGAGAGGGTTTGAAAACTAGAGCTGGAAAGCTAGAGGATGAGCTGGGCAAAGAAAGGTATCCCATCATACACAGCAAACTGGTTGACACTGTTGTGAAGGAAGAGGAGAGTGTCAGGCTGGTGTCTGTCATAACAAATGTCAGAGAGGTGAACTGGTACTTTGAGGGTAAACTGGTCTCTTCAGGCAACAAATTCAAGTGTTTGCAAGATCAGGACACGTACACACTAGTAATAAGCAAAGTGTGCAGGGAGATTCACCAAGGAGAGTACACCTGTGAGGTGCTGAATCAAGGTGGAAAAAGAGCAACAGCAGCAAAACTCAGAGTTGTTAAAAGAGGTTGGATTATGGGGATAAAGTAATCTTTATAATGCACTGCTCTACTAACGAACCTCCCCTACTATGTGTATCTTTGAATAGAGATACACTATTAATACCATCAGGCCACTAATCAGAGGGCCCCCTTTCTCTCTGGATTGATGGTCTCCATTTACCACATTGCAAGGCCTCTCACTTCCATTACCCCAGTCTTTGGTCAGGAACTTCATTGTTTTATTGCACTAGTACGGTCAGGACAAAGCTGTATCACAATCCCGACCATTTCTCCTATTGTTGCCTGAGAAGTGGACCTGCTCTTCCCATTTTGCTCACTGCTGCATCCTCTCTCACTCCTTAGAGTCATTGCACAGATTCACCACAATTTCTCATTCACACCATAATTTCTCACAACTCCAGGATAGTTTACTATATGTTTATATCCTATTGCTATTGTGCATTGCTATTTCACTTTGTTTTTCCAGTATCACCGCTGTTTCCTGATGTCATTATGCACTGTAAGACTGTCTGTCCACTGAGTCTGGTACTGCTTTCATTTTTTACAGATATTTTTTCTTTTACAGTCACTCTATGTGAATTGCAAGTATGTCACCTTTTCTTTTTTTTTTTCAGTCAGTCAAACACTTAATTTCAGAATGCCAGCAGGCAGGGTTTTGAGTTACTCTCTGCTTCTAATTTCAGTTGCACCGATCCTGAGAAGAAGGCTTGAACCCCTGGAAGTGGCTGTAAATCATGTGGCGAAGTTTACCTGTGAGGTGGAGATGGCTCCCAATGTCAAATTCCAGTGGTACAAAGCTGGAAGAGAGATATATGATGGGGACAAATACTCCATTCGCACCTCCAACTACCTCTCCACACTGGAAATCCCGAGGCCTCAAGTTGTTGACTGTGGAGAATATAGCTGTAAGGCTTCCAACCAGCATGGCAGTGTAAGCTCTACAGCTGTTTTAACAGTAACTGGTAAGTACAGACTTTCAAGCACTTCTCTTTTTCCATAAAATATCTTGGTGTATTGTAATGGTTTCACTGCTGTACTTGCACATGTTTATGGTTGGGCTCTTGGTTGGAATTATAATACATAATCCATATCAAATTTTGGCAGGCACAAGCATAGAAAAACAATAACTTTTGTGAATGCTGCTTTTAGGTGCTTTCTTTATGAAGGAAAGGGAATCAGCATGAAAAGTTTCAGAGGGAAAGAAAGAATGGGGAAAGAGAGCAGGAAGAAGCAGCATGGGATTGCTTTGTGAATACGTTCTTGAAGAAGGTTTATTTAACTTCCAGACAACAAGAAACACTTCTAAATCGGTTTTCTTGGTGTAATAGTCACTGTGCAATTATCCTAGCACCTTAAAATTATCCTGCAACTGTACTTGCGACGCAGGTTATGCAGCTCTGCATACCTGAACATCTTTGTGCTGTGGCCAAAGGGGAACTCTGTGACTGGGGAAAGAGATCTTCTTAAAAAAATGAAAGAAGGTTTAAAGGCTTTCAATTTGCAAACTTTTTGTCTACTGAGAGCTATACAGTGGGGTTTTTTCTTAAAAGAAAAAACAAACAAAAAGCCACAATTTTCTGGGTGTTTCGTGTATGATTACTTTTTTTACTCTGACTTTTCTCTTTGTGGGACAAGTCCTTATGTGGTCTTTGCTAAGTGCTAGGTGCTAGAGACTAGAAAAAAAATGCATGAACAGTGAAATGCATGCAAACTTGCCCGTCTTGAGAGAACAGTGCGCAAACATGTCAGTCTTGGGGAAGGAAGTTCTGGCTTTTGGTTTATTTTCCTTTAGTTCGTACATTGCTCCAGAGATTCAAAATGACTTCAAGCTCTGGAGCAATACTTGGACTGAAGCAGTACAAAACCAAAAGCCAAAATTTATCGTCTTTAATACCTCTTATCTCCTTCACTGCTGTTTTCTTTTGCTTAAGAGTGTCCAGTGACAAGCTGGCCTCTCTTGCTCTCTGTTCCTGGCAAACGTGGCTCTGTTCCTCACCTCTTGGTAACATTGAACCCCTTTGTTTTGCAGAGGCATTTCCACCAACGTTTCTTACCAGGCCTGAATCTATCACTACTTTCGTTGGCAAAAGTGCCAAGTTCCTGTGTACTGTTTCGGGCACTCCAGTCATCGACGTCACCTGGCAGAAAGATGGAACAACTATTCCACCTTCAGATCACCATAAGATCTCCAAAGTGGAAAATAAACATGTTTTAGAAATTTCCCTTCTTACCACTAGTGACAGAGGGGCTTACACTTGCAAAGCTTCCAACAAGTTTGGGGCTGATATTTGCCAGACCGAAATGGTCATTATAGACAAGCCCCACTTCATTAAAGACTTGCAGTCAGTACAATCAGCAGTTAACAAAAAAATACGCCTTGAATGTCAGGTAGATGAAGACAGGAAAGTAACTGTAGGGTGGACAAAGGATGGAAACAAAATCCCTCCAGGCAAAGATTATAAGATTTACTTTGAAGACAAAATAGCCTCTCTTGAGATTCCTCTGGCTAAGGTCAAGGATTCAGGCCACTATGTGTGCACTGCTTCAAATGAGGCAGGAAGCAGCTCTTCTTCTGCCAGCGTCACAGTCAGAGGTAAGATAGCTCTATGCCCCCTTTACCTGTCATCTTCTTGGGTTCCCCATTTCTTCCTTCACAGGCAAAAGACTTCTTTGGGCTGAAATTACACTGTGAATTCTTCTCAGACCTGCCACCTGGTCCTTTCCCCTTAAAGTCTTTTCCCCTGTTGCCTGACAGTGCACTGTGTGTTACTTCAATATTTCTTTCACCAGAGAAAATCAAGAATTGATCCTGCATGCAGGAGAGAGATGGATGAAGAGGGCAAGCAAAACCACAGAAGCTGCAGCTCAGCAAAGATTATGCTGATCTCTTGTGAAGTTGTATTTTGTTCTTGCTCTGGGAAGCAATCTTTCAAAGCTTTGTATTTAAGCTTTCTTTCCTTTCTCCCTTTTCCATTTCCCTTTCCTTCCCCTTTCCTCTTCCCCTTCTTCCCCTTTTTACCATCTCTTCCCCTCTCTTCCCTTTTCTTCCCAATTTCAGAGCCACCATCCTTTGTGAAGAAGGTCGATCCATCTTATTTACTGACCCCAGGTGACTCTGCACGCCTTCAATGCAAAATCAAAGGGTCTCCTGAAATCCAGGTTACTTGGTTCAAGAACAATAAGGAAATACATGAAAGTAACACACACAGGATGTCCTTTGTCAATTCTGTGGCTGTGTTAGATATTTTGGAAATGAAAGTCGATGACACTGGGACCTACTCATGTGAAGCTGTCAACGAGGTTGGAAGTGACAGCTGCACCACCGAAGTGGTTGTCAAAGGTCTGTCCTTCTTGTTGCTGCCAATCACATTCTTGAGAAAAACCTTCCTTTTTTTTTTTTTT